>JAYKQN010000020.1:15262500-15765000 GCA_036785175.1 Eupleurogrammus muticus
GTATTCTTTGCATTTTTTATTCTCATGGTGTTTTCTTTCATGTTTTATTTAGTTTAAATGAGCATATTCTCTTGCAGAATATCTCCTGCTCATTATGTGTGTTTTGTCCTCTGCATTAATGTGTGTGTGTGTGTGTGTGTGTGTGCGCGCGTCGCTGTGTCCGTCGCGCGCCGCTACGACTGAATCCTCGGACCCTCACGCGCCATCTGTTTGCTTCGGGTTCGACCTTCTACCTCCTCCCGCGTGCCTGTGGCTGTGCGAATCTCTTGACCTCTGCCTCTCCCACGATGCATCTCTGCTCCTACCTGCGCCCTGAGCTCATCGCTATGCACGGTTACCTGGTAACAGAGCGCTGCTGTGGCCAGGGCTGTGCCCACGAGGTGTCCAAACAGCTGCCTGAATGATGGATCATCATCTGTCCATGATTGCTTCTCTTTATATATATATATATATATATGTCTCTCACGCACACGCACACACACACACACACACACACACACACATAAGCACGCTTGCATATAAACATGATCTAAATCCCAGCGAGAGGGAGTCACATGCACAGTCACATCGTGATGATTGGCTGTCAGGAGAACATGACCCCAATTTGGGCCTGCGGGATTTGAAGTTGTAGCGAGAAGTGTGTTTGAAGTGGCTTGAAGTGACATGTGGTGTGTGTGTGTGTGTGTGTGTGTGTGCGCGAGTGAACCGAGCGGTGAAGTAGGTTGAATATTAAAAGTGCTCCCCCGGCGCCTGACCTGGGCGAAAAAGCACTTGAATATATTCCAAATGCTTGAAATAACCTGGGGAGCGCTTGATATAACCGATCTCCCGCCTCCCTCCGTTCCCGGGTTCTGGCGACTTCTCCCGATTCTCGCCGCCCACTCCTGCATTCCCCAGTATTTTCATGCAGGTATTACCCGAGTAGCTTAACCTCTAAACTGCGCTGCTCAGCCATCTGGCATTGAGTGCCAAATTGACTCCTGAGTTTCTTTCTCACTCCTGCCAGGGTGAAAAGCTAAAGAGGAGTGGATGAATGTGGAATTGGCAAATGCACAGTCGGATATTCAGTGTGACGAGGTCTGATCTCCTCATTATCAGCTTTACGTGGAAAATAAATTATTCCATCCGTGCCTCTGTGGATGCATTAGCTACTATTTAATATCTAATAACAATATACAACATATGATTATCCACATATATCCCTTTGATTTATAACAATTATATATATATATATATACATATATCACGCAAAATAATGTTTCAGTTTCTATTGATTTTGTGTCTCTGTGCAGCACAATATTTGATGTCCTTCTGCTAGAAGATGTTTTTCAGCACATTTTACAGTAACTGCAGCAGGGACATTTAACAAAAAAGAAGTGCTGTAACTGCTGTAAGTAAGGTCATCTAAAAAAAAGTCATTTCACAAAACGAGTTTGCACTTTAGATGGCATTTTTAAAGACCTTTTGTCAAGACCTATTTTATTTTTATTAGATTTGTGCACGTTTTCTAACTGAGCCCAGTGTCAGACACAGCGTGTCAATGGGTTTTACAGGACTGTAACAGCTAGTACGAGACCCCCCCGAGCTTTATAAGAACAAGCATCCTTGGGAAATACAGAAAAGAGAGAGTAAAAGAAAATGTTGGAGGAGATCCAGCCTTAAGCACACGTTCCAGCTGCAAGAACCAATTGTGTGGCTCCTTGAAATACAAAATAACACTGAGAATGTAGAGTAGCAGTTTTATTGCGAAGTGAAAAAAACACCCAACATTGAACATGTTTAAACTCTCCGCGATAGATTAATCATTCAGCTGCTGGTGAGCAACGCGTCTAATAATGCAACAGCGAAGATTGAAATTCAATATCACTAAATCTCCCTTTTTTTTAACTACATTCAGCTTGTTGCCTTTGTAACTTTGCGTCGATACCAAAGCCCGGCTCTCTGCTACGATCTATTAAAACTTACTTAGGGATATTATTGACATAAGCTGCTGCCGCCTTTTCTCCTTATTTACAGCTTAAAAAACAAGTCAGGGGGAGGAAAAGATGCAGAGATCATGGATAAAAATGTAAAAATACAGATGATTTCAAAAAACGTGTGAATGAAGTTGCAATTCTAGAGCCTTTGGACTGAAGGGAAAGTAGTTTAAAAACGTTACAGCCGCCCCTCTGGGACTCTGAGGGGCCTTGAACGCCCCACGATCATTGTGTGATCTGAACAGATTTTAACAGTTGCCGAAAAAATGAAAGTATTTCCAGATCTGATGCGTAATGGTGAAGGTTGGGTTTGTGCGGTTCACCCACATTCAAGGAGAGATTACAGTTTGGGCAAACGTCATGTTCATGGTTCGAATAAATGTTGACAGCCAGCAGGAAACAGTAAGCAGTAATTCCTTTAGCCGCTGGAGGCCTTTTTATTTGTGTGTGTGTGTGTGTGTGTGTGTTTTCTTTTCAAATGTCTTTTTCTACAACTTGTGCACAGTGCAAACACACAGCCAGGATTTTTTTTTTTTTTTTTTAACGAGGCCAACATTCTCTATATATAACATCCACTGTACTAACTTACTGAGTCATACCTAGGTTATAATGTATATATGACCTGATATGTTAATGTCATGTGTAGTCACGTTATTTGTTACTTATATCCATCCAAACATCTAAATCAGCATCTATTAATAATGGCTTATTCATACCATGACTGGACATGACCATAAAATATTCCTCTTCATTGTATTTCTATCACATTTTAGCCTCAGCTACATTTACAGCAACTTAGCGTCTCTACTGGCTATAATGTGTTCCATGCATCTGTACGTTACTTCACTACCAACTGTGATTGATGAAGTTGCATCCTGTGATTCATTCCAGTGTGTTCTATAAATAGACCTGCAGTCTGCAGTCAGAGTTTGCTTTCACTTTTAACGAGTCACATACATGCACGTGAGACCTGTGTCCATGTCATGATGATTAGCTGGGCTTCATGCATTTGGTTTAACGTTAACATTTTTACTTGCTGCAATGTAGCCTAAGGGAAATTTTAAATGAAAGAGGGATAAAAAAAAAAAAAAAAACAGAGGTCATGACTTTGGCGTCCCTGCACGCAGCACTTCCTACACTCACACACACTCACACACACATCAACATTAATCCTGGTGGCTTTTCTCGTCAAGCAGCCAGAGCACAGGCGCCTAATGATCTAAGCCGGGCCTTTCCCGCATGACTCTGCTTTTAATTCAGACACCATGGCTGCTGGGCCAGGTAGCGCTGCGGAGGAACGCCGGTCGGCTTGACGAAATCTAATTAAGGTGGCGTGTTTGTGCTGAGTGCACCGGGAGAGGAGGAGCACACGCAGCCGGCGGCGGCACAGCGATGCCATGGGAATCTGGTCCCAAAAAAAAAAAAAAAAGTGCTTTAAGACTTTAAATCTGATATTCCCAATACACGCGCTGCACAATTCCGACCGTGTTGGCGTTCTCACGCTGCGGCCTAATCCCATTAACCTGCACAAGTGGCGCCACAGAGAAACAATCCCCGGTTGAAACGGCAGATTTTCCACTCCACAGCGAGCACGTCGTCACATCTCTGGGCCCCGTTGGAGAGAAGAAAAAAACACGACAAAAAGACGCCTCCTTTGAAGCACCTCGCTCTCCTCCTCTCATCCTCTAAGTGATTCGATGTCATCCGATGAGGTGGGTGACAGCGCTTTTGTTTACACAAAGCGAAGGAGGCGGCTGGCGGTTGGAGGGGTTGGAGGGGTTGGGGGGGGCAGAAGAGAGGAGATTAAAGGAAGGAGATAAATTCAGCCTTCAGGAGTCTTCTCCTCTCCTCTGCCTCAGCGTTTTTCTCTCTCCCGGTTTTTGTTTTCACCGTATTTTCTCCCTTTTCCTCTCTCGCACGCCGCCCCCCCCTCCTCTGTGGGTATGACCTACTTTGATCCTGAATGGTTTGGGGGCTGTCTGTCTCCCAGATAAACTCATTTGCTCTGGATCATTTAGAGAGCAATGCCATTTCCCTCCACCTCCACCCACCCACCCACTCCCCTACCCTCTGCAGCTGCAGCGTGTGTGTGTGTGTGTGTGTGTGTAGCATGTGTGTGTCCTGTAATCTGTTAAGTGGGTGGAGGCATATGGGCAGAGAGGACGGTGGAGTGCTCACACGCAGAGCTGTCAAAATATGAGAGGGGATCACTGGACTCAGATAAGGTCGTCAAGTGTTGCGCGTCCACAGATCTCTGTCCCGCAAACACAGAGAGCACTGATAGGGCGCGTTTATTCAAAAAGGTCACGCTGTGCCTGTGTGTGTGTGTGTGTGTGTGTGTGTGTGTGCGTGTGTGTGTGTGTGTGTGTGTGCACAGAGATTTTAAAGATCTCCTCCACATCCTCATAATGGCACAAAAACTGTCAAACCTGATTGTAGCTGATAGTTTTTTATCCAGACCAGAGGAGTCAAACTCGATGTAGTGCATGGGCCACCTGGATTATAAATACGTAGAGGATTAAATCATCTTCACTTTACAAAATAAGAGAGATGACAGGAAAAAACTAACTTAGTCTACGTGGACTATGCAGGTTTGTAAGATAAGATAAGATAAGATAAAACTTTATTGATCCCACAACGGGGAAATTTGTGTGTTACTGCAGCGTTACAGATAAAGAGAAGAAAATAAAGCTGAAGATAAAAAAAAAAACTATAAAGAAATAAAAAACACACAACACAATGCACTAATTCGCAGAATTTGTTGATGATCCGCATACACAGTATGCATTATCGACATAGAATGGAGAGAAAATGCTAATAATTAGTAAGCAATAACTAAGAAAAAAAAAGTATGCATAAGCAAGGCATATATACATACATACATGGACGTACATACCTACATACATACACATACACACATATTTGCATATAAATATATATGGACATACATATCCACGCACATACCCACATGTACACATACATAGCTAATGCACACTTAAGGTGCAGGGTGTGTGTGAAAAGAAAAAAGTGACCAGTGAAAAAGTGACTACAGTGAGGTTTATGTTTATGTTATGTTATAGAGTCTTATTGCTGTCGGGATGAATGATCTGCGAAAGCGCTCCTTCTTGCAGCGAGGGTGTTTGAGTCTCTGGCTGAAGGAGCTGCTCAGCGCACCCACCACCCCATGCAGAGGGTGATGGGGGTTGTCCATGATGGGTGTCAGCTTTGCCAACATCTAGTGCATTGGACCCTTTATTGGCTGGTTCGTGACACCTTCGATCTAGACTGGTGTCTGGTGTCTGTCACTCTAACGTAAAAGATTTTCAGCCAAATTTTTAGTTTAGCTCAGTCGCACAAGGCTGAGATGGTTGGTCCATGAGCTGTAAAACCGCGGCTCGCATGTCTCCGGTCTGGTCCCAGAAGGCCAATCAGGCTGAGTGCACGCTGACGGATAATTTACGAGTCCTTCCTCTGTCCCACTTGTTCATCATCCGACGCGTCCTCGATCCTCATGTGTTCCTTTTTAGCCGTCATTTCCCTTTGTGTTTCAAAACTGCAATTCAGAGATTTAAAAAAAAAAAAAGGGGAAAGCTATCCCTCTCCAGCGGATACTCGCAGTTCCTGTTCAATCAGGCTGCGAGAGCCAATCAATGCAGCGTCAGCGAGGGGCTGATATCAAGTTCCTGACATTTACCGTCAGTGTTTTTGGATCATTAACGTGATAAAACTCCGTCGCGGCTACAGTCGATGCAGCTTCCTTTAATCTACGTCTCACCTTTTCTCCGCTTATAAAGAGGAGAAGAAGAAGGAGGAAATGGGCCCTCAAGCTTCCCTGAAGCTGTTTCAGGTTGTGATGAAATGGTCGATGTATATTTTCACTAAAAGATCACTGTAGACAAAAAGCAAGTGGGGAAAAAAAAGATGTTATTAGTTAGTAGAGTTTCTAAAAAGCGGCTGCCGGTCGGTGGTGATTTAAAAGCTGGAAGTCGGCAAAAACATAACTTTACAAATATATAGAATTATGAATCAAGGCCAAGAACCGAAACAACAATTCCTGGTTTCCTCTTGTTTTCCGCTGCCAGATATTCACCCCGCTCAGCGAGATGTTCAGTACCTGCATTATTTGCATTATATGAAAGGAAGGAGACTGCTGCGTTAGCTGGCAGAAAATCAGCCATTGTTGACTTAAAAAAAAAAATGTAAATACATGCTCTAAATGAATTGAATTCCTGATGGAACACTTGCAAAACAATTTTCGGTCAATTTATCATGTTTGTTGATTATAGCATAAATTTCATGTGTAACCTTTGAAACCCAGATTCACCCCGTGGGGAGCCTTTTGGGATCGGAGAGGCTTTTTGCAATGTGGAAATCTGCTTTAATTTGCAACACACTATTCAATTATGCAAATCTTTGGAGCTCTCTCGTCGAGTTTTTTTCTCCCACTCACCTTTTTTTTCTCCTCTCTCTCGCTTACCTCTTTTCAGCGCTTTGCTGAGAGGAATCAAAAAGCTATAGCCTCAAATATTATAATCATTCATTTTTCATTCATCATAATTGCCGGCTGATTGCTGTAATTGCGGCGGACTCCTGTTTTCTTAGCACTCGGCCTGCTGGAAAATAGGTGTTTCTGGTAAAAAAAAAAGAGACACAGCCACAAGGGGCATTTTTTTATGATGGCATAGCAACAGGGAGCGAGAGAACAGAAAATAAGAAGGAATAAGGTGAAGAGCAACAAAAAGTGATGAAGGGACGGAGGGAAGGAAGAGACAAGAGAGTGGAGGTGGTTAAAACACAGTGATGTTACAGGGAAATAAAAATGCATCAGGAGAGAGAGAGCAGGTGAAAAAGCGATTGTGAAGAGGAGAGGCAGTTGTTGTTCCAGCGTCACTCACGGCCTCCCCCGGGATCGTTTAGACCTTTAAAATCTCCTGTTTTCCGGGGGCCACTAACACTCCTATCACCCCCCCCCTCGCCTCCTCATTCCTCCATCTATCTCTCCCCATCCTTCCTCCGTTCCCTTTTCATTCGTATTCCCGCCATGTCTCGTTCTCGCTCTTGTTTCTCCCTCCACTTCCCGCCTCCCAGCTATTTATGAGATGACTTAACTCCAGGTGAGCGTGTCGTTCAGGAAGAGGAGAAAAAAACACAGGCAGACGGCATGTAAATCATTTTGTTTTTTTGACCCAGTTTAGTTTATCTATACCAGTGCAGTGCCTGTAGGAAAACGTGTGTTTGGCCAAATGAGGATGCGTCGGATTGTTACACAGATAAACATACATTGAGATAAGGAGAGAAACGAAAATACAGTTATTGTAAGAAAATGACTACAATCTATGTTGGAGGTTTGGATGTCAATCTGCATATCCGTTTTAAAACATTGTGTTTATACGCCAAGTAAAACCGGACTAAAGAAAAATCTCTTAAATAAAGATTCTGTACTGTTAGGTGATAGTGCTGGGATTTCCTGAGGGTCTGTAACCATGTCTTGGAGAAGACAACAGGCTAAACTGGCGAATGTCTTGACATGTTGTTTTTGAGAAATGTTACGATATTTTCGTTACATTGGCTGCATGATCAGTGAGTGTAACTAAAGCGCCGGGAAGCAACATGGGGAGGAGCGCTGTGGTATGGAGCTTTACACTGTAAAGAAAGCACTGCTGATACAAAAGTCTATGAGATTTCTGTTTTTTAATTATTATTATTAAATTATAAAGACATGTTTGTGGCATAAATATCTTTATTATACATTAGCCAGACAGGAAGTAATGTGAGAGAGACGGGAGAGACATGCGGCGAAGGACTGCTGCAGCTGGGTCGGCCACTTAAGAAAATAAGGCTCTAAGTGGCAATCAATCTACTTCTACATCAGGAATTTAAACTTTTAATAATAGTAATCATGATTTGAAACTCACGGATACACACACACACACACTCTTTGCTTTTATAGATAGATTTAATCAAGTGAGACAATGTACACATATGAGGAATTTGAATAAAATGTAAATGTAGTCAGGACCGTTTCCCTGTCAGAAGGTACAAGGCTGTATCTAAAAGGGAATATTAGTATAGCACAATATAACTATGTTAAGCATTAAATACACAACTTCTAAATACAATAACATAAAAGGTGCATACAAGGCTTCATAATACATTTTAACAAAATAAGAACCCAAATCCATTTAAATAAAAAACACTCACTGTTTTGTTGCTCAATAGCCATTGTTTTATAAATCATGCTCTTCGGGGGAGATGTAAGGGAGGGAGTCTCTTGTGTTTTGTGGAATTGAATTGGATTCATGAGCAGTTCTGTAGCAGAAAATTGATTGTCCAAACAGACTTTTCCTAAAAGGGATTTCACACTCTCCTCTCGCTGCCCCTCTGGTTACATTTGTTTCAGATGATCGTAAAACAGATAAAGTGAGTGAGGAGGGGGAGACCACACCATGAAGAATTTCAAACATTAGGCAGCACCTCATATATATTGGCAGGATTGTTCCAACTTAGAAATCCATGTTTTATGAGTATTGTGCAATGATGAAAGCTTATGTGTATATATATATATATTTTTAATCAAAATTTTGAGAGCTTGTTCGTAGAGGGATATCACAGGTTTTAGAATCGTAGCAGAACCATGCAGGTTAACAGCAGGAACAGGGGGCCTGTTCGGCTATTTCCCCAGTTTGATATTTGGATTTTCATGGACTATTCACAATGGGAGTTGAAGGGATAGTTCAACATTTTTGAACATCCACCCATCGTCATGGTTTTCGTAGTCATAGAAATAGTATTTTTTTTTTTAATGCGAGAAGAGCCACAGGCTGCTCAGCTACTACTATGTGGCTAATGGTATTTTTTGGTTTCCCCCAATCCAACTCAGCAAATACACAATCCAGCCACTCCCAAACTGTGGATGAGTAGTGACCTGCACATTCAGCAGCTACGAGTTAAGAACAGAAATTTTTTTTGTTTAGCCAGACTTCACACTCCAGGCATGGCTGTATCACTCCGCCCAGCAGCTTACTGAACAAAGTAGTTCCTGTCGTAACGTTACAGTTATTGTTTCATAGTGTGGTAGTACTAGCCCAGCAGCTTATGGTTCAACAGAAACGATGGGTGAATTTTAAAATATTTAATGCTGGGTCTGATGGTAACATTCATTCATATGATGCTGATGTTATTTCCTTTTAGTCTCATGTCATATTGCATTTCAGGGATACTAAAAGCTTCAGAGCTCACGGGGGTTTGGAGAAATTAATAAACAAACGTCGGTGGAAGGCGTTCAATCAGCTGTGAGTTTAGAAACGCTCGCCCCTCCAAATGCCACGCTGCTGATCGATTGAGCGGCAGAACAACAGCACCAGGCGGGCTCGCTCTTTAGTCCTCGCATTGATGTTTTCTACCTCTTCTGTGTTCTCACCGTTTTCTAAATGATTTATCTGCTTCTCTTTGTTCCTGTGTGAGACGCACAACGGGCGGGATGCATGGCGAGGCAAGTTTATTATTGTTATTTCTTTTTTTTTTCTTTCACATTTCAGCGCGAGGCTATTCAAAGTGTTTATCCTTAAAACACACAAATGAAGGCATCAAGACAAGAGAAACGCACTATGAAAGGAGATTGGAATACAACTAAAACATTCATTAAACAGTTGAAAGGGAAGAAAATAAGAATGAGCTGAAGTCAAAAGGGTCTGAAAAAGTATTAGCGTTAGTTAATGAGATTAAAAAATGAAGTTGCATAAAATTCCTTTAACAGGTGTCTGTATATTTGTTGTGAGCATAGAATAGAAAACGGTTATTAAAAGTACTTGATATTTACCCTGATCACGAGGCTGGTAATTAGCTGTGAACAATAGCTCACAATTTGGTTTTGATCTGAAACAAAGAATTACTGATGCTCACATTGCTGCGTTTGATCATTACGAGCCGCTAATGTATTCCTATGTCAGGGAGAACAGCGTGATGATCTGAACGAGTGCATCTTTAACGGCCTTTTTCCCCCCTCCCTCTGAACATATTTGACCACTGATTGATTTGGCAAACACTGCCGGGTGTGTTGCTGTCCTTTGTGAATGACTTGCATGGTAAAACACGAGTTCCTCTCTCTCTTTTTAATGGGAAAACCACTATCAGACGTTTGCAGGATGTCCAAGCGAGCCACGGACAGCGACCTCCCGCACGCGTGCGCTCGTCCTGATTCTTGTTCGGCCTCGCGTGTCTCGCCTGTTCTTCCCGTTTCTGCAGGGTTGATGTTTCCCAACTGGTGTCATGTGTTGTGAAATAAAATTGGCCACGATGGGATCTTAAATTCCTGAACTTTAGGGATTCCTCAGTAGAGTCCTTTGTTTTGTTCTGGTGCATGAATCTCAGCATCAGACAGAGTCTATGAGTGGTACTTTTGACTTAAAGTGCACAGCGTGTTAGTCTGATGGCTAATACAGCCCCCACACTGGAGAGAGCAATGGAGCGCTTTAGACCGGGGTTGTTGTTTTGGTTCCTTTTCAAATTGTGCGTTAGAGAGTGGAAATTTCTCCCCACTTCAGTGTCACTTAGATAATACCTGTGCGTCTGGGTGTTTTTCCTCACAGGTGAAAAAAAGGCCAAAAACAGATCAATCCAAAGAGGAAGGACGGCCTGCTGTAATGTGTCTTTGTTCGCCCACTTCCCACCCACTTACTATTTGTATCTAACACATAGTGGTACTGTATGAAGTCCAGGCTATTGATTCAACAGAATAAATGTTTGATAATTCATATTAATATTGTAGCACTCCAGCAGAGACCAGCGCTGAATCGCTGACACAGTAGTCCAGCTGCGTGTTAGATAAAGACGGAATTTAAGGGATGGAAATGAACGAATGGTGTGTGTGTGTGTGTGTGTGTGTAATAAGTGTCAGCACATGTGATGCAGCCTGCTCACATGGAGGATTTTGCCGCACAAAACTCAAGGATGAGCACTCCTTGAAACGCGATCGACGGTGATGAAGATGTCTCATCTGTTCTGCTTCCTCTCCAATTTAAACCTGCATTTTTTTTCTTTTGTTTAAAAGGTTAGGGTTAGGGTTAGGGTTAGGGTTAACCGTAACCCTAACCCTAACCCAGTTGCATCCATATTTGTGTGTTCCTGGGAATGTTGCACTCCATCCTATCTCCCTTTCCCATCCACTGGTCCTTGATAGTTAACTTCCTGCATTTCAACACCCAAAGACATTGGATTGGTTCTACTTGAAATGCACCCACTTTAGAGTTTAGAGTCTCTAGTTTGGCAAAGAATTTGAGTGACTCATTTGTTCATTGTTTTACAGCTGCAACAGTCACTGACTTTGAGTTAATGTATTCAGCATATCACACAATGTTTGTGCCGTTACCTTCTCACCACCAGCAGGGGGAGACAAAGGTCCTGTGCTGCAGCTTTAAACTAAAGTGCGCGCTGAGGGTGGAAGATGTGTCATTCAAGGTGTTTCATTTGGTGACACAATATTTTTATGTACTAAAATATTAGCAAAGGTTTGTGACTTACAACTACAGCTCTGCAAATCTACTCTTGTAATGTGAAACTCCAACATTTACACATGGCGGTTACAACATGGTTAAGCTCAGGAAACGTTCTTCATTACAGGTAATGGCAAAAAGAGAAAGAGGCTCACGCCTTTTAAAGGAAAATATACATTTATTATTACAATGTTTTGGTCCTCAGCTCCTAATCAGGTAGTGTTCATAGGGAGAAGGAGAGCGCAATCTAAATGCTTATTTTATGCTTTTAATCAAACACATTGTCATTTAAACACTAAGAGCTAATAAATCACAGGCATTTTTCAAGCTACAAAAATAGACGATTAAATACATAGGCTATAAAGAATAAGTAGTAAGGTGAAAAAAACTAAGAAAATAGAAACACATAATTGCAATATAAGAAGTTTCTATTAGCAGCAGTGATTGCCACTAGGTAGTGGACGTAAGACACGTATCTGAGGAGAATGTGAAGATTTGTGGCGTAAAATCAGCATGGATGCTGCCCCGTTTATACACAAAGAGGGGAAGATCTACAAAAATATGAGGCAGTTCAGGGTCAGACTACAAAATACAGACAGTGCCCCGCTTGAACACAATAGAACCCGAGAGGCTGTTTGTAGGCTGAATTGTTTGTGAATTGTTCGGCGACTCTTGTTTCCATTGGCTGTAGCTCGGTTCCCGAAATCCAAGGTTCAGTTCACAGTTTTGCTGTCACCATTTTTGGTTTTGTATGCGTTGCTTCTTACAAAAACAAGCTACAGTCTGAGGGCTAAAGTAGATGAGATTCTGGCTGCAAGGTTCTCCAAGCAGCATAGGCTCTATCAGCTCAAGTCCCTATGTATGAGATTATGTCTCTTCATACAGTGCAGGAATCGCGAGGGTGTGTTTGTGGGAAGTGTTTTTTATATCGTGGCTCCAGTGCTTTATTCATAGAGCTGCAAACCGAACACTGCAGACATAAAGTGCTGCTGGTCATCTTCTAACTCTGGATCTTTCCCTCTCACACCCACACACGTCTCCACAATAACCGACTATCTGCTGTTTGTCCATTTATCTGCAACACCAGGCTGTGCTGCTTCCCTCCGTTTTCCTTTTGGTTGGCTTCAGGTGCATCATCACCTCCTGCTTCTCTGGAGGGGAAACACTTCACCTATGAGAAAAAGCAGAATAAGAAAAAAAGAGCAGCTGATTACTCATGATTACGAACCAAACAGAACCGAGAACCATCGAACCATCCCTGGTGTTTCTGACCACTACCTGTATCATTGCTTAAAGCTTTTACCACTACCATTAGCCCCTGCTGTATCAGCCATTATAAATAAGGTTAAGTGGTACAGGAAGCCTGATGCACTGAGATGCTAAAAGAAACTCATTCAAGAGCAAACTGGGCGACGTGAGTGTTGGAGATGCACCAATGAAGCGGTGCTGCACCCATGGAGCGGTGCTGCACCCATGGAGCGGTGCTGCACCCATAGAGGAGCGGTGCTGCACCCATGGAGCAGTGCTGCACCCATGGAGCGGTGCTGCACCCATAGAGGAGCGGTGCTGCACCCATGGAGCGGTGCTGCACCCATGGAGCGGTGCTGCACCCATGGAGCGGTGCTGCACCCATGAAGCGGTGCTGCACCCATAGAGGAGCGGTGCTGCACCCATGGAGCAGTGCTGCACCCATGGAGCGGTGCTGCACCCATAGAGGAGCGGTGCTGCACCCATGGAGCGGTGCTGCACCCATGGAGCGGTGCTGCACCCATAGAGCGGTGCTGCACCCATAGAGGAGCGGTGCTGCAGGTTCTGGGCTCCTCCTGTAAGATTAGGTACCATCTCATCGATGCCTCCCAGCAGACACAACATTGTTCTACCGAAGTTCATTAATGGCGTGAGCACTAAAGCGGTGATTTTAGAAATAATTAGTCAGTGAGTTAAGATTCAACAGCTCTCCTTCTGGGACTCTGCTGGAATAACTTTGCATGATTTCCACAGCACAGAAAAACCTCCTTATTTATCTTTGGACGCAGACTTCGGCCACCTCTGGAGGCAACGTAAACAAACACATTTCGCTTCTTTTCCATAACACAGCTGCACATGTTCCAGACAGATGTTGACCCGTGATCTGATCTAGACGAGGAAGTAGGGATAAAATTGCAAACAGAATTTTCCCGAGCAAGATGAATGAAGCCAGGTGGCGTCTTTACATACTGCGCGTTGCACTCGTAGCTTTTGGAACTATGTGCAAAATGGCGATTCTAACGGCATGTTCGGGCCTGTGGATCGATGTGTTTGCTCTGCCGTGTGAGAGAACAGAAGAGATCCCACCTCTGAAGCACCGACAGGCTACATCTCAATGATTCATGTTGATTTTTTTTTTTTTTTCCAAGAGCCCTCACGCTCTCTCGAGCTCTTTGAAACCTAACAAAACAGCCCGATGAGATGCTGAGAGCGGATTTCAGAGTTTGTTGTGCTCTGACTCCGTGCCCTGCGTTGTGTCGGCTGATGACCGGTAGCTTGGTTTGGGTTTGCCTTCGCCGGTTAATAGTAATCTTCCTGTGCCTTTAATTCTTTCAGGGCTCTCTGTTGTACAGGAGCCGTGTGAGGGCAGGAGGCTGTTTTTAAAAAGCAGCTACTGGTCCTGTAATATATTCACCCTTTCTCTACAAATAAGCATAATTGCTTTTTTTTATTTATCCATATTCATGATAAATATATAATTTCTAGTTTCTCTTTCGCGACACTTTCTGGCCAACATTCAGTCATCTCAGAAGGAACAAGCGTTTTTTTTTTTTTTGTTTTTTTTTACTGTTGCAATGTGCAAATCAACACCTTTCCTTGCGCGGCACTTGTAGGAACAGATGTGTTGGAAGGAGACGGAGTCTGCTGCTTTCTGCCTGTTCGGGGGCTGTAATGAGGAAGTTGTGAGAGTTCTCATGGAGATTATTAACACCTTCTTTTTTTCTTTTTTTCCCCCCATCTTCCCGCAGAGGATCTCACTTCCTGCTCCTCGTCTTCACCTCACCCCTTTGACCAATCAGCTATTTGTTCCTCCTCCTCCTCCTACTCCTACTAGATCACCTGTGTGACAATTTCTTCGCGACTCGGTCATGAAAAGGCGCTTTGCCAACGACCTCGAACACCAATGCAGCGCAAACTTTGATAACGCCGCAGCACGTCTAATGAGCTTCCCAGTGCTCTCCATCCCTACATTACTCAGAGGATACCCTCACCTCCTAATCTACGTTTCACCTCATCCCTCCCCCCTGACGCCTCATCCCGCGTCTTCCTTTCACTTCTTCTTCTTTTTGTTTGTGTCACCTCTGTGTCACTTTTTGTGATCATGCATAATTGTCTGTGACCACTGTGGCAGACGTAGTGAGTAGATTCTCTCCCTCTATCTCTCTCTCTCTCGCTCACACACACACACACACACACACTCGTACGGAAGCCAGTCCTTGCACAGTGGATTTACCTCGCTATGAATATGCAAAGCCGGCCTTACCGAGCAAAGCCGGTCCCAGCAATCTGCATATTTACCTCGTCTATCCGTCCATGCAGCCGGTAAGCTTGGAACAGAACGCCACCTGCTGGCGAGCGGGAGGAAACACGTGCGGTCTTAGTGTGATCCCAGGCTCCGCTTTATGCGCGTGCATCAAACATGAATTCCTCTCAGACTTGCTCGTTGGCTTTAATGTTTATTTTTAGACGCTCACGTGATCATAGTCGATGTGGAGGAAACTGTAACTAATGCACTTCTCATTTCTTTGATACAAAATGCTCCCTCAAACATTTTCAGCGGTACACACATGTCATGATGCTGCTGCAAGAAACAAGTCACATGCATGTTATTTCAGCTTCTTCACTATAAATACATAAGTAGAGTAATTCAATATAATAGTAACACCCAATATAATGCTATCTGTGTGTTGTGTATGCATTCTAATTGTTTTGGTTGCATTCACCAAAAATACAATTAGCCACTTTGGTGACATTTATATGAGTGTTTTTTCCTTCAGATGAAAGGTGTTATTTGGGTAATGCTTCTCCGACCTTTAAGGTCAAAGGTCGCTTAGTCTGCGAATATGTGACATTTCTTTTAAAGGCATAATTTAACACTTCTGTTAATTGCCTCATCATCGTGATTCCCATCGACATTCTTCGTCTTTCATTCTTCATTTTTTTTTGTTGATACAATCTGTTTCCAGACCAGCTCATATTTAACGATTAATGACACTCACACTGATTTGGAAACGGCCCAGGCCCGCGACTCATCATCCGCAGCGTTTGGGATTCGCTGGATTGTGTATTTGCTGAGTTTAATAAGAGAAATCAAAAAATACCATAGGCCGTGTGGTGGAGGCCGAGCTCTGCTCCGCTGGTCTGGAAACAGCTGAATGTACGTAGAGCGGCTAAACGAGCGCTAATCATCATCCTCTCATCATCTCTGTGTCAGCATCGCAGTGCTCTGCACTAATGCAACCTGTGAACCCCGGCCAGCCCTCTCTTTGTTGCCTCTGCCGGAGCCGTCGTCAGCGCTCGCGCTCCGCCGCGGTCGCTGAGTGCGGGCGCCGCCGCCATCATCCTCTTGTTGTTCTGTTTCTTCCTGTCTTTTAAATAAAAAGCCTTGCTGTAATGAGAGGCTTTTACAGTCAATTTAGGCGCCTCAGCACCCTGCGGAAATCATAAACAGACTTAATAGAAGGGAGATGTCGGATCAGCGCGAGTGTCGGCGTACACCGCCGCCGCTTTCCTTTCTAAAAGCACTCAAATTCAATTTCTATATCTTTAGGCGACCGTCGCCGTGACGTCCACGCGGCGTTTTAAACAGGGGCTCTGGGGATTTAACTTTATCTGTTTTAACATTCAAATGTAACTCCTCATTTGTTTGGCCTGCTTTGCTTCTGCTACAGTTGACAATGACAACGGCTGCACACACACACACACACACACACACACACACACACACACACACACACACACACATAAAGCGCCACATGAAATTTGAATGAATCGGTGACAAACGCTCCTTTCTCTCTCTTTCCTTTCGAAGAAGAGGAGCGGCAGTTCGTCCCGGGCCCGTCGACGGGCGCCGTCATCGGCGGCATCCTGGGCGCCCTCGCCTTCATCGGCATCACCGTGGGAACCATCTACTTCATCCGCAAGCGGCAGGAGGACGCAGAGTGAGTCTGACCCGAGCTTTATTCTGTTACGAACTGAAATCGGTTTAATCGCTCGCCCACTTCCTCCGGGTCGTTGCTGTGAGCAGGAATCCGTCAGACCTCCTCCGTTAATACGCGTTTATCGGGGTGATTTTCCCCGACCGAGGCTTCCTGCAGAACGCAATTAACTACACAAACATCGCTTCCTGCCCGGGGGGGGGGACGCTGGGCCGAGTCTTGCTGAGTCAGCCATGTTAATTAGGCCCGTGTTTGTGTTCTCACTCTTTTTTTTTTTTTTGCGCAGCCACTAGATGCAGATTCATGTGGAACTCATGAAGGCTAATTACGTCACAGGCAGAGGTCACGATCTGGACACATATGAGTATTGTGACTGGAAAATTCCATCATTTAAAGGTCCAATCTGTGTTTTTTTTTTCCCCCAGCGCAACTGGTTCCAATTGAAGCCAACATCATAGGATTCACAGCCAGCACCCAGCGCTTCATTTAGTAGTGAGAGAGCTTTTGCAGCATCATATTGTCAGCTTTAATCCAGTTTCTCCCACCGCTGTCTTGTTACAGCGGACGACTTGTGAGACACGCCACATGTTCACAAGCTGTTGAGTTAAATCACAAACACATCTGTCTCTGTAGGCAGGGAAAAAAAAAAGAAATAAGCTGCTTTTACTGGGTTTCCTGGCGTTCGCTGACGTCGCGAGTATCGCCCGAATCTGTTTTCCGAAGCAGAACCTGTCCAGGTTTTCCTCGATTGCTTTGCCGCTTTTCTCGTAAAGCACGTTTCAAACAGCCAGCGGCGTACATGCATTTATCGACAGAACACTGCAGATAACCCGCAACAACACCCAAAACGCCCTTCTGTGTTTTAAATGTTTCATGTGATGTTATTAAGTCATTACTACCGACATGTGCCTGTGACATCACACAGGCATGATGGGTAAAATGTTGTAATGAAAGTGTCTCCCAGTTTCTGATTTAGAAGCACATTTTACAAAAGACGCCGTTCCTTCCATCAGCTAATTCTGCTATTTTTCAATTCAGTTTCATTCTTGGTTTTTTTCAAATGCTCATATGCACACACACACACACACACGGACCCGGCCGTCCATCCAGTGAAGGCACTTTTTGCAAAAGTTTGTGTCAAAAAAAAGGAGGTTTTATCTCATTTTTTTTCTCTAACAAAAAAAAAACTGGGTTTATTTAATGGAAAAAAAGACTATTGATGAATATATCTCGTCCAATCTTTTCTGACGCAACAACATTTCAGAAAACAACATTTTGTTATGACTGTGAAATGTTTGTCTTCTTTAAAGAGAAAAAAAGTTGTATTGTATGTGCATGAAAGTGAAAACTCTCCAGACGATGATTTCACTACGACGCTTTCACATTGTCAAGTGGAGCAAGGCGTAGATCATCACGTATTGTGAGGAAAAACAAATGTATTTCTCTGCAGTGCTTACAGAACCTGCAGCAGTGCAGTAACACAATGAAGCTCCTGATTCTGCTGCTATGTTACCGGCCGTCACTGAGTGGAAGCAACAAAGAAACCTCTAATTGAAAGTGTTCCTTTTGTTTCATTGTAATTGGTGAATCCTGCGCAAACAGGCTCATTGTATAGAATCTGGATTGAGTTACGACTCAACGCGGCGTCTCGAGGGGCCCGTATTTCCTTTTTTTCTGTGCGCTACAAAGAAATGTGATCGATACCCCCGTTGTCTCTGCCTTCTCGTCCAATCAGGGGCCCGCCCAAGCACAAGCCCCCGCCCCCCGTGAAGGCGGGCAGCTCTACGGAGATGGTGAGTGGCCGACGCACACACACACTCAGTGCATTTAGGGAGTCATAATGGGGCTAATGGCTATTGATTAGAGATCTGAGTTGGCTTATGTGTGTCAAAATAATTAGCCTGGTTTATAAAGAGCTCCATTAGCGCGGCCCCCGTCCTCATCCACATGCACTTATTTTATTCCATCACTCCATCACATCCAGTTGTGCTTGCACCGTGTTCTGTAATGAGACTAAAACACTGCAATTTTATGTGGATTAGACGTATGAAAGCGTCTAAACTGCTATAAATCCTGCAGAGAAAGTTTATTATTTATATAAACCAATGTGACAACATTGTGGTAGAGCTATTTTTAAAATCCCAACTTCTGGTCATTTTATTGTTTTTTGCACACACACACACACACACACACACACACACTCGATCTTCTTGTGCATTGCGTGGCGTTCCTGGCTTCTCGCCGCTCTGTCCGCTGTGTGTGTGTGTGTTTGCTGTGCTCATGCGGTTTCTCTACATGTAGCTGAACAAGCCGTCAGAGCCTCCCACCGCCACGGAGACGATACCCCTCAGCCCGGGGGAGGTTTACTACGAGCCCACGGGGGGAGAGCCCATCACGGTGAGACACACACACACACACACACATATTTAAAACAGTAGAATAAATATCATTTATATATAGTGTGGTGGGAAGTATTCATCAGGTCTCTAATAATGGACATGTTGCTTTCATGTGGATTTCTAATGATTCAAAAATCCATTTCATCCAAAAATCAAATTAAATATTTAATCTACCTAGAAGATAAATCTAGTTGCTAGCATGTGTTTTTTTAGAGAGATGAATTTTCAGGTAGCAGATCAATTATTATCCTAAGTATTTATACTTAAGGTTTGCAAACTACTTATAAGCCATTATAAGTATATATCATATCGACTCACCATTTGTTTTTGATGATAATTATAAAATAAAACCATAAAGGTAAAAGTAGTCTGAAAGGAACTGTATTTGCACCTTTATTCCTTCTGGTGAATTTTTTTTTTCCCCTCGTAGAACCTGGACGACGAGACCGGCGGCGCCCTGAACGGCGGCGCCCCCGCGGCCCTGGGCGACCTGGCGCGGTACGACAACATGAACGAGCTGAGAGACCACGCCCCCGACGGCCACCACTGCAACGACTCGTCCAATCGCGAGGCGCCGGCCGCCGGCATCTCCCGCGGGGAGAGCTTCGTGTCCCCCGCCATGTACGTGTAGCCGCGGCAACGCCGGGGATCATCGCGGGGCCGCGTTCCGGGTCACGTAAATTAGCATGAAAAGCAAAGGCAAGCGCACTTGTTGCCACCAGAGAAACCCATTACATTCTACCTTTTTTCTTTTTTTATGTCATTATTCCTTTTTCACCAGGCACATTTAGGGGCTTACGAGTTCTTTTTCGCTGTATTTAAATTCCCAGGACTACGGTGCAGAGGAACAGGCATGTTCACATGGGTGACCTTTGTGACCTTTTTTTTTTTTCCCTTATATTTTGCAAGCTGTGGTGTTAATCAGCATTACATTCCAAATATCTGCTGAAGGGACAACACGAAAAATAACTAAATCACACACGAATATCTGCAGAGCCACTGAAGTCATGTGACGTCGCGTATGACGAGGCGGGCCGCGGCAATATGTTAATTACATGGTTGAGAGGCGTTCGCAATGGATGTGAACTGAAAGAATTAACAGGTAATTAGCGCGCGGCACGTCACGCGTGTGCACCAAAAAATGTATTAATATACGAAAATCTGTTTTTTTTTCCAGCTGATTCGGGTAAGAAAGCTGATCATGATTGTTAAACGTGAGGCTGCCAGATGTGATTTCCACACATTTTAATCTCAGAAAGGCTTCAATTAATCACTGCTGGAAAGTATTTATCGACTTCTATTCTTAGATGTTGAGACCGGACTTTCTCGCTTTTTGCGAAGAAGCGCGGGCCTTAACGGTCCCAAAAACACCTGGCGACGTCGCCTGATGATGATTCAGTGATTCATATTTGCTCTGGTTAATTGCAAGAGTTGGTGAGGCTGCTAATGCAAAACACACACACACACACACACACACACACTCGTCCCAACGCTTGTATCCAAGCCTCTAATAAATCACACTATCGACATCGTTTTTCCATTGTGCAAACATGTTCTGCAGACATCGGAAGAATTACTGCCAGCCATTTTAACGGATTTTAAAACGGTCAAACACGAGTGTGTGCAGAACATTCCACATACGGAGGATTTATACGGAGGATGTATATGCCCCTAGCTTCTTTTTTTAATTTTTTTAGCCGATCGTCCACAAGCAAACGATGCAAACGGGGGGGAGAAAAAAAAACGACAGGTGAGAAACAGCTCCGCCTGGCTGAGTCATTGGTTTTCACAGATGTCAGATGGTACCAAATGATGAACAAACTGTAAATAGTATTGATAATATCGACGAATTATATATTGTTGGTGAATTGTGTACACAAAAAAAAGAAACAAACTAAACGAGTATAGGTGTTATCAGTGCCTCTGTACAGGGGATGGAGGTGTGTTAAGTGTCAAACTGAGCGATTAAAACAAAAAAAAACAAAAAAAAAAAGTGTATATTACTATTTTACTTTTCACGGGTACATCAAGGTTGTCACTTATTACTAAAATGTTTTGAGTATATCGGAGAAAAAAAAACAACAAAAAAAAAAAGAAACGGTGTGCATTTTATTCCTTGTTCATATTACTCTGCATGGCATGATCAGTGGCTTGTTGAAACACTTTCCCGAGGCTGTTTGCGGAATAATCTTTTTTTTTTTTTCATTTGTAAAAACATTTTGAATGTCAAAAAAAAAATATCGGTTTTTTTCTCAAAGCATCTGTCACGTTCACCACAAGCACAAGTCCAATTTTTTAAGTTGAGAGAGAGATCGGAGGGGATTTTTATTTTTTTTTAATTCTTTGATTTTATTTCCTCATCGCGTGACAGCTCGGTGCGTCGCTGTGACGCACACGGATGCAATCTCTCCTCTCGCCGCGCTCCGTATTAACTCGGTGCTTCGACACCTGGAGGCGCACAGGTCTTTCTGAGGCCTGGTCCTATCACCTCAGGTTCACTTTAACGGGTGAAACGAGACGAGGGAACCGGCCGATGGAGATCGAATCAGCGCGCGCGAGAGAAAGAAATGGAAAAATAAAATCTCCACATAATAAAACTCCATGTTCCGTTTTATCCTTCTGATGTACGACAATCATATGTTGATATTCAACCGTGGTGAGTGGCTTTTTTTCTGCGTCGTTGTTCATATCGTTGTAGTTATGATAGAAGTATCTGTGAGAGCGATTGTTTCATCTACAGAGTTCTGCAGGAATGACTCAGACTCAAACCAGAAATGGGTTTTAGCATCTTTTTATCAGCTACGTCCACTTCCCTCATCTTGAAGTCTATGGCTTTTTTTTTTATCAATGGGCCATTGGTTAAACCTCGGAGTTCTGGCCCAGCCAGATGTGTATGCTGTTCTAGAAAGAAAGTTTGGCCTCTAAATAGTTTTCTATTTAAAAAAGAGAGAATAACAACATGGATGAGTGATGTTATCTATAATACTGATATCCCCTAACATGATATGTCTGTAAGGAAAAGGTCATTCTGTGGCCATCGCATTAATATTAATGAGCATCTGCAGATGAATAGTTTTGAAAGTATTAAAAAATCTCTCTTTAAAAAGCTCATATGGATTTAAAATGATTGTCTTACATCCTGCTTTCAGTATTAATGAAAGGCTAATGACACTTTCTAAGATATGGGGCCTTTAAACACTTGTGCATTTTGAAGCTTTTACGTGTCTTAAAAAAAAAAAAAGTGGCTGCTATCAAGTCTGTAAATGAGTTTTTTTTATTTAATTGTCATCACACCGAAGTGCAAAAGTTGCCTTGCAAAAGTACTCAGAACTTTTTGAACTTTTGCAACATTTCCGGCTCAGAATAAAAATTGTAAAGTGGTGCATGCGATATTATTATATTATTTACTGTCAATGCCCTGAAGTTTATAGCGGATTAGGATCTAAAAGGATTTCACAAGCCTTAAACTTGTCATAGAACCCAAATGCTTGATATTATGTTTGACTAAACATATCCTGGTGGTAGAAAGCCAATTAAGAATCTGTGGAAAGATCTGAAAACTGTTCACAAACGCTCTCCATATTTGTTTGTCCAAATGTCACTTTCTAGATCTGCAAAACTGAGAGCTGCACATCTTTTGTGTTATGTGTCTGTCATTGCAACAGGAGGTGGTCCTACAGAGTAAAAACTCAGGGGGGGACTGGATAATTTTGCACGCCCCGCTTTGCAGGTTTTTATTTCTAAAGAAAAAAAAAAGTTCAAAATCTCATATAAATTTCCTTCAGCTTCATGAATGACAAGAAGGCTGAAATGCTGCAAAAGGTCAAAAAGTTCGAGGCGGCCCAGTACTTGTGCAAAGGTGCTGTAGTTTGTTTAAAGAATGGAGGGAGGGAAACGTGTCATTTTCTGGTTTGGTTTTAACGCACTCGTCATTCCAGCAGCTCTCTCCTTTCATTTCCCTTTGCCACCAACGGCTGCAGTATGGAACCAGGATAGATGCAGGATTTAAACAAAGGGACTTCTACAGTAGCTAATAAATATAAACGTCTGTTTATTTTCATTAAAGGGAATGTTTGCATTATGCAGGGACCACTAGAGTCGCGCCACCCTTACACGTGTTTGGCTTTGGGACTCGCAGACAATCAGGAGGAATGTATTTCATCGACAGGATCCGTCACAGAGGGGGGGGGACGAAACGCGAGGGGAAAAGACAATCAGCGGGAGCCGTTGTGTGATATCAGACACCAAGGATTCGGCGTTTGGTCTCATTTAAGGGCCCGTTCTGTTTTTTACTCGTACTTCATGCGGGAGGTATCTTAAATTAGAATCTGAGCATCGTCGCGCAGCCCGCCTCCTGAAAAGGGAGGAAACATTAGGCCGAGCTGTGGTTCTGGTTGTGAGGAGGCGGCGGGGGGGGGGGGGGGCGCCGCAGTCTTCTCATATGGATTAGCTGTGAGATCAAGGCCTCGAGTCTCCTGTGGAAGCCGCGGCGCTGTGTTTCGGCCAAGGTGCTCCCCCCCCTCTCCCTCCGCGTTTCGATGCCAGGAAACACAAGCTGTGAACGTCCGCGAGTGGTAAAGCTGTTCTGGTCCGCCTTTGTCTTATTTATTTATTTTTTCGTTGGTCTTTTCTCCATCCCTTCCCTCTCTCTCTCTCTGCCGTTCGTCCATCGTCACCATCGCCTCTCATCGCAGAGCCAGACGTGCCTTCTTTATGTTATTTTTAGCCTTTTCTTTTTTCCAATTCTCACATTTCTTGTCTGACAGCGCGGCGGATGATGAACGGGGCGGGGGACACAAACACGCGACGCGTTTGACACCGATGATGGCGATGCTGGAGAAAAAAAAACACACACACACACACACACACACTGGAGAGATATAATCATGTTTTTGTGGGAGTTTTTTGTTTCATTCATTCGGTTAGTTTATTTGTTTGTTTTAATCACGGGTCATGTATCATTTTGTATGCTTTCTGGGAAAACCTATTGTACATGTTTTACAGATCATTGTCTTGTCAAATAAAATGGAAACCAAAAGCACAGGACGTGTCGGCTGATCATTGCTGCACCAATGAGGAGCTTTGGGTTAAATGTGCTAGAAGATAATGGCGATGTGTGAATCAGGTAGTGAGCTCCACCTCAGGTCCACGTGCACTAATGAACATGTTGCATCCTGCCGTAGGAGTAGAGTTGCGTTTCAGGCTGGATCCTGTAAGATGAAGTTTCTCCAACGCTTTTTCCTCCTCATTGATCGTTCTGGTCTCTGCCGGTGAAGAGAAATCGGGATACACAGATACACCAGTCCCATCTGTTCCTGGATCTTCCGGTGCTGCCGGCTGCGGTTTCTGTGGTTGCAAACATGGCGTCATTGGAGACACCGGGAGGTCTGTCTCACAGACAAAACACAGGGATATGCTTCTTGATGTAGATGATCTAATACTATGATTAGAACCAATGATTTTAAATGTCTGAATGGATGCAAAAATATACAGATGACACTGTTCAGCGCAACAAAAAGCCACCTGAGCTCTTAAAACGGTGGGGTGGTGGGTGCGCTTAGCAGCTCCTTCAGCCAGAGACTCACACACCCTCGCTGCAAGAAGGAGCAACAGCAATAAGACTTTATAACTCACTGTAGTCACTTCTCCTCCACTCGTCACTTTTCTCTACACACACACCCTGCACCTTAAGTATGCATTAGCTATGCATGTGTACATGTGTGTATGTGCGTATATATATATGCAAATACGTAGATATGTGTGTACGTGCATGTATGTATGTATATATGCTTTGCTTATGCATACTTTTTTCTTGCTATTTATTTGTATTTTTTCTCCATTCTTATGTCCATAATGCATACTGTGTATGCTGATCAACAAATTCTACGAATTTTGTACATAGTGTTGTGTATTTTAATTTTTTATAGCTTTTATTTTCTTTTATTTTCTTTACTCTGTACGCTGCAGTAACAAGCAAATTTCCCCGTTGTGGGATCAAAGTCATCTTATCTTATCTTCTTATCTTATCTTAAATATCCAGCCATAGTTACAATGGCCTGTGTCAAATCCTGCAAAATCTCTGCTTACCGTTTTACAAACTTTATTGAACTGTTAGGACGTGTTGCTCTAACAGGAATAGAGGCCGTTAATCTCAATGCATTTGAGTAAATAAAGGACTGGGATTCTGAGTCTCTGTGTCCTGCTGGTCAGTTACCATGAAGCCATCTAGATAAGTGCAGCGTGTGACAGGACCAGAAGCGCGCGCTGCACTTAAGGTCACGTGGTTGTGCAGACATGAAGACGGCAGCAGCGGAGGCTCGGCTTACATTAGAGCCCTCTGTGACTGACAGGCACACGGCAATGATGCTATGGGTGGAAATTGCTGCAGTCAAGATGACATAGATCACACGTTACTTTCCTTCTTTTTGAGCTTTTATTCATTTTAAAATACAAAAAAAAAAGGTTATTTCTCATGCATTCAAATTCAAAGAGCCATTTCGCATTGAAGGAATGCTATTTGCTTTCGTGCTGGCCGTTTCTGTGTGTAAATCTATTTCTGCTTGCAATATGAGCGACATCCCCCAATCCACTTGATTTGCCTGTAATCGGTTTAGCATCGACCCTTTCTGTAAAAGGGAAGAGAATAAAAGCTGCTGAAATTCATCAAACACTCACACACACACACACACACACACATGCCTAAAATGCCTGATTAAATGCCAATTTAACAAGGTTGATAAAGGCTATAATGTTTTATTGTATAGTTTTAAGTCAAAACAAAGTTAAACTGTAATATAATTTAATGTAAATCACACTGCATCGATAAATTCAATAAATATATAGGCAAATATAAAGAAATCAGAGAGGTTTCAGAATTATTAGTCCGTTAAAAGTGTCATGTTTTAAAAGAATTTGGATGTTGGAAATGAGTTCAATAAAAAAACCAACAGGCAAACAGGATCAGTGGTGAAGTTTGCAGCATGGAATGAAAAGAAAGTCACTTTATTTTTTAACGACACACAACGTTCTACGTATGTCCAGAGTCCTCCACTGTCAACGATATGCTGATTATGATTGTCCCAATCATTTAAAACAATATTGTCCATAGCGCTTAAATTAAACATTAAATTTAACGTAGCCTACATTTCCAGCCAGTGTGATAAAGACGCAATGACCTTCATTTCACAGTGTGATTAATCGTGCAGCCAACATGGTGGAATAAGAACTTCAGCAACACGTGGGAATAAAACCGCGTCATATGTTTTCAGCAAATTACCGTGGTTTTAGTGCTGTAGTTTTATTATTGGGTGGAAGTTGAGGCCTTTTATGAGGCCAGGCATATGTTGACTGTCGCTGAAGAGGCTTTTCCGTTGTTTGGGAGTTCACTTCTGTGTTCTAAATAATTACCGTGTCCATGGAGGACGTTTTGGGCCTTTGAGTGCACTGCATCAGTGAAAATAATGGCGCTTTTGAGCATGATGACTGCAGTTTCAGCTCTAGTTTATTATGGGGATGTATGATCAAAGTGTTTCAGCTCAGGTGTGGCATCTACCCTCAGCCTTACGCTCTTTAGCTGAGTCATGTCAGATCAGATGAAAAGAGACACGCACATCGGCGGGGAGCGCTTGTTCACTTTCTTAGCCAATTAACCACATTGTTTGGTTCAGCCCGCTCCCTGCTGGGCTCCCTCTTTTGACAAAGATATGAAGTGAGCGTGGAGCGGGTCGGGCATCGGGGGTGGTTTAATTCCAATCGCTGCCACGTGATGGACGATCATATTAAACAGCGAGCGGCGTGGAGGAATGAAACGCACAAGCTGATTCATCTGCATCCACCCAATGACGTCAGGCGTCTATCTCAGGTACGTTTCAGAATCAGATCGGTTGTTCGGTCTGGAGATTATTTAACGCTGATTTTCTGTGAATCAACTATGTGCAATTAAACTGTGAAAAATAACAGCAGAGCATCTGTAAGAGGAGCAAATATTCTAGTGGATTTAACTATTATTAGGTACACACTTATACACACTCCTCAACCTCAATGGGTTTTGATTAAGATGCATGTCTGAAGCTTCAAATAAACTTTGAGGTACATAGTTTTCCTCTCCCTGCACTAAAAGCAATGTACGTGTGTGTCGCCTATTTTTCTCCTTCAGCGCCCCCTGAACGCATCACTGTTGAGCTCCGATGACGTCACAGGACACCCAGGTAATTATGATTGACTGTACTGCAATCTGACCTTTTGAAAAATGTAAGTTATCGAGCTGGATTTTTGTCAGCAAAGTGTTAAATATTAATCCTCTGTCCCAAACAGCAGCCTGGTCTCAAATAAAAGCCTGATCTGTTGAGTGAAACTGCTTCATCTAAGGTAATTAAAACAGAACAATTCTTATTTTGATTGAATTATACACTGATTATATTCCATTTCTGCCCAATCTGTTCCACTAAATCACTAAATGTCACACAATGTACCTTTAACGGCCGCGATTAACAGGAGCAATGACAATGTGACTGTGTGATTTTGTGAAGAAAAAAAAACTTTCATGGTGCAATTTGGATGAAACCTAAATGAGGAGCAACACTCCTGTGAATTATTTGCTCTGCGTTCTGCAGCGAGCCGCGTTCCCCGCCAGCGATGACCAGCGATTACTCACACTAATGAGATCAATTATTACTGCGATCCCCGCGACCATGACGGAGGAGCAGATTTAAGAGAAGGTGCAGGAGGAGGTGTGACGGCTGAGGCGGAAAGGAGAGATGGAAGGGCCCTGTGTTCGGGGGTAGAGACCTGAGGAATTGAAAAGAAAAGAAATTGCCAGATAGAGGGATTAGTGTAAGCAGGTAGAGGGGGAGACTGGGAGAGATTACGTGAGTGAGATAGACTGAGGCAGAGCGAGCCGCGGAATCAATAGGCCAGTCGATAGCGTGGGGGGGAGGGGGGAGAGAGGGGAACGGCGGCGTGGGCGGAGGAAAACGCCAAACGCCCCCTGTTGCGTCGGAGCCCTGCCGAGAAAAATGGCCCCGGAGAAAATGAGAATCCGAGGCAATCAAGTGATTGAAAAGCCTGTTTTGTTTTGACTCGTCGAAAAAAAAAAAAAAAGGTACAGGTCGGAGATAATGTGCTGGTAGTTATTCTCCCAGGGACGCGCAAATATTTGAGAAACGATGATCCGCGGAAATTAATTAAACTCGGCGGGAGATTAATTATTGTGGTTACGGTGACGGAGGGACAGCTGGGTAAATGGGACGGACCCCAGGAAATCAGAGTTATCACAGATGACAGCTGACACTTATGAAGACCGTCAGGAGTGAACACACGTCACATGATCGCACACCAGACCAGTATTGGTTCAGTGCTGTAGAGGCCATTGTTTGCTGGTAAACGAATCCGAACAGATTGAAAGTTCAGCGTGTAAACGCCACGGGGCCATACCCGCTGTTCCTGCAAACTTTGGATCTCTGGGAGGCCGCGTTGCCCTGTCTGTACACTCTCCTCTTCATGAATGTAAAGTGGAAGGTAAGATAATTGCGACAACAAGAAACCAGCCGAGAAGTTCTGGATTCAGGTGTGAAAGCGCCGCACTTTTTTCATTCCGTCTCTCTCTGTGGCGCAGCATGAAGAGTTTCATCACGTCCCCTCCTCTCGCCTCCTCTCGGCCTCCTCCTGCATCACTTGCAGGATTTCATCAGACGCATGTTTACCCGTCTGATGCAACCAGCCTTATTTGCCTGATCATAACGTCTGCTTTTCATATCGCCGACTCTGGCCGTGTTCGGTTAGAATCGATTCACCAGGTGGTTCTCTGTGGGAGTTCTCCCACATTCCTGCTGAAAGTGCATTTCTGCCCATCAAATCATGATCATTATTCATTCTCAAGCTTGACCCCAGCCAAAATTAGTTAGGCGCATCCAAAATGAAAAAATCCTGGCGTGGTGGCTGCTGTAAAGGTCAGCAGGGAACGTGTTGCACATAACACGTGTCAGTCAGAAATCATCTGAGGGAAAATGGCTAATAAATCATTTCAACTTGATTATATGAGTTTGGAGATTGTTTGACATGCAAATTCAATTAATTGCACAGCCTCATGCCTGTAGGATTTGTTTTTCAACCTAATCAGGACTCAGGGAAATAGGCCTGTATTTGCAGTAGTATATATCCTATTTCTTTTACCCTTTTTTTGTTAATTTTCAGTAGGTGATAAAACTATTTTAGCAGCAGCTCTGACGAGGTCTGACCATGTGGAGGATGCGTCTGTCTAGGTCTGTATGTGTGTGTGTTTCTATGACAAATCCAGGTAGATCAAAGCCACCTGCCTCAGCAAGAACATGACATCATCAAATGCTAAGCGGCCGCCATGACTAACACACACACACACACACACACATTAAATGTGGCCTCAAATGATCACTTTAATATACCCGTTCTCCCACACACACACAAGTGCACTCTTCCCTGCGACACGTGTAGCCGTCACACACTTTACAACCATCCACACGTGCAGGGAGTTAATAAAGGAGTCGCAGACAGCAATTTGAGTAAAGAAAGAGGACAGAGGTCACAAAGTGTCCAGCAACGTAATGCACCCAAACCCAGGAGACATTATTGACTGTCTGTGTGCAGAGTGAGAGTGTGTGTGTGTGTGTGTGTGTGTAAGTGGGTGTAATTGGCAGACAATCCCCTCTCCAGTCCAACCTCCTGCAGCAACACTGCCCCCTGGTGTCAGAGTTGAAGAAGTACATTAGAGACATGTAATTATGCTGGTGAATCAGGTTTATATTTATATGTGGTGTCAGAACAATGGAAGCAATGAAGAAAACAAAAAGAGAGAGACTGAAGCAAATGGTGACGATAAATCCATCAATACAGGGGGGAAAAAAATGCAATAACACGAGCCAGAGATTGAAGAGCAGCCCAGATCAAACCTGTCAGCAGCCATGAGATGTGAAGTGTGTGCTCATGTGATAAAACTGTTGGTTATGAACCTGTTTCGCGCTTCAACGTAGACGTGAATTGCTTTTGATTGTAACGGAGTCGCAGATGGCGATGCTCTGCCGTTATAACGCAAGTGATTTCAAAATATCTGCATCATTACCCAGTATAAACACAATAACTGACGGCTTATCATCACGTCATTAACTCCACTCATTAAATTGGATAATAATTCTTTCTAAAAAAAAAAAAAAAGAAAAGTTATTTACTGTCTGCTGCACGTTGATTTGAGCACATCAAACAGCTGGCGTGCACACACACTCTCACACACTCACACTCACACACACGCGGGCTGTGAGTGTGTGATGGGCGTCCCATGAGGCTTCACTGCAGTCATCATCTGCCATCCAAGAAGCACTCGAGTCTCCTGATGCCTCCACGTTTTCCCATTTCACAGGGTTAATTGCTCTCTCTGCTTCTTCTTGGTAGCTCAAACTTTTTTTTCTTGTGTGTGTGCGTGCGCGCGTGTGTGTGTCATTAACACGGCGACGACAGTAATTCACATTCTGTCCGCTTGCTTGAGCCGTTACTCAGCTGTAAACCAATCAGTCAGCTGTATTCAGATGAGTGAGAAAATGACTGTATATTTCATGAATTGAATTTTCTGCCTGAAACAGTGGCGTTAATGGCTCTCTCGGGTAAGAGGTTGTGGAAGGAGTCATTCACAGTCTATGTCAAGGCTAGAGGACATTTATATTGGTTAATCCAGCCTAGATTGAAATTATCATGTTGAGGAAAAACTCAAGGAGGATCGCAGCTCCTGAAACATGCTTTTCGTTATTTTTTATTCTTTCATTTCAATATTTGAGCCTCAACACGCGGAATGGATGCAGTTTAACATTTGCAAAAAAAAATGCTCATAGATTGATATTTGTGGTCCCATGGCTTCCTCCTTGTGCGAGTGACTAAACATGGCAAAAATATTCTTTCACCCCTGACCTTCAGAAACGCCACTGCCTGAACATGTATTGTGGGAAAAAAAAGCGATCCTTTCCTAAAATATGTCTGGAGGGCATCGTTAACATATTGGGTGCATTTGCGAATTTGGTCATGTCGTCTCTTATTTTAATATACAAGCCATCTGCTTAGCCTGCAGTTAGACCAAGCCATTTCTCTTGTGACTGTAAATGTCACATTTTTTTGGGCTCAATTAAATTCCAAGTCTCCGCACATGTCCTGGTTTGCTGATTGCGGCGATTGCCGAGGAGACGATGTGCTGGGTAATCACGGAGCCTCTGAGTCGATCCGCGTGGATGCAGCCGTTCGCTCGATGCTGACGCCATTAACTGATCACACCGATGCTGCCAAAAACTGATTACTGTCACATTTACCAGCACGAACGTTGATTGATATCATCAGTAGGTTTAAGTAGTCCATAAGTTTAACGTTTTAAAGTATGAGGCCGTTGTTGTTCTATTATTATAATGAAATCCCATATGAAGGATAAAAAAAAACACCAATACATGAGCTGTTGTACTAACTCACATGTGCTTGTATAAGCATGAATTCCATCACCACTGTAGTTTATTTCCTACGTTCATCACACTGCTGCTGCTGTAAATACACCAGGCAGAGCACCAGATGTATATTCATTCGAAAACTGGAAAACGTGCCTCGAAACTTCAGTTTGAGTAGAGTGACAACAGTGTACAAAATTCCAGAATTATGGAGATTGATTGTTGGCCCTTCATCCATGATGTAGAGGCTGGTGCTGTTGCTGCAGTCATCCAGCAGAGAGAGCAGTTAGCTGCACGCTGCCACCGTCTCAGAGGTGCACACGACACGAGAATCCCGCAGGAAGACACAGACGGAGGGAGAGAATCACAGAGAGGCCAGAGAGACGTGAGAGGGGAGGGTAAAGGTCGGGAGGAGGGGGAGGAATGAGCGAGGGCTCCTTCACTCCTCAGGTGCGTCTGAAGGTCACAGAGACGTTTGGCAGACATGGAAGGACGAGGATTCCCCTCGTCCACGCCGAGTTGTGAAATTGCCTCCTGCGGCCTGACGTGGTTCTGCCTGACGGGAAAATGGAGCGAGACGTTACGCAACACATTTCACTCACGTTTTTTTTTAAATAAGTAATATATAATTTAACAATTAACACACATGACAGTTGTACCTGCTATATAGTATCTCATGTGTCCATTAAGGCTCTTAGGAATTTCTATTAATAATTGAACATTTCGTTCATATTCTATTAATCGATCCTAATATTGTGATTTACAGGATCGTAACCTAGAGGCTGGTTTTGTTTGACCTCTGACCTGTGTGGTTTACAGACATCCTGTAGGACAGGCTGGTTAAAATCCTCTCTGTCCAGTCTTTTATTACGATAAATAAAAGCGATTTTTGAGCCAGATATTTATTCAGGAGTCGGTGGAACACATAATTAGTGTGGTGTCGCTGCAGAGTTCACAGCTGGTTTCTGTTGCCTCCCTGTGGCCAAAAGACAAAAAGAATGTTCCAAGATCAAGGAGGTTCTTGGTGAAACTTTAGATTACAGACAGAATTGGAGTCAAAATCCTCTCCCTCTCTCTCTTTCACCTCTGTGGAGCGTTTCATCAGTCGCTTCCTGTCCGCCCTTCGCTCCCTTTTTATCCCTGACCAGCCACATCAATGGGCTAAATAATTGTTCCTATCTTGTCTCGCCCAAACAGCTGCTGTTGTCTTCAGGCTGCAGATGATTTATCATCATCATCATCATCATCATCACCAGACGTGCCTCCATACAGGAGCTCGGCGAGTTGACAGCAAAAAGTTCCCCCGCAGGAAATGATGCTTATAAAGGAAATAAATATCGCGGAGTATGATGTTGCCTAATAGACTGAAAGGCTTGCTGTAATAATTCTTAGTAATTTCTTCATTTTAAGCCTTAACTCTCACAATCTTCTACTGAAAGAGACCCTCGGGGCACCATCTTTCTGTGTGGGGACATTTTTATGTGCTGGCAAATCGATGTCTGGGCTTGGCTCTCCTCTCGTCTAATATCAGTACATAAAATGCCTATTAATCTGATATATACGTGAGTATAAAAGTTGAACTCATCACCCTGGTAAAATATGGACTTTAACCCTGTGCAGGTATTTGCTTTTGTCTCTCGCAGATGATGAAAAGAAGGCAAAAGAGGATGTAGAGTGTTTCTGTATCAACCTAATTGAATTGATCTGACAGGAGGAGAATTAGAAGTTCAGTGCCTGCAACAGGAAAATCAGGATGCATGGTGATGCATCAGCAAAGAGAAGAGCGCCATCTTAACCCTCCTCTACGACCTCCTATGGCTCCACTGACTTCATTCTGTCGCCTTCATTCTTCCACACACTCCCGTCTCTCTCTGACATGCTCTTTGTCCGATCTTTCACTCCTTTCATTGTCATCATTCGTCTCTCCTCCATCTCTCTTTCTCTCTCTCCTCTTTCTCTCCCTCTGAGGATGAGGCAGGGGGAAACAGTGATAGGGATCTCCATGGAAACAGCCCAGCAACAGGCTGGCTGCCGTTGACCAATCAGAGGGCGCTGTGGCCCTGCCTCTCGTCCAATGGTAGAGGGGGTGGGGGTGTACAGCGTGTCTGTGGGCCTGTCAAGGTGAATGCTCAGAGAGGCGTGATCAGGAGCCCCGTCTTACTTCCTGGTTGCATTCAGAGCATCTACATCTCAGCGGATTTCATTTTTATTCACTATACATGTCATTTCCTACGAATGCTGTTAATAGGGAAGTAGTTGCACCGCCTGTCAGAAAACAAGATGGATGATAAACATTACAGGCTGCTGCAATAAAGCCCATTATTTAATCCCATTCAATCTGTCTGGCACTCTGATTAAGCAACGGGAATGCCTTCTGCAAAGATATGGGACGCGTCGCTATCAGTCTGGGTGGAACAAATACATGAGCAGAGAACATTAGGTCAATGTGCACTCCAGCAAATATCAAAACTATTAATATATGTTGATAGTTTTGATAATATAATATACGGCAGCCACTGTTTAAAATAAAAGGTGCATTTACATCTCTAATTAATCTGTGCTTGAGAGGCATTGTGGTTGCAGGTTTTTGTTCCAACCAAGCAGTTGCATGCTCCATTCTACAGATCAACCCCTGCTGTGGACCTTTGTTTTGCCTACTTGGTTGGAACAAAATCCTGCACCCACAGCGGCTCTCTAGGACCAGGGAGGCAGGAGGAACGGAGCAGGCGAAGGCGAGAGCCGGGGGACAGGGACCAGATACAGAGCAGATGGAGCTGCAGCGGAGCGGAGACAAAGGTCAGGACAAAGAACAAGCAACAAGATAAGTGCTGTAAGCGTGGACTGACGAGTACAGAAGCGCCAACCTGGCAGGCTGGACGCAGCGTAGCAGGAGCGTTGATTACAGCATGATGCAGCTGGTGGGGCTCTGCTCTGATTCCAGCACACCTGTCCCCATACACCCACATACACACAGGGAGGGAGAGAGAGAGGCAACAGGTTAATGGGGCGTGGAAGTGGAAGGAAGGTGTGTGGCAGATGAGACAGAAGGCGCTGCTCCGTCTTCTTCACCGGAAAGGCCCTTCACGATGTTCCATTTAGTGCAGCTTCTTTTGTTGTTCATTAACAGGGCATGTGTCTTGCTATCATCATGCTTCTCTCTCCATTGAAAATCAACCCAATTCTGCACTTCATTATGTTACTCGAATTGTCACTTTTTCCTAATTTTTTTTAAATCCTCCACTACAAGAGCAGCTAATAGGAAACTACATTACATCAGGGCACAATCACATTTTCCTCCGCTGAAAGGGCATCATAAGGGCGCATCATTTCAGACTGTCACATATAGGGGCACTTTGTTCTGATTTACCCAGCAGGTACAGAACTTGAATGCGCTGGGTCACATTAGTGGCTCTATTTGTTTGTCCCCAGAAGCCCTAAAAATGTCCATCACCCACCTGAAGACTTCACCTCACTATCATGCTTGGCATTAACGGCTAATCCAAAGCCTTCCTGTACCTTTGTTACTAACAGTAAATATTGTTGTACAGTTCTAATGGATTAAACTCCCTTCCCTTGGCTTTCTTTTCTAATGTTAGTTTTCATCAAATTGATTCTTGTCCAGGCACTTTACTTATAAGATCAGCAATTCTCGTCTACCTGTCAAAGCCTTATACAAATGGCCAGTGGAAACCCGGGATCGATAGAGGCCAAAAGGCAGCCAATAAGGGAAATGTTAGATGCCTAACTGACATCTAATTAACATCAGGCTTTGTCCAGAGTCCAGGGAGCTGCCAGTCATGACCCCACCACTGTACCAGATGAAACCTCTCAATGCAACCTAACAATAGGCAGATACAGAAAATCAATCTGAGCAAGTGATCACGATACAAAGGGAACGTCCACACAATACAGCAACAGCATCAAGGCTGCGTTCAACACTGTTAAAGAACACAAATCCAGACTCCTGTGTTTCCAGTGTCACTGACGCCACATCACGTTGCGTCATCTTTAACTGGTTGGTTTCAGATATCATGTTTTTGATGAGGTAGATAATCTGCTTTCAGCTCAATTCCTCTGAATGACGTCTTAAGTGAAGCGAGTGTTAACAGGCTCAGGTGCTGTGCAGCAGTCGTCCATTAAAGGAACAGCACACCCGTCATCCACCCTGAAAGCCTGAAGTCCCCCGAGTTACGTAATACCTCCATTAAACCTCTGAATGCTGTTAATGCTGCTGCTGCTGCTGTTAATGCTGCTGCTGCTGTTACTGTTAATGCTGCTGCTGTTACTGTTAATGCTGCTGCTGCTGCTGCTGCTGCTGCTGCTGCTGTTAATGCTGCTGCTGTTACTGTTAATGCTGCTGCTGCTGCTGCTGCTGTTAATGCTGCTGCTGTTACTGTTAATGCTGCTGCTGCTGCTGTTAATGCTGCTGCTGTTACTGTTAATGCTGCTGCTGCTGCTGCTGCTGTTAATGCTGCTGCTGTTACTGTTAATGCTGCTGCTGCTGCTGCTGCTGATGATGATGATGATGATGTTAATGCTGCTGCTGCTGCTGTTAATGCTGCTGCTGTTACTGTTAATGCTGCTGCTGCTGCTGCTGCTGATGATGATGATGATGATGTTAATGCTGCTGCTGTTACTGTTAATGCTGCTGCTGCTGCTGTTAATGCTGCTGCTGTTACTGTTAATGCTGCTGCTGCTGCTGCTGCTGTTAATGCTGCTGCTGTTACTGTTAATGCTGCTGCTGCTGCTGATGATGATGATGATGATGTTAATGCTGCTGCTGCTGCTGCTGCTGCTGCTGCTGCTGCTGCTGATGATGATGATGATGATGATGATGTTAATGCTGCTGCTGTTACTGTTAATGCTGCTGCTGCTGCTGCTGCTGCTGATGATGATGATGATGATGTTAATGCTGCTGCTTCCTCTGAATTACCAATGAATTTTAAAAATGTATGACTGTCACTGTACTGATAACCTGCAAACAATGCTATAAGTTTGTGAGTGTAAATGAAAAAAAAACTTAATGTGTGTTACTTCAAATATGTAACTCCCCTTGTGTATGTGTGTGTGTGTGTGTGTGTGCATGTGTGTATGCATGTGTGTGTGTGTGTGTGTGTTTCTCATTATCTGAGTTTGTGTGTCACTATCTGTGTCCTCCTTCTCCTGGGCACAAGTGTGTTACTACCACATTCCGTGCTAGTCATCTCCCGATCACATGACACTGCCAAGTCAGGATACGGTTGCCAGGCAACACTCCTTTCAGCCCCCCACCCCCCCGCCCCCCTCACGCTCTCGCTTTCGTTCATGTGTGTGTGTGTGGACAAGTGTGTATTTATAAAAAGCTATGACAAATGAGAGAGAGAATTACGTGGTGAGTCTAAAATTAAACTTGCCATCTCCCCTCCTCTCTCTCTCTCTTTCTCTTTCAATTTTTTTTTCATTCCCCACTCTCTCTGGCAGATTCATTCATTGATGCAGCGAGGGAACGAGCGATAAGGCGACAAGGATCCATGAGGAGTGTGGGGATGATGAAAAGCGAGAAGATCCAGTTGTAAGATATTATCCAATCAATAGAGCACATTAATTGTATATCCAAATATGACGGATTAGTCACAGTATATCATCCAGACACATTGTCAGGTTCACCCGTTAATAGAAATGTATGTACACGGTTGTGTATAAATGCAATGCGTGCTCTAATCCACATAAATTAGACAGCAGCAGAGATTTGCTGCCTATCGACAAAGTCTCTTAAACATAAACCATGAAGAAACCATAAACTATTAAATCACAGAGTTTCCCAATCACACTGCTGTCACAGCTGCCTTCGCCCCCAAAGTTAAATTACCCCACAGCTTCTCACATCCCACGAGTCCCGCCGAGAGAAACCATTTTAGACGTAGCTGAGCAGGAGCCGGCGTTAAAATGGAGAGCCCATCATCGTGTGTCCACGGCTGTCCTGGTAATGGATGGATGGGATCTGCAGGATGACAGGATGACAGGCCGCGAGCTGGGGTAAAAGATGTGGAAAGGCAGCGCGATAGTGACTAATAGGTGGGTAGAACAATAGGATGGAGAGAGATTAAAAGATACGTGGACAGGCATGTGCTCCATATGGCTTTCTGCAAACAAGAGCTTAGCTTATACAAAGAATTCATGTATAGAGCATTTATTTGAACATAATCAATAAAGGGGTAATAATTTGTACGTTTAAGGGGAATGGAGTGAAGTGTAAAATGATTTTGTTAAGTGCCTGAGCAGTGTTTTCTTCACAGGTTCGTGGAGTGAAAATGTCCGTCTTCCTATTGATTCACGGCTGAGTTCTTTCCGCCACGATTAGAGGAGCTTTTCACCGGGTCAGAGCACTCATTCTCATTTCGAAAATGACTTGGAAATGAAAACGAGTTGCACTGGCATGGGTGCGTGGTTCCTCTTTCCCATGCTGTCTTTCTCTTCCTGTTTTCCCGACTCTGTCACCTTCACGGCAACGTGACGTCAGGCTCATTCCACCGTCCAAAACGGCATCTGAACGGTCAAGTAATGTGCAGATTGTGCAGATTGTGTTGTTCTTTTTCGCCCACTTCCTGCACGTCGTACAAGATGAATGTGTGACTGTACAGAATGTGAACGAGCCTGTACGCATGCAAGAAGCACCGCTGCTGAAGTGCAGAAGAGAATAAGAATGACAACTTGAACATTTACTCTCTTTGTGTGAGCATGTGTCGGTCAGTTTCATGTTTGCCTGTAGACACGAGTCGATCAAATATCAGCAAGAATTCTACTAACATCTGTCCATCCATGAATCGCAGTAGTGACAGCTACAATCTGCTGGTTTTAAAGCTCAGAAACCGCCTCATTGTTCATTCAAGTTATGAAACACAATACACAGCTCTATGAGCCCTCAGTGATATTGAATAATAAATGTCATGTAGTCCTCTGCTCCAACTCAGCACATGTAAAGCCAATGAAAACTTAATGAGCAACACTGAATAATATACATTCTTAATACTCCTGCAGCAAGCTACTGTTCATTTTTACTATAAACATGTGCTCGGCTTGAATCATCTTTTGCTGATTAAATGGTAATAGTTCATAGCCAAATGCACGTCATCGACAATGCAATACAGATGCAGAGAATCCCCATGACATACTGTATATAAGAATGTGATTATGCACCAGAAACGAAGTCTCCAGTTTGTTCTTGGCCCCGCTGAGTCTCGTGTGGCCCTGCAGCCGAGAATCAACTGATTTTATCTCAAGGTCTCGAATCTCCTGCGTCTCGCACCACCGGAGCCGTAACATGATGAATGGCTAGTGATTTCCTCTACAAGGTCATCCCGACACCGCTAAGCGCGTGCGTGCGTGTGTGTGTGGGTGTCCAAGGGAAAGGGAGTTTTTTTGTTTGTCGGCCAAATGAAACATCAACATTATGGAAGATAAGGAGAAAGAGGTGGATGTCTGAGGGGGTTGCATTACTCAAGCCAGTAGCTGCACTCATCTGAAGGTCCAAAAGTTTATAAAAGTTGAAAAAAAAAGTGAAATGTTGCTATTAAAACAAGTTCTGAGAATTATATTTTTGATATTTACAGCCGGGCGACACGGTGGTGCGGTGGGTAGCACTGTCGCCTCACAGCAAGAAGGTCGCAGGTTCAAGACCGCCTTGGGCCTGGGTCTGGGGCCTTTCTGTGTGGAGTTTGCATGTTCTCCCCGTGTCTGCGTGGGTTTTCACCGGGTACTCCGGTTTCCTCCCACAATACAAAAAACATGCTCAGGTTAATTGGTAAACTCTAAATTGCCCATAGGTGTGAGTGTGAGAGTGAATGGTGTGTGAATGGTGTGTGTGCCCCACGATTGGCTGGCGACCATCTGGGGTGTATCCCTGCCTCTCGCCTTAACGCGCTGGGATAGGCTCCAGCAGACCCCTGCGACCCCGAAAGGGAATAAGCGGGATAGACAATGGATGGATGGATGGATGGATATTTACAGCCATGTAAAGGTTGCATATTTTATTCTTTTTTTCAGTTTTATATGAAACGGATATAAGTGCTGTTGTCTTCCTTTTTTTTTAAAGGAGAACCTCACTAGCAGCAGTGTCTTACTCTGAGACGCGTTCATGGACCCTCAGGAAAACCCAGCACTCCTAACAGAACCATGCAGTAACTGACTTGTCTATCACGTGTAGCTTTCACTTGTCTATATAAATCCATACTTCCTATGGGCACTGCGATAATTAATATTAATGAGCCTGTGTTCTGATTGGCCGATTTGAATGGCTGCTACTGGGTGACTAGTGACCAGTGTAGTTGTGACATCACAACTTCACAGAAGCCCTGATGCCTTATTTTAAAGCACAGTATTGTATCTGGGCTGTGTGCTTCAAAACACAGGACAGTATTTAGATACCTTCTTCTTATTAAAAAAAAACAATTATGATCTTACTGTCTACAATAAAAGCGTTTTAAATAAAATATATAGATATAAATATTTTAAAAATATATAATTTGAATATAATATATTTCTTTATGGCAGGCAGTCAATTCAGTCACAGTACAATATATCTAATGTGTGGGTGTTGTGATTTCATACCAGAATGACTGCAGAAAACTCATTTCATTTCCATTTATTCTGTCCCTATTAAAAAAAGCATCTTCCACTCAGCTAATCAGCTTTATGCTTCTAACCAAGCAGCAGCAGAGCGAAGCCGCATTAGTCAGAGTGAAATTTTTCCGTTAGGAACGCTAAATAAATCATATCGTTAATGAAAGCCGGTGGTTCATTACTGCAAAATTCATGCCTGTTAGTGATGTAGTGCCTATTTGTTTTATTACTTCAGCTCCTCGGCCGCGTGTGGCGTCGTGATACGTGTTGCATCGTCACCTCCGTCTCGTCCTCCCTCCCCCACGACGAGAGTTATGCAACACTCTGCAGGGCTGTCATGAGAGAGGAATGAAGGAAGGGCTGCGTGCATGCATGTGTGTGTGTGTGTGTGTGTGTGTGTGGAGGAGGGCTGTAAGATGGATGGAGAAAGAAGATAGATTAGAGTGTATTTCAGAGCAAAAGAGAGAAAAAGACTTTTCCTCCATTTATACACCTCCTTGGTCCATCACTCGCTCTCACACATTCTCCTCGTTCCTTTACTCCTCCTCCATCAAGGTCGTCCACAAGGACGGTTTAGCCATATTTCCTGCTCAGTGATTGGCTGTCAGAGCAGAGATGGGCCTTAAAGAAACAGCAGCGAGGCTCTTCTTTTATTCATCTTATTGGCAATGGACGGCAGAAATCTTTACCACAGCAGAGCTGCAGCTGGCGACGTCAGGGCTGGGTTTGACAACTCGTGGATTCCCCTGAACTGCCCTCCTGAAATATTTATGTCGAGCCAATGGATTTGACAGAGGATGCTGTTTTTGTTCAGTTTAAGCCTCTAAATGGAGTACAAGGTCAACATGGCTTCCTGGCCATCAGTAACTATTGATCATTTGTTTTCAACCCGGTGTATTTATAGATACATCCGCCCTGAAACAGACAACGCTGCTGTCTGAGATGAGTTAAATCAGGGTCCCGGCGAGTGAATTGGAAGGTCTAGTGGTTTGAAATCACCAGCTGAAACAGTGCATTTAAAATGACTCCCGACAGTCTTTATGGGGATTTCTGTTTGGTTTTCAACCTGCATTATTGTCTGTGTTAAACAAGGCAAACTCAAGGAGGGAAGACGCGGCGGTTCGATTTTGTTTGTTTGTTTGTTTTATTACACGGGGCGTCTGAGACAGCGAGGGTAAAATGATACCTGACAGATTTTTATGGAGACAAATGCTCATTTTAGCCCACGCAGCCACGAGACTGCTGGAAAAAAAACGCCGTTGGGGAAGCTCACCAAGCCAGATTAGATCTGGTAAAGGCAAAAAGATTCATAAGCATTCATAGACAGCAGGTGGCTTGCATATCAAATATAATTATCAAAAAAAACCAATTTTTTTTAGCTTGTCTTTATTCTTATTGCTGCGGTATACTTTTCTTTTTTCATCACCAATCGGAGCAGAATATGCACTGAAAGTGGAGGCAAGATGCCGAGCTGGAGAAACAACACACACACACACACACACACACAAATACACAAATAGAAACTTCCATTTGCTAGTGTGAATTATTTATTCATCAGTGTAGCACTTCCAAAAAAAAAAACCTGTTGTTCCCAACACTCCATCAGGAGAACAACGGGAGGGGCTCAGGGAGGAGGGAAGAAAATGACAACCAACTTGAAGAGAAATAAAGAATAACATTAAAAAAAAGTATAAATACTTCTCTGAATATAGATCCAGTAGGGAGAGAATAAAACTAAAAAACTCATCTCATGAAGCTGTATTGATGAAATGACAAAGCTGGAACATGCTCAATACAAATATGACATGTGGAGACCATTTAAATGTGTCCATTGACATTTCTACCATGCACCCTGGCACTCTCCAGTATGCTGTCCTCCTATTGGCTGCACACCTCTGAACTGTCCAGTAAGTGACGTAAAGAGGTTGATGCTGGTATCGATTGTTTGACCTTTGAAAAGACAAATGAAACTATATCACGCCACTGCAATAAGAGTCACATGACCAAAAAGCTAAATGGGGGGTAAAGGGTTTCAGAAACATGTGACCCTTGGAACGCGGCGGATCGAATATCAGCGGGGAAGATGGTTGGCAGATAAGATGCAATGAAGGAAAAGAGAGGGAGCTGAGCAGAGAGCATACTGAAGTAAAACACAATCTTATAGTTGTCTCTGCTTCTATTCAAGTGCTTTGTTTTTAATCCAATAGAGAGAATAATTCACCTCCCTGTCAGACTGATGAATCCCAGGTGCTGTCCAGAGTGCTGAACCTGGAGCTGTCCAGTGCTGACACATCTGCTGGCTCATATGTGCTGCCGGTGTTTCCCACTGACCAAGGAGCATGGTGACCCCCCCCCTCATACAAGTACTGTGAGTACTGTGGATTCAGGTTGACAAATACTCACCAAAGTTGTACAATCTTTTGTTGAGTATATGTATTGACATCACTGCATTTCTGCGATCCTGCTTAAGCTGCTGCTGTAAAACACTTGTAATATTTTAAAATTTTATTTTTGAGGTTTTGAGGTTTTCTGCAAATTTGTGTTGTTTCATAACACATTTGTGCATGCGTGCGTACGTGCGTGCGTGCGTGTGTGCATGTGTGTGTGTGTGTGTTGTTGTTGCTAGTACCCGTGTCTCTAGCTGTGCAGCCATTACACATGAGGTGTACAAACACCTGCCGTGTTGGTATGGCTGTGTGTCCGCTCATTTACCCCTCAGATGTGCGTATGTGTGTGTGTGTGTGTGTGTGTGTGTGTGTGTGTGTGTGTGTGTGTGTGTGTGTGTGTGTGTGTGTGTGTGTTCCCCTCTTTATATCTGCAGGACATGTCTGTGCTTGGTGATGCAGCCATAATGTTCATCAGAGCACGCATGGCATCCTGCCCATTACAGGTACTTCCTCTCACACACAGACTGGGCATACACACAGATACAAACACACATAAACAGGACACACACACACACACACAGCACTCATATTCTCACCATAACACTTTAATGGTGTCATGGAAATTGTGCCAAATCACTGAAACATAAATAATTAAAGCCACAGTCTCATTAGTGAGATTATTATTGGTCAACAACAGGCAACAGCAACATAAAAGCAGACATTTCAGACCAAAAAGCTAAACTAACTTGGAAGTTCTGGCAGAAAAGCTCTTATTGCAGGGCTCTGTCCAATCCTGGTCCTGGGAGGCCGGTGTGGGTGCAGGCTTTTGTTCCAACCAGGCAATAACACACCTGATTCCGCTCATAAACTACTAAAGCCCTTCCTATGACCTTTGTTATGGGATGCCCTGACTGTTGCAATCCCACACTAAACATTAGAAACTGCTGTGCTACATTTAATACCATATACCAGCATTTGTCTTTCCAGTCAGCCCTTCATCTCCTGTCCTCCCATAAGACCTAAACTGGGACAGAGTTACACTAGGATTTATGGTAAGGCATAAATGAAATATTTAACTGATTTTACTTAAAAGTGTTTTCTTATTTATGTTTTAGCTCCATGCTTGTAGATGTGTTGAACTCTGTTTCCTTTTCTCACAGCATTTTCAAATATATTGACATCGCTCACGTTAAATAATAAGATAAATATGTTTTTTATAAATCCTAAAATTGTTCATTTGTCAATATGAATCTGCATGTGGAGAATGTTATTAGTCTTCGTTTGGGTCAAAGAGTGAAGGGAGGAGAACTTGTTAACGACCTGCAGTTCTCTCTTGAAAGCTGATTCTTACACTACAATTAAACTGCTGACCTGCTTCAACAGCGCTATTAGACCTATGAGCACTACGGGGAGCTCACGCTGTGACATTTGCCGAGGCTGTGAGCTAAAGGTTACAGCTTGTGGCCTGAATTCCCAGACATATGGGGAAAGACTTGGCGAGGGAAACGAGCAACGGCCTCCACCGCATGAGTGAATACCAGCGAGATCCCCAGAGCGAGGTGCATAGCACTGAGCAGCTGCTCCACGGGCCTTCAGTAAGAAACCCAACTCTCAACGGGCTTAATGTGAATGCATAGTTGTGACATCACAACTTCGCTGGAGTCTCAAGGGCTTGTTTTAAGGCACAGATTCAGTGTGCATTTCTTCTGGATTGAACATTTTGAAACATGAAACCTTATTTATATGTAACACCTTCTTATAACCAAAAAGCATTGAAAATGTCACTTTCTGCCATATGTGGCATTTAAGACAGTGCAGCTGGTAGATGATGTACCACCAAAACATGAATCATACTATGCAAGTACAGCCTCAGAGAAATGCAAGAAAGGCAAGAGATACTTTAATCTGCTGTTAGAATACACTACCATTCAAGAGATGCTGTCACATAGAAATATCCTTATTTTTGAAAGACAAATAAAGTTTTATTCAATTAGGATAACTTTAAACTAATTTCCAGCAACATCCCTCCAGTGTTCTGATGGTACATTGTGTTAATTGCATTAGAAGCTAATGGATGATTAGAAAACACTTGTGCATTGATGTTAGCACAGCTGCTGAGATGGAGCGTTATTCGACGAAGGCAAAGTTTGAAGGAGAATTATTATTTCAAATAAAACGTTGTCAGTGTCTTGGCTATATTTTTTTCTTCAGTTGCAAATCATTTAATAGGTAGAAGTTTCATGGAAAACACAAAATTGTCTGAGTGACCTAAACTTTTGAACGATGGTGTATATTACTATTAAAATTTAAAACAAATCACAATTGTGGGAGATCTGTAGGTCATTTAAGTCATGAATTATATATCAGTATACAATTACTAGCACAGTTCTTACACTTAGTCGGAATAATGCAGCATGACTCATAGCTGCTTTTACTTTCGTGTATTGAGAGTATCGTTTCCTCTGATATGACAGATTTGTATTTCTGTGCTGTTTTATGTGGAAAAATTCATCAAGCTCAAATTTCAAAATGACACTTGAAATACTAAAACTTACACAAAAAAGGATTAGTCCATGTCGCATCCATTTTTCACACAGTGTTAGGGTGTGAAAAATGTGCAGATAGTTTGACGTGTGTGTGTGTGTGTGTGCATGTTTGTGCATGTCTCCTACTGTGTAACTGACTGGTCTTCTGCTGCAAAATCAGTCCTCAGATCCTTTGTGATTACAAATGAAATGCAGCCCCCATTGTCTCGAACAGGAACAGTGACAGAGCATTTTTTTATCACAAGATGTTTTCACATCCATGAGTCTGAGTTGCGCAAAAAAAGATCAAATATGATTTTTTTTTATGCCGTGCCTCTCTCTTCTCTGTTTCATTTGTTTTCTCCCTCCACCCATTCATCATGTTTCTAATTTCCTCAAATTTCCTTTGTGTCAGCTAGATGATTATGGAGCCAGGGTAACCAGATAGTTGTTGCTATGGTAACCAGGTCTTCTCACTATTTCCATTTTTCTCTGAAAGCTTAAAATGCACTCTGTGTTGTTTTAATTGCAGTATGTTTGGGTTGTAGTAGTATTTTTATAGAATTCTAAATAAAAAAAAAACAATTAAGCTGTTGTTTGTTTTCTGTAGATTATGTAGATGCTGCAATTAAAACCATATAATTTATTCATCAAATGTGGTATTGGTATTCTTAATTCTAGTATATATTTCCCCTTGATTCCTCAAACAGCCTTTTATAATCCTTTTACTGTTTTGTCCTGTTACTATTGCAATATATTAAAGCTATTTTTGTTATTGCCAAGTTTGAAAGCATTACACAAAACTTAATAGTAAGATTAAGTCACAATCATCCCAAATGTTAGAGTTTATATATTGAACAAAAGGCCCATATGACTACTACATTATATGTCATGCTTCTCTGATCTGTGCAGCAATGTTTATTAAAGCACAATGTTTGCCGACTGAATTTCTCTGAGCTCAATTTTGAGAATTTACCAGGGAATAAAAGATTTGATTGATGGTGCATGCTGTGATGACAATGCAGTGTAACCAGGCCACACTTCAATTATGATAGAAGGGGGTATTGATCCCATCTGGACACAATGACTGAGCACAGGCACACACACGCACACACACACATATACACAATCAGACATGCACACAGACAGGTCTGCACAAAGTCTCACAGGCATACAGACAAACATAGGCATAGCAACACACACGTGTCATTGCAGAGACATGTACACACATACACAAATGCACACATTTACTATTGCATTTGCTTTGCAATTGCGATCATTCAATTGTGCAGTGATTGTGCTTGACTCCCCACAGTCAGGAGAGATGTGTTTGCATGAGGCAGCTGCACAATATTCATAGCCTCTTGCTTCATTTGAAAGCTCTAAAAACAGCAGTATAATTATCTAATCTTCCACAGCAGGTGGTGCCTACAGAAATAAAGCATGTGAAGCCACAGCTTTGCTCTGACCAACCATGTATATCACATTGTTTCCATGTGATCTGAGTTTATGTTGCTTATACTGTGTATCTTGGCCATGGTTTTCATCCCCGTTTTAGCCCCGTGTAAGCCATCTTTATTCCAGCATGGTGCCAGAGAGAGAAGGAGCTTAGGCTTGATTTCATGTCAGTATCTTTTTTAAGCTCTTAGTTCTTTCCCCCATAGTCTAACCTCCTCTTTAGCTCCCTCTCTCCTCCCTCTGCTGTTTGTAATTGCAGGCACAATCTTGAAAAAAAAAAAAAAAAAGAAAACGTGTTTCCTGCCCTGCTGCTCACATCAGTTTGACAAAAGCTGCCATACAAAGGCAGGCTTTATACTACATTTGGAGACTGTATGACTATATGCGAAAGGCCTTTCCTCTGACTTCATTGCTGAAGCAGATGTGCACTTCTGTCCATAAGGCTTTAAATTTCCTGAAGCAATAGAAAAGCTGCAGTCTGCTCAACAACAAAAAAAACACCAAGCGGCTGCATAATTGATTAGAGCTAAGAAGTTATGATCACCAAATGACTTATTCGATAAATATTCGATGTGGAAGTCCTCTTCATGTGGCTCCTTTTTGTAGCTGAATTATACATATATATATATATATATATATATATATATATATATATATATATATATATATATATATATATATATATATATATATATATATATATATATATATATATATATATATATATATATGTATTATCACATAGAATTGTGTCTGTGCCTCGCAGACATGTAACAAACTAAAAGTGATATTTAAATGTACTGTGTTGGCATGTGTGTGTATAGCAAATATATACAAATTACGTATTAGTTCAGCAGTGGAGTACTGTTTGCACTGGTATTAAAGGAAAATTGGATGTGTGTGGGTAAATGCATGTTGCAGGGACACCGGTGTTTTGCCTCTGGATTCATTAACTGGTTAAACCAACCATAATGTTTACCCTTTAGATTAGAGCCTCTCTTTATCAAGGGCATGTGGAATTCATCAATAATTGTACTTTTTTACTCTCTTTTAGTTCTTATTCCCTACATTTATGTTTTTCAAAGATTAACAAAAGTGCAGTTTCAATCAATGCCATAGCCTATCCAAAAGGTTGGAAACGCTAGAGCAAATCGAAAATAAATATAATTAACAAGTTATAAAAAGAAAAGAGTCCAACTACAGTCAATGGATCTAGGAAAGGTAATTTAATAATTTAATTAGTTATTTAATGTCTCTATTTCAAAGCTGTGTCTATCTTTTTAAAGTTCCACTATTATTGCTCACTCAATATGTCTTGTGCTCCTGGAACGCAGCGCCAGTCGACTGAGGATTTTGTTTGGCTCTTGTTTCATCCGCGGAGCGACAACGAAGGGACCCCCCGGGTGCTGCGGCCAGCCGCGGAGGGAGACCGCATCCGAAGAAGGAGCCAACCGGCCGGGTCTACTTTCCTCCGGCATCATTTGCGCCTCGCAGGGAGAAGACTGGTGAAGTATCACCACCGCCTGCGTCTCATTTAACACTTTATCCCGAAAAAAAAAGTAAACCCTGTTGGTTTTATCTAAACCGGGTGCAGCTTTGCGGAGGTGGTCGATGAAACGTTGCCTTGTCAAGTTACCTTATGCCCGTTCCTCTTAAAACATATTTTAGGATAACGGCTAAATAGTCAATTGATATTTTTTTTCTCCATTAGAACAACTAGTAACTGACGGGAGACATTTTTTTTCCTTCATTTTCTGCCCCATCTTCCCGCCTTATTGGCAAAGCTGCGGCTTTTCTGGTTGAATTAAACACCAAAGCCTTTCATCTTCTGAGGAGACCCGAACGACTGCGCCGAAATGGGGGTAAGAGCGGATATTTCTTGCGACTAACATGTTATTAGCAAACGAAAAAAAAAAAAGTCAGACATATTTAATTGCAGTTTGGGTTGGTAACGTTAAGGAAAGGGTTAAAGGGCATCATGTCGTGATGTTCGAATGACATTGAACGTGGTGGGTTAACGTTATATGTGGCGTTCACGGTACATATCCTTTTATTTGCGTGATTTTTACCGTCTAATTATTGTAAATGTGACATCCCGTCTCGACATCCATTAAACCACACCAACGTGTTGCACAGTGATTGTGGGTAAAAAAAAAAAAAACGGAGGAGATGCATCTTTTTTTTCCCTCCTAATGAATATGCGCCAAATTTGTGAGTCAATCCGCAGCATCCAGACTCCGGCGGGGTGCTAACGCGCTACACGCACGAGCGCGTTTTTATTGCTAAAGATAATCTAATAACACACTAGTATCTGCGGCTGTCGTCGTTACTGAATATACATCCGTTTAACACACAACACCAAAGATGTGCAACAGTGTAGTGTGCACTTCATATCGTGGAGCTTCAGGTTTAATCTTAAACTTTTGACATAAAATTCTTAATTATTTTTTTAAGCCCTCAGAAAAGCATTTCTGGCCATTAGGTGATGAATACATTTTAACCAGCCTTTAGTATGTTTGTTTGTTTGTTTGCTTTTTTAGACAGTAGGTTGTGGGGATGCGTTGCTTTGCCCAGAGGTTCCAACAAACCAGATTACACTGAATACACACAACATCTGGCGGCTGGACCTGCTGTAGACAATTCGATGGAATTCACACCTCCCTGATACACGATGAGTCAGAGCGTTTAATGACACAGTCCTGTCACATATTAAGCTGTTTGTGAATGGCATGCACAGAAGTGGGGAAAAAAAACTGCAGCACGGACTGCGGATCATCATGTCATTTCTTCCAGGTGTGACTGCAACGGGCTCCTGATCAGCACATACATGGCTGCAGCTTTGTGTCTCATGTCTATACCAGAGAGTCATAAATTAAGCATTTTATTTTAGCGCGTACCAGAATTGGAAAAATCCACCTGCATGAAGGGTGAGTGCAGAGAATGCAGCACAAAGAATGGAGTGGACGGTGGTCAATTTTCTGTGAAACATTGCATAATGCGATGCAGCGTTGTGTCGCTGTTGGTGGTGCTGGTTGGTTTGGCGAGGGCGTAGAAGCGGCTCTGGTCTGGGTACCAAACGGACATAGATAAGTGCGTCAAAATGGTGCCTCAGCAGTTGTCACCCACACCCTCACCTCCCAAAAAATGTCTGGTTAGGTCCCAAAGGAAGGAGCTCCCCATCTGGATAGACACACGGACCTCTACTATTCTGATTTACCCGAGGAGCCTCACAAAACCCTCAATAATCTGTCAAGTATTGGAGGAAATCCTGTTCCTGTGTCTAAAATTAGACTCAGTGACGTCATTCCCACTAAAAAAAAAGTCACAGACACATTCCTGAAATTCCCAGATTAAATGGTTTATGAATGCTTTATCCATCTTAATCTGCATCATGTTTTTTTTCATTTAGCATTATGGTTCAAGTTTAGCAGTGATATGAAGAGCATCTTACTGACAGGACCTGTCCATGCGTAATGGTCAACGAGTGGTAATGTAATGCGATGGGCAGTGGTTTCTCCTCTACTCCACATCTGGGTTGGGTGTGGGGGGGCAGGGATGTTGGGATGAGAGCACATTCAGGCCGAGTCGTGGAAGTAGTGCCACTCTTGCCATGGTTTACGATGCTGTCCACTTGCCAGCCTGAGGGGAAAACCGCGCATAACTCTGACTGCATCGAAGAGATGAGGAGGAAGAGGAGAAGAATGGAGTGTTGTGTGTGTGTGTGTGTGTGTGTGTGTGCATACAGGGGGAGTGGAAACTCTCGTGTTCAGGCTGTGATTGAAAGAAGATTTGGGTGACATGGGAGCCAAGGGCAGGGGGCTAGGAGAGACCAAGTTAAGTTGACAGGGCACCTGGGGCCATTTCATCCAGGCCAATCAATTATTTGGGTGCTTGCTGTGCAAGGCAACGATCGGGTTGGTCAGTGAACGGATGAGAGGCAGAGATGAAATGAAGGTCAGGCACTGTGGGCTGCACAGAGAGGAAGTTTAGAGGAAAACTGACCAAGTTCCTGCAATTTCACCGAATTAGAGAGAGAGAAAGAGAGAGAGAGACACACACACACACACACACACACAGATGCCTTTGTCGTAAGTCACCTTGAGACTGGTGAATACTGGGAATGGAGGAGTGCAGGAATGCAGAAAGAGATGCTGCTCATGTGCAGTGATGCTACAAGGGAAGGAGCGATGGAGCTGGTTTAGGAGACAAATGTTGAGATACAGAAAGAAAAAAGAGACATACCAGGAGGATATGCTGATGATAGTTATGTAATAAGCACCTGGTGCAGAAAGAGAGCCAATCGCTGTGGAGCATATTACAACATAAGTCTCATTAATGGCCTGGAGACTGATAAAAACCTCAGCTGCACAGTAGCTGCTAAAACACTGTAATGTTTATGCTGTATTATATATAGCATTGTTAGCACCATGTATTTAATGCAGTGCATAATGTAATTTCATATAATGTTTAAATAATGACGCTTTATTAACTGTTTCATGATAGATTGTTTGCATTCAAATTGTTAATCTTAAAATTAAAATCACAATAAATAATCAAAGAAAGTTTAATTATGCAAAAAAGATAAAATAGGAAGTTTCATAGGGATGCCAAATCTGGTATGTGTCTGGCATCTTTTGTGCATAACAATTGACCAGTCAATCATTGTGTTGCCTTGATAGTGAACCTCTGAAACCTCTAAGAGAGCAAAATATTCTGTATATAGTGTATCTGGCTATAGTGTAAAACAGGACAAAAAATAATCATTGGCCTCAAGGAAACGGCACCCTTAATCCTCCCCAGAGAATATAGGCTACTGTATATGCACCTTTTGTGAATTGTAAGGCAGCTAACTTCTGAATGCTTGTGGGACAGTGACGTACCATTCATTGTTGCATACATGATTACGCTTGTGACCACACGTGTTTCTTTGTTGCATAATTGTTCCAGTCTGTCAATATATATCAGCAGCACTGTCTCTTTAACACCCAGCTCCTTACTATTTTCCATCTGTGTGTGTGTGTGTGTGTTTGCGAGACATTGTGTGGATCCATATTACTGCACATCATTGATAGCAGCTTTCCAATTCCACTGCTTCAATACGTAGTTCGGTGCAGCCTGCATTTCCTGGAATGCAATGTGAGGTCACTTTGACATCACTTCCTGTGTGGACTTAACCAGGGAAAAAGACAGAAGAGAATCCACTGCTGAATACTTGGTGTATTACACAACGCACTCGTCCCTTATATTAAACATTGTCCCGCACAGCTGGCTTCAATTATTTAAATAGACCCAGTGGATTGGATGTTGCTGGGAAACTCCACATCCCCCACCTATCGACCCATTGGAAGAAAACGCTGTCAATCTGATTCTCTCAATAACTGCCATTTTCTGTCGCTCTCTCAGACATGCTGCACTGCAGGAGGTGACACGCTGCTAAATGGTGGGTGACCGCACAAAGTCTGTGGCGAGCTTTATTACAGATGTACTCCCAACAGCCATCAGGACTTCTACTGTGTGAATGTTTTAGAAAAATCAATTCAAACAGATCTCCTATCCCACTACGGTCTTAATCCATTTTCTTTGCTGGATTAACATGTACAAAATGAAAACATAGCACGGTTGTCACGTCTGACTGTCTCCTCTTGATTCATAAAACTCGGAGCAGACGAGTAGTCCAGAGAAGATGTGAGCAGAGAAGCAGATGGGTATCCTGGAGGGAGGAGAATGTAAACAAAGTGGCAGGGTGAGGAGCGGCTTACATGATGGAGGACCCTCTGTGTGGGGTTGGGGGCGGGGCCTGCTGCCAGTCAATCAGCCGTTTCTAGGTCGGCCGGCCCACTGATCTGTGTGGTAATCCATGTCTTTGTGCGTATAGATACAGTGATCAGCCGTGGCACCACTGGAGCTACTAAACCCCTGCTGGAGGCAACCAGTGAGATCTTCCATTCAAAAATCTCAGCTACAAATGTGTCATTTTAGATCGTGGAATGTCATCAGATTTAGCTCAAGAACATGCTAAATACCACATGCGGCATATGCATAATAATAAATGCTTTAGTGCTAACTGGTGGATATTTCACCAAGCCTCCAGTAGAATCTACATTTGCAGTCAACCCTGACCAAGGTGTAATGTGTTGTGAATAATTATAAATGGGCAGATACCAGCCCTGCAAAGAGGCTGTTAATTGCTGATAACATACCAGAATAAATTATGGAAATTAATTTGTAAATCTATGTCAGAGATACTGATCTTATAATTATTCTTACCAAGGCTCATTTAAAGGTGCTTAGCAACAGCTGATACAATCACCATGTAGATCACTTTGATATGATATGTCCATAGCTATCTGTCTCTTTCCTCATCTGCAGGGTACATTTAAATTAATGTTGGTTTCATTTATTAGTTTAGTTACACTTTAAAACCCTTTATTTATGTGTTATTAAACTAGGATGCGCCAATCAAAACGTCCATTTCTGGGATGTTTGAGATTTGATCGGTGATTTCAGCAGATTAAAAAATGGCTTATCCAGTCTTCCTCAGGCATGTGGCGCCCTACACCAGCGGCCAGGCTGGATACAGCGGACTACAAATGTTAAGTATGTGCAATCTGTCCTGTAGCTCAGCAGAGAACATCTGGATGCTGCTGAAACCTCATCAGGTTTTACAGCCTGTAACTAGACAGTGAGCCAGCAGTAGGCAATGATGTGCAGGGAAATATTCTCTATATTAATTAAGTCTTGTTAACTCTAAAACGTGTTGCTCACTGTCCAAAAATAGTCCATACCCCAAAGATATTCTGTGTCTTGTCATAGAAGCTGACAGACACAAAACAATATTTATATTTAAAAAGCTGTACCAGGTGAATTTTGATGACTGATTTTCTTTCGATGGACACATTGATTGATCGACTAATTATTGCAGTTTTATTGCAGTAGTTGTGTAAAACACATGCATTAAATAGTATGGAGGGATATGACATGCTGGCCTTTTTGGAGAGTGTTCAGAAAGTTAGACAGTGGTATTCTTGCCCTGGATTGCTAGAGAAAGATTGGGAGTCAATTTTCATTAATAAGTGTCTGTTAGTGTGTTTGTGACTGGAGCAGGGGCCTTGCAGCAGTAGAAAATATTGCCATGAACAAAAAGCCAACCAACACAAGTCATTTGAGGATAGGAAAAGGTAAAAAGACATTTTCTGTGATGCCTGCTTTCAGTTTCCATCAATAGAAAATGTAAATAACTGTAGAAGTACAGTAAGTACAGATGTTACAGTTAATTGCGTTTGCCACTGTCCTATTCAGATGTCTCAGGCTGCTTCATAAAAGCTTCTTCCATGTCATACGTCCTAGAATGCTGCAGCACCTCAGGGTTACGTGCCTGAGTAGACGGCCTTGTCACCTCTGCAGCCGTCACCCCGGATGGTTGAGCATGAGCGCGAGTGCTAAGGAGAAGAGGAAATGAAATGGCAAAATGTCTGAAAATATAAAAGAGGTGCTCATGTCAGGGCAGCAACACTCAGAGCCCTTCTACAGAATCTGTGACTTCCGCTCAAACTGTAGTGGATGTCAAAATGGGCTAGAACTAAATGGAGGCATTTCTGCTGCCTCTTCATAATTGTATTGATGGTTGCCTCTTTGTATTTTCACAGTTTTTAATGTTCAAATTTGTTTTTTTTGTCTTTAAGTAAGAGAACAGATAGGGATGTTAAAAGGAATTTCGGAAGACAGAGAAGAGGTGAAAATGGTAAAGGGATGCCTGTGCCTTAAATAATTTAAAAACATCATTGTAAATAAGTGAATGAATAAGGATGAATGAACGACTGTGACTGAAAAGATGAGAGAAAAAAGGGAGACAGCGATTAATATTGTTCACTGGGTTAATCTGCCAGCGTAGTAAACAAGGATAATCTGATGGACTGCTGCATGCAGCTGCCCAGGCAACACTGCAGCTGCTGGCAGATGGCTACACACAAAAATAACCATGAACAGTGCTCATTTTGCAGTCAAGCAGATAAATAAAAACATAAGTTATATATAAATATGTAGTAAACATGTGCACAACAAAGGGGATTGAGTTCTATACAGAAGTATCAATATGTATTTTTATTAGTAGATGCCAATATTGATGTTTAAAACTGTTGGTGTCACAGTTGTTGTTACATACAATTTTGCCAATTGAGTGTTAGGAAGGATTCTTTCAAAAGTATTTCTCAAAAATGATTCACTAAAGACATAGCCTCTTGCTTGCTTCTTGCCTGCTGTTGCCAGCATTAGTTTTGTAGATGTAAGGAGTCACGATCAAACAATTGCAATCATACTAACAACAGCACTTTGCTGTAAAACACCAGTCAGACACCCACGGGACCTTAAAACTCTTCACTAGATAAGTCTGATTTAATTCTGAACTGTGTGCAGCTTCCCAATTGCATAATGAAACTCTAATGCGAAAGGTTAAGCTCATTCTGACACAAACTTTGATTGCATACTCGCGTTCATCAAAAAGAAGCAAAACAACTACACAGAGACAGATGTTTAGTGGAAACAAGATGTAAAACTTTGCCAGCTTTTCATCCAGTGACAAGGAAAAAAAGACAGAAACCAGCAAAAAAAACAGCCATCAAATCAGTGTGAAACCTCTCATCCCAGACTAATCCACATAAGAGCTTTCCCAAAATAAGTCGAGGCTCCCGTCTCATCATGCAGGCTTCAACAAAATCAGTTTTTCCACTGCACATGTTAGGGTTGGGTGCTAGTCAACATCTGCCTGGTGAGCATAGGTCTGGTCACAAAGCATTCCTAGTACATGTTGCTGCACATCATCAAAGAGACTTCCCTTAGCAATGTTTACAATTAATTACTGTACTTTACTTCACCCCCTGTTTCATGAACTTACTGAGTATGTAATAAATTACCTCATTGTGTCTTTGCTTTTAAAAACACATCCATCAGCAGTTTATTGGCCTATTTGTTCCCCTACAGGGACACAATTGATTTCCTGTCTTCCTGTCCTTTTGACCTCACTGCTTTCTTGTTGTCTGTGAAAATAAAAAATAGTCAGTGAAATATTGAAATCCAGCTGCCAGACATGATTCAGGAAATCTTGAAATAAAGGTTTGTTTTTGTTTTTTTTACAATACTTTAATGTTAGTGATTTTCAGTGGTTCTCTATGTTCTGGTCTTGACTTATGTTACAAAAAATACATACCGGTGCGAAGACATCCACTCACATAAACACATGTTGGTGCTTAGATAAAAGGAGCTCAGAGCCACATGCTCTAATGTAGGACACTGGCGATTAAGAATATCCCATGATGCATGTTACATTTACCGTCAGATTATTTCTTCTCTCCTGACTCCTGGATCGTCCCTTCTCTCTCTTCCTGCCTTCTGGCCCTCCACTTTTCCCTGATGTCTCTGTCTCCTGCCTGCTTCTATTTCTTCCTCCCGTTCTCAGACACAGCAGCGGCGTCTGGCCTGAACAACAGTAGCCGAAATAGCGTCGGTGTAAATTGCAGTTTAAGTGGATCTCATGAGACAGGTTCTCTAATGATGCCAGATTTAATCAGAAGGCGTCGAGTTCCCCTCCTCTCACCGGAGGGAGATTGCATCTATGTTTAGTCCTTAATCTGCATAGATGTTTTGAGTTAGGCATTCAGGCGCGATGTTACAGTCATCTGTGTAATGGATGGATGATAATTCTGAAGGTTAGAGCAGCAGTTATTCATCACAACGTAAGTGGGTAGACACTACAAATGGGACTCTTGAGTGTCTTTGTCTTACCTTTATTCTAATGCGATGGTTTTGTTTCCATTAAATGAAAGTCCTAATTTAGAAGCTTAATAGATAATAGCATGTAGTTGGTTTTGGTTGGTTGATTGAACAATTAACTGTTAATGCATGCGAAATGGTCTAACAACGTCTTTCTCTAACTACAACAATTATACAGGGGTCTACATCTGGTTATATTATATTATATAACTACCTAGAATACATTCTTCACCATCACTACCATCTGTAGCATCTATCTGTCTGATAGGAATAACACCTAGCCAAGTAACCCAATTCCTTACCACATCTGGATGTCTATCAGTCGTCCTTAACGGTCAGTGAGGTACGGCCAGCATTCTTAAATCACCTCATACATTCTTATTGACACTTAGTTTCTCTGGTCACACATATACTTCCTAACAGAATAAATGCATACCAACAGGTTACTATTATAGAAGACTAAAGAAAACAAATCTAAGAAGCTAGATTCAGAGAATTTAGATATTTTCCTCTTAAAAATGACTAAATCGTTTAATGGAATATCAAAACAGTTGTTGATTAATTTGGGTGGGCAACTAATTGATTCATTGTTCTATAATGTGACAGGACCAACTCAGAAAATATCTGGCTGTTCTCTTTACAGTATGGACGGTCGGACAGCTACCGCGTGGCCACCACGCAGGACAAAGACGAGAAGGAGTCGCCCAAGAAGAAGGGAGGCAAGGATATGGATGACCTGAAGAAGGAAGTTCCTATCGTACGTCCACTGCTTCCTGCTTCCTTTGACCACACGGTCATTTTACTGGAACTAGAACAACCTGCTCCAGAGGCTGCTGGTTCAATCACTGTAGCAGTTATATGTAATCATAGTTTTCACCTACGTGGAGTACTTGTTGTTAAAAATGTAAAACCACCACTACTCATTAACACAGACAGAGTAAACAAATGTCCCTGGTGAGAAAGTGCAGTCTTCATAGAAGGAGAATCCTGGCCTCGCTCCAGTATTCCAAGAGCTACGATCCAGCTGTAATCTAATCTGCCTGTTCAAAAACAGGATAACAGAGACATAGTATTTAATGATGTGATGTGGTTTGAGGTCATATGCCAGAACAAATTTTTATCTTGTGAGGCATCAAGCCAAACCCTCAGCATATCCATTTGATAGAAAACTATATGAATCAAATCAGTAAAACAGTTATCTGTTAGCCAAGAAGGTACGTACAAGTATAAAGTTATTCTAAATGGTGATTCAACAACCTGTTTGCTGTAAAGTTGGTACTCATCATTAACTTAAATGTATACTTTGTTCTGTCTATAATAATTAATATAATGGATTTCATCAATCTGTTTTTTGTAGACGGAACACAAAATGTCCGTTGAGGAGGTTTGCCGAAAATACAACACTGATATTGTCCAGGTATGTTGGTCATCTATATCTAGAACAGCAGTTTTTCTGTTTCAGATTATCATCTATCATTTCCGTGTTGTGTCATTGACATCTCTCTCTCTGCTCCTGTTGCTCCTCCAGGGTTTGACCAATGCCAAGGCGGCAGAGTACCTGGCCAGAGATGGCCCCAACGCCCTGACTCCGCCCCCCACCACCCCAGAGTGGGTCAAGTTCTGTCGCCAGCTGTTCGGCGGCTTCTCCATCCTGCTGTGGATCGGTGCCATCCTCTGTTTCCTAGCCTACGCCATCCAGGCTGCCACAGAGGACGAGCCCGCTGGGGATAACGTGAGTGGAGGGTTGGAAGGACAGATGAATATATGATATGAATGGTATGAAGTCCCGGCCACAAATAGCTGTGGGAAACCATAGGACAATTCAGGTGGCACGCATATAGAGTAGGCTGGGTTGCTGCGGCTGTGTGCTCCCTTTCCCCAGGCATATTACTTAACAAATCAATTTGCCGAGTCAGGAGGGAGCTCCACCTTAGGGACACGCTTGTGTCAGTGATAAAGATTGTGTCAACTGTTTTGTCTGAATCATGCCAACCGACTCGCGTCTAGAGTGACAGATACCATCCTGTCAGTATGCATTTGGGCTTCAGGGAGTGTGTTACTCTTGGCGCTGGTAAGAGCTGAGTAAGAGAAGGGCATTCCTGGGTCAGCATTGCTTTTATGCAAGGTCAGAGAGCAGTGTAGCTGGGGACTGAGGCTAAATGGCTGTGACACACACACACACACACACACACACACACACACACACACAGCATGACTGGACAAAAACACAGGAGAAGACTGCAGGAAAAGACCCAACAATGACAAGAGAGATGAATGGCCGAAACAAGACTGTATCATACCCCCATTATATGAATCCAAACTCTGATAGGCAGCTACATCAGATGGTAACAGTAATAGACACGACTTTTATAAAAAATGGGACATTAGATGATGATGATTTTTCAAGTTAGTTTCTGTGTTTGTCTCTATAGTGGTCTATTTTTTCTTCCTATCCTTTTATGTGATATATTTTTAGATAAAGGTGAAGTATCTTCATTAAATTTGACATAAAATGGAAAGGCTTATCTTTCGTCTCCACGTTCGCAGTTGTACCTTGGTATCGTGCTGTCAGCTGTCGTCATTATCACCGGCTGCTTCTCCTACTTCCAAGAAGCTAAGAGCTCCAAGATCATGGAGTCCTTCAAGAACATGGTGCCTCAGGTAGGTCCTAGACATTTAATAGTTCAGCCGCAAAGTTGTTGAGATATTGTGTAATAATTGATGCCAAAACGGTCTATACGGTTAGTAAAAGGAAAAACGTCTGTGTTAAACATGGTGAATATGTAGTTTTGAGATAATTTGGGAGCCTGAAAAATGGGGAATTTTTCAATGCAACTAAGGAGGATGTACTCCTTTATCTTGTTTATTATCAATCACTACATATAAAAGATGCAGACAAAACATTACTCCATGTTACACTATGCAGTTAAGATAATAGGAGGCATAGTTTGCACATGTTACTTACATATGTGCAGTTCACTTTGCTTCTTTAGTTGCAAAAGAATCGACACAAAACTCTCTTGAGAAATGAAACCTCTCTAAAGATGTGAAAAAAGTAGAAGGCTCATAATGAGCATACCATTTTGGGTTGTTTATTATCTAGACAAATCTGTATTGATAAAGCCACTACAGCTTTCAGATCGATCATCTTTCTTCCTTATCTGTGATGTAGTTTCAATGTTTCAATGGTTTCAGTTAGACCTCATAGCTCACCTCGCTCTAAATCTATGATAATAGTAAAATGATAATTCATCTATCATGTGGCTGAAAATAATACCTTTTCTGTCTTCTGTTCACAGCAAGCCCTCGTGATCCGTGAGGGAGAAAAGATGCAGATCAATGCTGAACAGGTGGTGGCAGGAGACCTGGTGGAGGTGAAAGGAGGAGACAGGATCCCCGCTGACCTCCGCATCATCTCCTCCCATGGCTGCAAGGTGAGCTGCAGGCACAAATACACGCCATGTCCCTTCAATAGTTAACAGGTAATGTTAATCGAATGATCCATCCAGGTGGACAACTCCTCCCTGACTGGTGAATCAGAGCCCCAGACCAGGTCACCTGATGGTACCCATGACAACCCCCTGGAAACCCGCAACATTGCCTTCTTCTCCACCAACTGTGTTGAAGGTAAGGAAACCTCATCACCTCTGTCCAGATTTGTAGGTGTGTGTGTGTGTGTGTGTGTGTGTGTGCGTGCATGCACTCAGGTGGATGCATGTATATGCTTCTATTGTTCTGGTTCAATGTTTAAAAGCCGTGCAAACAAAGATACGACACATTAGCTTTTATTCTGAACCACCATTTAAAATGGTCGTCAGGGAAGTCTAGTGAGTGAGACTGGAACCTTACTCAGTCTAACATCTGCTCTACCTGAGTTCAGCAGCTCCTGTTTAAATGGGAGGCCTTCTAACTTACTCACTATGCTGACAGAATTGGAGGAAATAGCAGTGTATGGCGCCCTCCTGTGGACACATTGTTAGATTACAGTCAGACCCTTAGATCCTATGAACGTCACAGTTTAGTCAATTACGGCCTCCTTTCATTCCCAACTCACAGTCTGTAACACATTCTTCTTACCCTCCTGTCTCTGGATTGAATAGAGAAGTTCTGTTTTAATCATCCAAGTGTGATACCCTCCTCCCTTTCTCCAGGGACAGCCCGTGGTATCGTCGTGTGCACCGGCGATCGTACGGTGATGGGTCGCATCGCCACCCTCACCTCGGGCCTCGAGACCGGAAAGGTAGGATTATTCATTATCACTGGTCAGGTGCCCTTGAGCAGGGCTGCTGAACAGCTTGACTACAGCCACATAATGAAGTTATTAAATTGCCAATTTTCTTATGGTAATTCCTCAGACACCCATTGCCAAGGAGATCGAGCACTTCATCCAGATCATCACTGGTGTGGCTGTGTTCCTGGGCGTGTCCTTCTTCATCCTGTCTATCATCCTGGGTTATACCTGGCTGGAGGCTGTGATCTTCCTCATCGGTATCATTGTTGCTAATGTGCCTGAGGGATTGCTGGCCACAGTCACTGTGAGTAGACAAAGACAGAGGAAACTGGTGAATGTGTGTGTGTGCCATGGTAGTTGAGGAAAGACAGTTATTAATAAATGTATTAATAATGATGTTGTTGTTTTTTGATCTGTGAAATAGACAGAAATGTTTGTCTGTGTCTGTAAGTGCAAAGTTTGCCAGTTGAGAGATTTCTTCCATACAAGCAGATGTTTGTGTGTGTGTGTGTGTGTGTGTGTGTGTGTGTGTGTGTGTGTGTGTGTGTGTGTGTGTGTGTGTGTGTGTGTGTGTGTGTGTGTGTAACTTTTAAAAATGTGTTGTGTTTCATAGTCTGTTTTTTAAAATGTCCACTAGTCCTCTAATTTTCTATCCACATTACCAAAACTCACAATTATTATTACTATTGACAAACTAGACAGTAAAAAATATTAGTTTATGGTTTGTTTTAGGCCGTTTTAAGTTGTGTATTTAATTGTGATACTGTGTACTACTCTGTATATTATAGTAACATGTAACACAGTAATAAATAACAGTTAACAAATCATTTTCCCTAGACTGTAACAACTACATCATCCATCGCTAACTTTGTAGTTAACTGTGTGTGAGTGTGTGTGTGTCTGTGTGTGTGTGTGTGTGTGTGTGTGTGTGTGTGTGTGTGTGAACATGTCTTATATTGTGTAGTTCCAGTGTTTTGCCAGATGTGTTGTGGTGTATATGTCTCTGCTTCTTCTCTCTGTGCTTGTGTTGTTTTTCTGCGATGTGATTCTGCTGGATGTCTGTGTGTGCATCTCTGTGTGTATCTTTGTATTCCTGTGCTTTAACATTCTCCGTGTCAGTATCTGTTTCTGTAGTCGAGGTGGTGTATTGTCAGTTTGTGTATCTCTCCTTCCATCCCCTCTCTCCCAAGGCAACCCATATGAGTGTTTGTGTATCTCCTTCTTTCTCTCCACTCTCCAGCTCCCTCTTTGTATGTCTCTCTCTCTTTTCCAGGCCAGTCACGGTGCTGTCTGCAATGACAACGGCTAGCTAATGTAATGACATTAGGCTAATGACTAGTCAGCTCCATTAACTTGAATTCGGCCTTCCTGCTTGGCCTTGGCTAGTTCTGTTTGGCCCATGGTTCTTGCCTTACTTGGCATGATAACATAATGCACCGCTGCTCTGCTTCACTGCTTCACCTGCTCCTGCCTCATTTTCTCTCTGCATCGCTCCTCTGGCTGTGATTTTCAATTTCTTTTTTGGAAGGAGGTTTTTGACTATCTTGCATTTTGCTGTAGAAGCATATTTGATCTGGTCTGATCTAGCAGGATGAACATCTCCAGGTGTCAGGGTGGTTTGATTCTGGGGTGTGGTTAATTCCTTTTCATAGAGCACTGTTGTGTCTGCTACTGCTGGGAATAAATTGACTTAGTACCTGGAGGTGTTTATCTGTGCTTTTAGTTTTCGTTCCACAGATACTAATATATTTTTTTCATTTGCCTTTTGATTTGTTTCTATTCCCTCCTTACTCTACTGCGACAACTCTTGTCCTATCCCTCCCCTCTGTTCGGTTCCTTGTTTCTCTGGCATCACCCTCCTTTTCTCAGGTGTGTCTGACACTGACCGCAAAGAGAATGGCTCGTAAGAACTGCCTGGTGAAGAATTTGGAGGCCGTGGAGACGCTGGGCTCCACCTCCACCATCTGCTCCGACAAGACGGGCACCCTGACCCAGAACAGGATGACCGTGGCCCACATGTGGTTCGACAACCAGATCCACGAAGCCGACACCACTGAAGACCAGTCTGGTGCGATACAATTGATTTAGCACACTTTATTTTCAATTAATAAAAAGAAATGTCATTGTCAAGCTTTTGAAAATAAACCTCTGTTTAATTCATTAATATTTTTTAAATTTCTGTAACAAAAAAAATGAAATTTGAGCAAACATCAGTGTGCCAGGGTGGGGCTGCTCACCTGTGGTGAATGCGCTAGGCTGGGAAAACAGTCAAATCAGTTTTTTCCTTTTTTTCGTCATCACCCTAGGATGCTCCTTCGACAAGAGCTCCCAAACATGGGTGTCATTGGCCCGCATCGCTGCCCTGTGCAACCGCGCCGTGTTCAAAGCCGCTCAGGACTCTTTACCCATCCTGAAGCGTGACGTGGCCGGCGACGCCTCCGAGTCGGCCCTGCTCAAGTGTATTGAGCTGTCCTGTGGCTCCGTCAAGGCCATGAGGGACAAGAACAAGAAGGTGGCTGAGATACCCTTCAACTCTACAAACAAGTACCAGGTCTGTGCTCTCATTTAATAATGTACTGTGTATGATCACAAATTATCTCCCCAGTTCATTTTACATAAACTAAAAAATAGATGATATAGATAGCCTACTAGATCAGCTAATACATGCCAATCTCTGCATATTTCTTAAACAGGCAACTAATTACGAAGTTTGTAGATATATATTATTTACTTTTTTTTTAACTCCTCCTCCCAGGGACTACAAATGCCACTAACCTTTTTACCTATATTTTACAATAAACGTATTTAACATTGTCCCTGTAAAATAAATAAACAAGAATACTTACAGTGGAATCTATTCCCCTCAGCTCTCGATTCACGAAAGTGAGGATGAGAACGACAACCGCTACCTGCTGGTCATGAAGGGCGCTCCAGAGAGGATCCTCGACCGCTGCTCCGCCATCATGCTGCAGGGCAAGGAGCAGCCCATGGACGAGGAGCTGAAGGAGGCCTTCCAGAATGCCTACCTGGAACTGGGAGGACTGGGAGAGAGAGTCCTGGGTAAGGATGATAGAAGACAGGGTGATTTAAAACCTACACTTTCTTGAACGCTTGAATCGTTACACTTTAATTTGCAAATATATCATGTTAGCAGTATCAAAATGTCAAATAAAACCCATCAAAGTGCATGATTAGGGACCTTTTACAAAAAGTCTTGATTTGGAAGTTCAGCAGTAATATTGAAGCATATCCATTATCATATTGATAACATGAGTTAATTTCTCCCTTCCTCAGGTTTCTGCCATCTGTTCATGCCAGAAGAGAAGTATCCCAAAGGCTTTGCCTTCGACACAGATGATGTCAATTTCCAGACAGACAACCTTTGCTTTGTGGGCCTCATGTCCATGATCGACCCTCCCCGTGCTGCTGTGCCTGATGCCGTGGGCAAATGCCGCTCTGCTGGCATCAAGGTGGGCACCTTTCAAATCTGACATTTAAAGAAAAGCAGAACATTGCACCTGATTGTGAAGGCAGCGAGTGTCTGTCACACACATTTTTAAAGATGTTATAGAAAAGGTATGAATTCTTCATCCTCATGCTCTACTTCCAATTCTCCTCCTTCTATTCTCCTTCTACTTCTTACTCATCTTCTCCTCTCATATTCCAGGTTATTATGGTGACTGGCGATCACCCAATCACAGCCAAAGCCATTGCTAAGGGTGTGGGTATTATCTCAGAGGGCAATGAGACCGTGGAAGACATTGCTGCACGTCTGAACATCCCCGTCAGCCAGGTCAACCCCAGGTAACACCAAAAGCAACACATAAACATGTAGATGCAGTATATTCATTTCATTTTGGTGCACAAAACTGATTGATTTGCATCTTCTTTTTTGGTGTAGAGATGCCAAGGCCTGTGTAATCCATGGTACAGATCTGAAAGACCTCAGTCAGGAGCAGATGGATGATATTTTACGGAACCACACAGAGATCGTCTTCGCCAGAACCTCCCCACAACAAAAACTCATCATTGTTGAAGGCTGTCAAAGACAGGTACATTTACTCTACATACACGCATGCTCGTATAAATGATATGTATTACATGTATGTATTACATGTATGTAATTATTTTATACAAGGCTTCTGTAGAAGGCTTCTGACCATGCATGGCTTCTCTCATGTTGTGGCCCTAATATGAACCCCGTACCAAACTGTGTGGCCTCTTTTTCGTCAGGGCGCCATCGTGGCTGTGACAGGTGATGGTGTGAACGATTCTCCGGCCCTGAAGAAGGCCGACATTGGCGTCGCCATGGGGATCTCTGGTTCAGACGTATCCAAACAAGCTGCTGACATGATCTTGCTGGATGACAACTTCGCCTCCATCGTCACTGGAGTAGAAGAAGGTGAGGGATAAACGAAAGAAGGGAGTAAGTAAGAGGCGGCTGTGAAGAGGGACAGATAGAAAGAATAATAGGATGAAGGAGGAATGTGAGAAGAGGGTCAGTTTAGTTCAAAAGATTGAGAGATTCAAGCCTAAGAAGAACAAGAAAGAACCTTCATGCTCATCATGTGACACACTATACAGACAGTATTAGGTAGTTTGTGTTAAAGAGGAGAAATCCCTTTTAAAATTGTTTGAATGAAGGTCGTTTCTTTTCTCTCTCTCTCTTTGAGTTTTATTTTCTTTCAACAAAATTATTAGAGACTCACGAGGAAAAAAATATATGTAACAGAAAAAAAGGGTCCTCAAGAGGGAATTCTTCAGTATTACACAGTATTCTATTACAAAACACTGTGTGCCTGCTTTACTCAGTTATATCTGCTGTGTTAATGACATTGTTGAGTGGTGTTGACATATTCTAGCAATAGCATCCATTTGATTTTAAGAAATGCTCTTCCCCGTGTGTTTAGGTTTCACCTGTTCAGCAGTCTATTTATACGACTTGTTTTCCCCACCTGCGTCCTTACAGGCCGTCTGATCTTTGACAATCTGAAGAAGTCCATCGCCTACACTCTGACCAGCAACATCCCAGAGATCACACCTTTCCTGTTCTTCATCCTGGTCAACATCCCACTGCCTCTGGGCACCATCACCATCCTCTGCATCGACCTGGGAACTGACATGGTAAAAAAAAAAAAACACACACACACAGCCAAGCAGTGACACCAGGAGACCAGATGTATTCACACACTGTTGGATGCAGCTGTAACGTCTTCTGTCAGGCTTTAAAAGCAGATCTTTGACCACTCCTGCATGCACATTAAACATCAGCTTTACACAAACAAGTGAGCTGTATGCATCCATTACATTACATTATTTGCAATTAAAGTGAAATATGGGAAGTCTAAACAAGACACTGAACAAAATATTGAATATATTTTCAAGAATCAATAGAAATTGTGGATGGCTGGGTTCGATACGATCACCAAGAAAGAGATGAAGGATACAAGAGGCAATGGTAACTTCCCAGTGACAAGGTCAGAAAGATGTCACATTGAGAAAGGCTCAGTAAAGACCAACAGAATAAGCTGTGATGATAGAAAACTCATCTAGATTCTGGTGGTTGGGGCTACACTAAATCCCCCATTCATCACATAAAGAGGACACTAGGTGGCGGTGTGGGACCACCACTGACTGAAGGCATTCCCATCATCCACCTTCCTCACAATACATAGATTCAATAAATGGATCAAATTATGCTAAGTATGTAGTTTAATTTATTTAAGAGCACCCATTAGCCTAACCTGGCCAGTCAGACAAAATAAATGCTTAAAACAAAAAGGAAGGACAAATAAAAACGTTTTTGTTGTGGATAAAGACCAACGATCGTCAATGATGCTCACTGCACTGTACAACATACAGCAGGGATGCTGACATGTATTAGTGAGCAGTTTGTTATGGATGAAAAGCAGAGCATAATGAAATAAATAATAAATATTCAGATATCAGTTCTTTAACTGCATCCAATTCCAGCTGCACATACATCATAATCTCCTTCATAGCAATATTGTCTTTTTGCTCTCTGTCAGGTACCAGCCATCTCTCTGGCCTATGAGGCAGCAGAGAGCGACATTATGAAGCGGCAGCCCAGGAACCCACTGAGGGACAAACTGGTCAATGAGAGACTGATCAGCATCGCCTATGGACAAATTGGTAGGTGTCAGATTCATATTATTTAGCATAGAGACTGTAGTATTAAAGACGCTGCATGAAGCATTTCATCACCAATAAACCATTACGACTTCAAAAGTCCTGGTATTTTTGTCAAGTTGTAGTCAATAGTCTTTCTTAAATCTTTCTTAAACAGATTGATAATAATGTTAATCAAAATGAGGTTAGTCAATACCAATAGAATAATTTAAGTGTGTTTTTATCTTCTATTTTTCAGTATGTTTAAGGCAGGTATCCAAAAATTGATACAGGGGTTAACACATGAAATTGATTGACAGCACATTTAAGCAGAAAAGCACTCACCACGTCGCCACATTTAGCACACACACACACACACACACACACACACACACACATCTAGCAGCGCCGGAGGAGAAATACATCTGATGAAATTAACACTGCTGTGTTGTGTGTGTGGAAAGATACAGAGATTGGAAATCAGTGAGCCTACTGAGGAATGCTTTGTTTGTCACAACTGTTCTCTGCTTCCTTCATCTCTCTCTTTACACAAAGTCGTGTGTTTTTTCCTCCAGTGTTTCAAGGTTCAGGATTTATTGCTGCTTGTTACACATGTAAAACCATGTAAAATATTGCAAGGCTCCATTACAGTAAAAATGCATCAGATATCGAGGGATAATACCTGTGTTTTGTGTCTTCACATCACATTATTTTATCCTTCTTTTAGGCGTACAGGAATGTATTAATTCAGAGGAAACCTGACCAGTGAATGATCGATGATCATGTGATCTGTCTGTGTCTGCAGGCATGATCCAAGCTCTCGGTGGGTTCTTTGCCTATTTTGTGATCATGGCTGAAAATGGCTTCCTGCCGTCTGTGCTCGTCGGAATCCGGCTCAACTGGGACGATCGCTCCAACAACGACCTGGAAGACAGCTACGGGCAGCAATGGGTACGAGTGACCTGATCTACATCAGTGTTTTAGTCAGGTTCAATTGCATGGTGGAGCCTTTGTATGGGTGACCTGGTTTATTATCACTTTACATAAGTTAGTGAATTTCACACACGGCACAACACACAGAATCCCACAGGAAATAAGTAACAGCTTCTTCCCAATGACATTCCTGCATCAAAGTCCAAGAGAAGAGACAGACGATCTGAAAGTCACATATTAACTCTTTCTCTCCTCTTTCTCTGCGCAGACCTATGAGCAGCGTAAGATTGTAGAGTTCACCTGCCACACAGCCTTCTTCGTCAGTATCGTGGTGGTGCAGTGGGCAGATGTCATCATCTGCAAGACCAGACGTAACTCTGTGTTCCAGCAGGGCATGAAGTAAGTGAAGGAAAATGTTAATAAGGTGAAAAATAAATAAGAAGATCGACACTCCCATGTTTATACAGACTTTTCATTTTCAATAATAAACAACACATGTAAATATTAGTGGTCAAAAGTAAGACTCTGTATATCAAACACTTCCAATGTGAGCCATGCTAACTTTATCTCAGCCTGAGTAGATGCATGAAGCATTTATTTGAGTGGAAACTATGCATTTATTTTCATTTGTTGTTGTAGTTTCCTGAAGTAGCCGCTACATATAACAAAAAAGCCACATTTACTGCTACACATTTCATTTCTGCCATCTATTTGCTTCCCTTTTTCTTTTTATCTCAACTCAACTTTGAAGCCGTTTTACTGATGCGTGATAGTGACTCTTTTTCTTTCGAATTTCACTGTCTGCATCCTTCAAATTATTCTGTTTGTGTGATTCATTTCCTTTCAGGAATAAGATTTTGATCTTTGGCCTGTTTGAGGAAACAGCGCTTGCTGCTTTCCTGTCCTATTGCCCTGGTATGGATGTGGCACTACGGATGTACCCACTCAAGTAAGTAACATCACACGTTTATCTAAAGAAATGATGGGGGCATTGTTGTCAGTCCAATAAAACATAGCAAAAACCTTTGTCCTGAAATCACAATGCAGTGATATTACATGACGGCCTTGCTTTGAAGCTGTTCACAATCTTTATTCGTCAGTAATTTAAAAAAATGATTTATTTGAAGAAAGGAATAGTTCTTTGTTCTGCTCTTACGCCACACCTTCTCCTTCAGGCCCAGTTGGTGGTTCTGTGCGTTCCCATACAGTTTCCTCATCTTTGTTTACGATGAGATCCGAAAACTTGTCCTTCGCCGAAACCCCGGAGGTAAGATCACACACACACACACACACACACCGACACACACACACACACACACTGTAGTTTCCGTTGTAATATCACACAATCACATGACAGTATGATTTTTTCAAAGGAAGAAAATTATAAATGAATTGGAAATACATTTTAGTTCACCATTTTAGTTTGTTGCATCTCCTCTTTTTCGCGTTATGTGTACAGTATGCAGGATCTTATGTAGGACCTGATAGTTGTTGTTCAATCTGTGAATGAAATGATTTCAGAGGTTGAATAGGTAACACTTCTCTCTTCTTTTTCTCCTTTTCTCTTGTTTCCTGTTCTCCTCTTCGTCTCTGCAGGCTGGGTGGAAAGAGAGACATACTATTAAATTATCAAAGCATCATTTACTTCTCACCTTCCCTTCCCCTGAGCTCATCCCTTCTTCTCTATCTCCCCCTCTCTCTCTCCCTTCCCTCCTCCCCCCATCACATACTCAAACTGTACAAGAAGACGATGTTTACTCTTCCTCCACCCCCCCCTCCGTCCTTGCCATCCTCCCATCCTCATCTCCTAAAAACAAAAAATCCACCGACCAGAGGACCAATGGCAGAGGATGGGGGACGGGGTGGGTGTGTGAGTGGTCCCTGTCCTCTCCATCCCTCTGTCCTCTTTTCTACACAGCTTAGTCTGCCAGTAACACTGTTGTGCCGATGCTTATAACCACACTGTTAGACGCAGCCGCTCTTCATACGTGTGCTCTAAATACACCACTGTGTGGAACTGAATAAACGATACGATTCAACCTAAACAAAAAAAAGGCAAAAACCAGACTGTTCCACTGCGACCGCTCCCGCCAAGCAGAACAACAACAAGGCAGCTTCCGTCTAGGTTTCTAACTGGCGATTTGAGCGGGTGGGTGGCTTCTCTCTTTTTTTTTGTTTTAGGAGTTCGTCTTGTTTTGTTTTGTTTGTTTTTTATTCCAGAGAAAAGCCACCCGGCTCCAGCTCCCTTATCACTGCCATTTCTCGCCATTTGCCTTCTACAAGTTCTCCTTTTTTCCTCTTTTTTCTATTTACTCACTGCCAGTCTCCTTCTGCTGTTCTCTCCCCGTCTTTCTCCTCTTCCCCCGTCAGTTAAGAATCAGCCTGACCATAAGGCAAAAGAAACAGTCTCCTCCACTGGCTCCTTCTCCTCTCCTCCCTCTGCCCCTGTGTTCTCTCTCTGCTTGCGTTGTTGTTGTTTTCTTATAGAGTGTGTTTTTTAAACAAAAAAAAAGTTTGTGAATTTTACATTTTCTTTTTTATTTCACAATTGGAATGGGTCTGAGAGCTGCTTGTTTTCATTCGGACATGACAAAGCACACTGTTTTTCCCTCTCTCCCTCCCTCTCTCTCTCTCTCTCTCTCTCTCTCCCTCTCTCTCTGTCTCTCTCTTTCTGTCTCCTCCCCCCCCCCCTCCCTGCCTGTCTATCTGTCCCTGTTGTCTGTCTGTTTTGTGAACACCGTGCAAACCCCTCCTCCCTTGTAAACTTCCACCTATTTTCACGTCCTTCCTCCCTCCTATTCTCCCCCCCAAACCCCCCCCCCAACCTCACCCCCGTTAAAAAAAGAAAAATACAATCTTTCTGTGTCCTCGGAAAAAGAGATTTCTCTCCAATTTCATCATTTAAATCTGTGGAAATATGAAATAAGGCACTTAACTTGTGAAACCGCAGAAGAAAGAAAAGCAAATGAAATAAAATAGAAGGATCTCTCTTTTTTCAGCTTGGTCTCCAGTTTGTTTTTGTGTGGAGTTTTGTCAGAAAATGGAAATAAATGCTGTGTACAACTCTTACTTATGGCAGTACTGTCAAGTCATCTGTTAATTCAGATTCAGAAATAGAGTTAGAACCGGCCCAGGAGGGTCCAGTCTGGCTCACAGGATGATTGTACGTCAGTGTGGCAGAAAGGGCTTCAGCTAACTAATTCAACTTAACCTAATTCAATTCATCTATCCCTTGTATGAAGATTAATCAATTAGTTGTTTGGTTCATAAAATAATATAAAATGTTGATGACTGTTTCTCAGAGCTGAAGATGCAAACTAAAATGTTTTTTTGTCCTCTAACCCAGAGATCATCAGTTTACAAGGCTAAATTAAAAGACTAAAGGAACTGGAAAATGAAAACATACACGAAAATGAACACAGACATTTTGTCAGTAGCTGACAAAATAGTTGTTGGTTAGTGTAATAGTTGGCAACTAAATCGCCACAGCTCTAAAGCATCTTTCAGCCGTTCAAATATTAATAATCCTATATTGTTTTATAAATGATTTGTAAGGCAGGAGATAACTTCACCTGCTTCTTAAAAAAATGACTCAATATGGAGTAACTGAGACTTCATTTTGTTGTAAAAGGTTAATTAACCATCAATCATTAGTCATGTTATAGTGTTTTTCTTTAATATATAAGGAAACTTGTAAGGGTTGTTATTTACACATTTATTTTGACTGGTACAGCGTACTTGACATCAAATTGCAATGGATGTGATTATTTTTTTCTAGGCTGTGAGTTTTTTCCTCTGGGCTCAAAAATATTATCTTGGCTTCTTGACAATCTGCTGATAAAAGTTGTATAATGATAAGGGACCTTTATAACCCGTTTAGAGTGAAAAATTCGTCATGTAGAAAAATACACTACTGTTCTGAAATGCTCTTTAGCTGTCGTCGTCCCAAATTTGTTCTATTTCATTTCACGTGATGGGATTAAAAAATCATCTGAATCGTTTGCTCATACACAGTATAGGTAATAACAGATTGAAACCTGTACCTGTAGCAGGAAATAACATGGTTCTTCTTTAACTTCATAATGACAAGATAGAGAGTATAAATGTTCTTAAAAGTGTGGTACAATAAAGTTAGTGAATTATTATCAATTCATTTAAAATACTATGAAGTTGTGTGCTGCTGCAGCAGGATTCAGAATCCCACTGGGGCAATAAATAGTTTAGAATACACATCTTTATTGAACCAATCATGTGGGACTTTGACATACACTGCCATGGGTTATAGTGAATGAGATACTAAATAAGTGGGCCTGTAATAATAATGGGTGAAAGTGCTCAAACAATTATAATAAATACATACAGGATCTTGAGTAGACATAAAAACAGCAGCAGTCATTGATATCTAATAAAAGGTCATTTGTTTAACACGATGACGGAGGATGGAGCCAGGAGGCGTTTAAAGCCGTTTCTCATCGCCGTGGATACAGTGTCTTCCTCAATGGACTTTTTCAAATTCATTAAACAAAGTGATGTGAAGGCTTCAGAACTGTTAATGCTGCTCATGTATGAGTAACATGTATGTTAGAGTTAACGTTCTGATCAAAGTACTGGACAAACAGGATCAGGTTCGTTATGCATGGAAATGCTGGAAAATGACAATAAAGTAAAATTACTATTAATCTAATGATGTTTTAGATCCACAGTATCTGCAGGGTTGGATAGTTTTACGCTGTGACGGGTGAACGGATGAGTCTTTATGTGCGCGTGTGTTTCTGCACACACACACACACACACACACACACGGTGACTGAGTGTAACGGTGTCCATGTTTCATGAATACTATTACAAGGCTCACAGAGCAAATGAGTGCTGCTGCCCATATGACACACACACACACACACACACACACACTTCTAACCCAGGGATATAGGTCACCTCTTTTATGACTTCATTGTTTTCTCTTTTTCTCTGGAGTTTCATGTGGCCTATTATGATTTCTTCCTGTTGCACATTTAACCAGCACAAGGTCATTACTATCTGGATAGGATAGGAGCTGCTCCTCCATGGAAATACAACAGGCGTCCTTATGCATGAAGCATTGTTCAAGACAACACAAATGATTAAAGAACATTAGACATGTAAATGTCATATAATCACATGGGAGGGCATGAAATAGTAGGACACTTTATTAACATTCCGTGCATTCATTTATCTATAAAACAGCAAGGTACAATAGCAGATATGAAGTTATATGAAATATCCTGTGTGTAGTTAAGTTGGGTTATTAGGTTCAGTATCTTGCCTGCTTACTTAAATCATGACTTCGTGGTCATGGTAGTGGGGAGAAAAGTACAGAGACACATGTAACATGAGTGATCTCAGATTGAATATATACACCACATGTATCAGTTCAGGTGGTGAATGGAAGAACCAGTCATCAATATAATCTGACCTGATTTCCACTGACAATAAGAATGTACAAGGCCCAGAATTTTATGTTTTTAGGCAGAATATTCCTGAACCTGACCAAAGTACAGAAGTTTATGTCTCAGTTAAGATGTGGAAACTAAACGTGATTTGTATTAGCGTGAAAAAATAAATACATAATCATATTGTAATCTATTCCAAAGAGTTCTACTGTTCTATAATGATCTGAGAATAGTGTTGTTTCATATTGTTCTGGCTGGACAGATTCCATGATGAGGAATCAATATTTGGTTCCATCTTCCAATACTTTGAGTTTCCAAACCCATTATTTTCTCCTGAGGATTTAAATATTACAATACAAAAGGTTCAGTTATTTCTTAAAACAGCTGAGCATAGCTCAAATGCTAATTTGTTACTGAATTTCAAAACTGTGCATCACTCTCTTTATTCTCTAAGTCGCCTCTTTAATACTTTAGGACAGTGTGTGTGTGCGTGTGTGTGTGTGTGTGTGTGTGTGTGTGTGTGTGTGTGTGTGTGTGTGTGTGTGTCCAATATACAATATCACAAAACTTCCCTTTAAGATTTCCCTAAGCCCGACATGACACATAAATAAAAGTTGAAATCTCAGGTTTGAACCATAATTGTATATTGTTTGATTTCATTTTTCTTTTGTCATGCCTCGATATGCAATAGTGTACAGGTAGTGTATTGTGGGCACCCTCTGGTGACACTTAATAATAAACAATAAAGGTATCCAATTAAATTCACATGGACACACACACACACACACACACACACAGAAAGAGAGACAGCAATAAGGAGAAATCTTCCAACAAATAAATGTTAGAATAAAAAGCAGAGAAGATGCCTTATAGTGGTGCAGCTCCACTCGACTCATTATGACACACACACACACCTCCCTTTCTTATCCACCATAACAACCACACTAAAACACCTTTCCTCCGACACACACAGGCACACACACACACACACACACAGAGACACCCTCTCTCAATCTTCTACCCACTTACACTCTCAGCCCCCTCCTACTACCTCTTTTTTTTAAATCACACACACACACACACACACACACATACACACACCATCTCTCCATCTCCTACCCGATTACACCCGCACGCTAAAACCCCTTTTTGCACACCTCCTCCCCGTACACACACACACACACACACCTCCTCTCCATCCCCTACCTTCCCTAAAACCCTCTTTGGTTTCCTCTGACTCTGACACATGCACACACACACACACCAGCTCTCTTTTTGTCAACCGTTAACCCCCCCCCCCATACACACACACACACACACACACTGGCTCCCCCCCTCCTCCCAGTAATCTGGCTGGCCCGTGGCCTTCTCTCTCTCGCTCCACTGTTCTGTGTGATAGAATATCGATCGGTTTGCCTCGGCTCGGCGTGGAGCAGGAGGAGGGGGCGGGTGGAGGGCTATAGGGAGTGTGTGTGTGCATGTGTGTGTGTGTATGTGTTATGGGGGGGGGGGGCAATGGTCAGACATGCTCCAAGGTTGTTTCCACAGCAACAGCAGGATGGGTCAGAGGGTTGCCATGGTGCCTAGGTCGCAGGGTCATGTGGAGGGTCCTGGAGGGCTCTTGTTTGTGTGTGTGTGTGTGCGTGTGTGTGTGTGTGTGTGTGTGTGTGTGCGTGCGTGTGTTAATAGGAAGGGAGGGGGCAGGGCGGGTGGAGGAGAGAGGTGTCCAGTCCAGCTATATTGGTGTGTTAATAATGAATGCTGTTGTATGTGGTCGCTGTCTCTTTCTCTCTCCCTCCATCTGTGTCTCTTTCTTCCCGTTGTGTGTGTGTGTGCGTGTGTGTGTGCGTGTGTGTGTCAGCAACACATAAAGCACCGTACCATCAGCTCTGTTCAAATCTAGTTTATTTATTTAAAATATCATCTCTAATGACACAAATAGATGCTTTCAGAGCAGTGAAAGACATCACAATCTAGATAAAAATCATGAGGGAAAAAATACACACATCAAATTTGTGATTCAGAGGATCGCCACAAACAAACACATCATCATCATCATCATCATCATTGTAGAAAACATACAGGTAAAAGGCAGATGTATAATTCAAATATAGAGTGTAGTTGAATACACGAGTAATGTGGCTATAATATCATTTGATATCATATATCCACTGGGCCATACGCAGAACCAATATCTGCTATTATGGATTTAAGTGAATAACATATAAAAATAAGGTAATACTGTAACCAATCATGGCAAAATGTCTAAGGATTTAGTTTTTCCCTCTCACTTTTCTTATTATTTTATTACATTTATTTAGAGAGCTTTGCAGCTCTGAGCTTTGGATTTACAAAAGTTTGCAATCTGCAATTTTAATAATGTCATTATTGAATTTAATCCTAAAATTAAGTCAACTGGATTATTCCACTTAAACTCATACTGATGGTATTTTGTATAACTTCTTTTTTTTTTTTGTAAATCAATTTTTTCAGTCTATTGTGAGTGTTTTTTTCTGTTACTGCATATCAAATACCTGTGGCTCTTTTTTTTTTTTAACACTGGACACATCATCGTCCGATGACCATTTTTTAAAAGCAAAGATTTTCACGTCTATCCAAATATTCAGAACAGAGGAGAGGGAGAATATTTGGTCATCCTTTCATCCATCACACGTTTTACAAGATCGCAATGGAAGCGTGATATGGAACCAGCGTCAAATTTGTACAAGCGTCACATAAAGTGCTGAATCAAATCTAAAGACATTTTGTCTCCGTCTTCTCCAGCTCATCAGTCATCTCGGTGGTTAAAGGTGTCGACGGCTACACGCTGTTTAATTAAACCTGCTGGACGAGCGCCGAGACCGTTGGCACGGCCGGCGTCCTCCGCGGCGCCGAAACCGTGTTCCCGTTCATCATTTTCCTCACATACAGGCCGAAGAAAAAACCTACAGCTTCAGGGCACACAGAGAAGGAAAAGCAGGTGACGTTCCGTGGCTCGGTGTCGCTGCAACACTAACGGCTCAGATCACGGTGTAATGTTCTGAAGCTGTGCCACGGTTATTACTGTCACTAAAATTTACAAGAACAAAAACAATCATCATATACGATCTTCAACAAACGTCACCTTTTGACCTTATCTGTAAACTAAAACATAATAGGCCCAACACGTTGGTATTTGTTGGTTGGTGTCAGCTAAGGTGAATCAACGTTCACCTTTACATGCTGCTCAGCTCTTTTTCATATTTGAGAGCAGTAAAAAACCTTTAAACTTTTATTCTGGAATTTAATAACTTCTAAATTTTAAAATAATTCATTCTTATTTATTTTTTTTTTTTTAAATCACCACCACTTGTTATGTTCTATGTTGCCTTCTATTCTATTTTTTTGGGTAATTATGAATGTTTTTCTTCCATAAATAAGCAAAGAATACACTCTCTGTTCGCTTCATTAAGGATAAACCACCATTGTATTAATGAAAAAAATCGGATTTGGTGTGGAGACTACAAATGACAAACAATAAGTATGTGAGAGTTCAAATATAAAAAATAAGACATTTAATATCCCTCCCCCTAAACAAATCACTTCGATTTGAGTTTTATCAAGTATATATAAAAAACCCATCACAGTACTGCTGTGTTGCACTAAATCACAGTGTACATGTGTTGGTGATGTTCCTGTGGAACTTCTCTGCTTGTGTCTAATGTAGCAGAGGACGGGTGAGAAATGTTGCCAGCCCCTGGTTCAGAATACAAATTCACACATCCTGCTTGACTTATCTGGTCAAAAGCACCTTAGTGCCAAGATTTCCTTTTTTTAGATTTTTAAGCCAGTGGACCAAATAGGATCTTAAAATCACAAGACGCCCGTGCAAAGCCAATCTCTCGGCGCCGCAGCCCCCCCCGAGCCCATTCCCCTCCAATATCCTGCATCACCACTGCAGGGTTATCAAACGCTGCCCGTGCAGCTTGGACGGCTACGTGTGTGTGTGAGCGTGTGTGCGTGCTGTCACCTCCCCGGACGTGTTGGAGGAAAACTTGGAAGAGCAGTAAAACAGGAACTCACCGAACATCACCAGTCTCAGCATGCCCGACATCACCAGCTCTTCAAAAAAATGCATGAAACGCGTGTCTGCAGGATGACGCGTGTACTGATAATAACTGAAAATACTGTGAAGGAGAAAGAGAAGAAACAGACATGATGCATTCATTAAGAGGGGGTGAATTAGCTCGGTCTGCCTGCAAGGGATAAGACTGGCAGGGTTTACTGTTTAAAATCACTGTGGGGTTAAAGTAGAGACAGACAGATTTTGCCTTGGATGCTAATAGGGTTTGGACCAAAAGGGTGATTTGAATATGTCAACTTGCTTTCTTAGGGAAATTGTACTTAAAAATGTACTAATTCATGGCAAAAAAAAATGCACACATTTGCAACCCTTGTTTGTAGTATCAAGATCATGAAGGCGTTGATATTGAAGGTGAAATATATTCTCAAAGTGCACTGTAAAAGTTTGCTGTGAAATCTGCAGTTATTTACTGTTTTAAACACAGTAACGTTCCTGTAAATGACTTTTACAGTAGATTTCTGTATATTTCAGAATAGAAGAGAGAGAACCAAAAGTAGTCAAAAGACTTACTGTATTATGATAGTGTAAATACAACTGAAATCATGGTATTAAATTATTAGCAGTTTTTTATTATTATTTTACAGTAAAGACAAAATACTGTGAACAGAAGTGCAGTGCTTGTTCTGTAAAAATAATCACAGGAACTTTCTGGATAATTGCTGCCAGTTAGTTGCTGTCATTTTTAAAGGTTTTACAGTGTGGAAAAAATATGATTTTTTTTACTACAATTCCTTTACTGATAACAGAACGATTGAAGATGTGGGTTTATTTTGGGTTTCATTTGCTTTCAGCATTTAAATATTCCAAAAAAGCAGAAATAGATGTCCTGTGTGTAGCCCTGTGAATAAGCGGTGCAGCTGTTTTTTTTTTTTATATTCCAGCTGTTCGCGGTGATTCTGCCACTTTACTTGGTCGCGGCCACGGTGAGGGTGAAGCCGAAGAACAGCACCAGGTTGCGGACGTCGCGCGGCACGCGCGGCCACACGCGGCTGCAGTTCGGCCACGTGACCACGCGGAGGCGCCGCGCGCCGGCGGCCAGCAGCCCCCTGAGCGCGCGCGCGGGAGAGTATCTGGAATGGAAGAGAATCAATGAGTGTCTGAGGCGTTCACGGGCCCGGACAAATCACAGGAACAAAAAAAAATCTTTTTTTTTTTTAAAGTCAGTTTGGTTTCACTTTCATTTTCATAAATGGCATCACTAATCTGATGGATAAAGAAAGTAAAGGGGGCAGATGAACACATGTGTGTCTGCATCAGGTCAGAACAGCTACAAATATAAATATAATAGTAATATAAGTAATATTTGATGTGTTTTGGCTGCTGATGAGTGGGTGTATGCACCGTACCTCAGCTCCTCGTGTTGGTGGCCCACTTCCACTGCCTCATTTAGGGACATTTCCACCCTCGTGTTACTACAGTCTTCCATTTCTCCGTCTTCTCCGTCTTCCGTGTCCTTTCTGCCCCAGGAGGTGTTTTGTTCTGCCGGCTCCAGCAGGCCAGGCCGCCCGCCGACCGACGCGTCCCAAACGCCGGTTTCCGTGTTTAATATTTCCAGGAAGCGTCTGACAGCGGCGGTGGTGGTGGTGGTGGTGGGTAAGAAAGAATATTCCGATAAAGTCTGCACACAAAAAAAGCTTTCTAGTGTCCGAATATTTATATTTAATGCTTCGATCACACGAAAAATTGGGATTTATCTCGAGGATAAATCTTCCTCTAGGCACTGTATTGATATTGGTGCAATAAACTGTTGCATTGACGGGATTTCAGAGATGTTTCGTGATATCATCATATACGACTTTTTATTAAATCTGAGCTATTTATATAGAGACAGATATAAAAGAAAATATGCGATTATCAATCCTCCCTGATCCAAATATAATTAGCGCCTCCTTGTGTCAAAAACCTGTCAATCAGAATCTGCTGAGATGTTTAATTGATGGTTAAATCTTGGTTATTTTAATATGCTTTGTTAAATTGTGAATAGAAAATCTATGCCAACTCGATCTGTGATTTATATGTCATGATGTTAGCACTAATACACTAATAATTATAGGTGAATGCAATTTCTATGTGAGTGATGGGAGGGCCAAAGTCCACAGTAATGTGTTGCCCTGTTCAGCTGTGGTGGGAGAGTAGTAACAAAAAGGGACTTTGGGACTAAAATGACTGAATGAAATTTCCAACATCTGACTAATCTGGGGCTTCATAAAAACTTCGGATGGATTTTTAAATGTATATTTGCACAGAGGGAGACTTGTGGATTTTATTCCTCATCACTGACACTGTAGGTTCATTATGAAATAAAAAGAATATGAGATCTTTCAATGGCCGGGATGAACAGGAGGAATGATTAAGGCAGGAAAACCACATCTTTCAATTTTTTTCTCTCTTAAACAGGCTCCTGACTGTTGTTTTATGACAGTCTTGAAAAATTGCGACGCGTCTTTAAAGCACCTACATTCCCGGCTCAAGACCAGCTGGGGACCTGTGCTGCTTCCCCTTTCTTTCTCTCTCTCTCCAACCCTACTGCTGGCTGTTTAATGAAAGCATCAAATGCCCCCCACCCCCCCTTCCCCAACCCCCAAAAAATGAAATAACCAACAAACCATCACATGTTTGACATCAGGCTGTGTTAGCGTGTATACGCTCTATGTGTAATCTATAGTGTCTCAGTCGCACCAAGTTTTGTGGAGCACATTTCAACAACAAGGCAATTAGAAATGAGCAGAAACACAAAGGTTGCATAAAACAGCATTAGTTTAAAATCTGAAAAAGAGAAGCTACAATTACTATTAAAAAAAAAAACTATAAATGTTATGTAAAAATTCTTTTCTTATTGATCAATTATTTATTAGGATTTAAACAGAACAACCAGACACAATGACACGAATTTAAGAAAATGATATAGGTGGAAGCACATTTTTAAAAATAGAAATACAACAAACAGGAAGTGCAGGGAATAGCCTCCATATCCAATACTGACGATATAACATAACATTGGATTAGTCTAGACATTATGGGTGAGATTAAGGAAATTCATTTCCAGTGGCTATTTCAGGCCAGATTTACACACTCTTTGGCCTTTGTTTAACCTTGCAGTGAGAATTTCAAGGTTAATGTCACACTCGGGAGGGTGATAAGTAGATATGTTGAAATCGGGAGAAAACAACAGCAGAATAATAGATTGTTTTACCGACAGTAATAGAAGGTAGCATCACGCTCTGTTTAAATGTGCTATTGTTAACTAATAAAACCGCTGAATCCGGATGAAATGAAAGGTTCACATTGTTCCAAAAGGCTGCGATTACAGGACGATCAACGGAGCAGAGAGAACCGTTGTAGGCTGAGATCATTAAGAACCTGCGAATCAATCACCTCAAATGTCTGGACTTGACTGGATGATTTCCCACATCCCGACCACCTCAGACAGGTTCCATTCGGCTGTCTTGAGGATTCTGACTACAAATGTTTTTGTAAAAACGTACTTGAGGTCGCTCCTTATACTTTTTATTATACTTATACTTATTTTTTTTTCCTGCTGTGGTCTGTTTTCTCTTTAATGACGGTTACAATGTTTTTCTCTCTCCTGTATTTTTTTTGTGACCTTAATATAACTTTTATTAGATGGGAGAGAAATCACTTTCCCAGATGCTGAAGCGCTGTCTGCCATGAGCTGAGCCTCATCACCTGCTGCTGTACACACAACACACACACACACACACACACACACACACACACATGACCCCCCCCCCCATTCTGGTTGCAGTCTCAACTCCATCACCATGGAAACAGCTAAGATGCCGAGTGCAGGAGAGGTAAAGGGTGTATGTGTTTGCCTGTGTGTGTGTGTGTGTGTGTGTGTGTGTGTGTGTGTGTGTGTGAGAGAGAGAGAGAGAGAGAGGTATAGAAATATCTTCTGAAGGACACATATAGATTAAAGGTGAGTGTTTTATTGAAGCTGTTTCTGAAAAGCCGCGCACCCTTTTCTCTTTCTTTCTCTCTCACACACACACACACACACACACACACAAACTTGACCCTGTGTAGTTCATTAACCTGATTCCTGAAACATTTTTCTTTCTTCCAAGCAGAAAGCTTTCACTCCTCTGTCACCTCTGCATTATCTCCCTGCATCCTTTGGGCCTCAGCTCTTGCTCTGTGTGACATCCTCTTCCTCTCTTTCTTGTGTCCTCTCCGCTCTGTTCTGACACTCGCCCCTTTGGCAAGTAAAAAGGAAAAAAAAAAAAAAAAAAAGCACCTATATTATTTCACCATGAGGGACCCCCAGGAGGAATCAAGCACCCTAAAACGCCTGCCTGTGTCAATGCCACGCTCCATCCAGCCCTCCTCTCTCTCTCTGCCGCTCTCTCACCTGCTCACTCTCTGTGTCTCCCGGCCTTTCTCTCTCCCTTTCTTCTTCCCTTCTAAAAAGCCAGATGGGCCGGAGTTCCTTTTATTCTTGAGGCCCGGTGCACGTGCCGAGGACACAGGGCCTCACAGCGTTTAATTCACAAGCTTCAGACGCCTCCTTCTTTTAACCCCCCGTGACCAACACCATCAGCCACATCCTCCCTCCCTCACTTTCTTTCTGTTCCCTGTCCTTCCTCGGCCCCTCTTCTGTTCTGCCCTACTCCATTATCTCCTCCTCACTTTCATTATGCCCCGCGTGCTCTGTTTTGTTGTAGTTTTGTATCATTTGTCCTGTGCTCGATCTGCTCTATCATCATTATACTTTAAATCTCTGCTCTCACACTAGTGCTCTGTGTTCTTCTGTCTTTTCTTCGATATGCTACTCGATGTACTTAAAAAAAAAAATCCTGTTGCATTGCAGAAAATGGATGTACAACGTGAGCTATTCTGCACTTTATTCTGCACACACGACACTAGTTTAGAGACATTTTATTCAATAGATCGGTGAACTTGTATTCACTAAGCTCCTCCACATCTGAGGAAGATGCTGTGATTTGACTGTCGAGCTCCTCACAGCAACAGTTCATTTTCTAAAGTCAACGCTGAACTTTCAAACCTCAACATTTCAATCTGACAATAGAAAAAAAATCCCATTTGGATTCCATACAGAAAATCAAAGAATTATTGTGTGTGATTTTGCAGTGCAAAAAAAATAATAATAATTGCAAACTGAAAGTTGAATGATGTTGCCCATGTTTGGTCATTGGTCAACGTATATCTATATATGTGTGTGTCTTCTTGGTTGTATTTGCAGGTGGAGAAGCAGGGCTGGCTGGCTGCTGCTTGCAGCCTGCTGCTTGCTGCTTGCAGCCTGCAGGCTGCTTTGACCTCCTCCTCCCCTCTCACAAAGCACAGAGATGCTGCTGGCCTGACATTTCACACACAAGTGACTGATGTGTACAGCAAAGCTTTTAATTGGCGGGGCTGCTGTGCACTCAGGTTTGATTAGGTTAATTGGTGAGAGTGTTTGTTTGCTTTTTATTAGTTTCAGGTGTTATTGATGTGATCAAGGCTGGATTATTTTTTTTTAAATCTAAGAATACTTTTCGAATATTAGTCTGAATACATATATTTATAATACAAATATATGTTATAAAGGCGTAATTATTAGACAGCAATCCTCCAATCTGTCCCTTTATATTTTTTTAAACTAACTTCCAGTTCAGCATAAATAGTTCATCTCCTTCTTTCAGTCCCACCTAGCCAAGTCACCCAAAGGAAACGGGATTATTTAGTGCCGTCTGAGCCTAATTGTTATTGAATGTGAACAGTATTTATTCGGGATTATTCGGGTTAACGTGGAAATAATGAGGTTGCCGATCCGGGGCGGTCGCGGAGAGAAATCGATGAACACACCGAGTTAATTATGAGAAATCAATTAAACGGAGAGAGGGGTCGCTTTTAGAGGGAAAAGAAGCATGCTGCAGACACGAGGAGCGTGCTACGACTTCTTTTTGTTGCTGTTTTTTTTTTGCTCCTTGCACAGAAATGCCTGATCCAGACCCTCTTCGTCGCCGTGATGTTCTATGATGCTGCACACGTGCACGCACTTAACAAACAAAAGCTTAATTTCTCCCCCTCTCTTTTCTGTTTTTTTTTTTTCTTCTTTTTTTTTGAGTCTCATCCTGCAGACAGAGATCCATCCGTGACGGATATGTTTGCTCTTACCCCCACACACCCGAAAAAAAAAAACTCTGAGGTTGCAGGTAAATTAATGGAAATCCTATCGGTCAGGGATATGTGCACACACACACACACACACACACACACACACGCTGGTCAATGAGATTTTCACCCTGAGCTTGAGTCGTAGGGTAAACACACCCGGCCCCCCCAAAAAAATCTGCTCACCCCACACACACACACACACACACACACACCCGTGAACCCTGCATGGAAACGACACGCGTGTTATCTGAGCCATTGATCCCTCTAATACACCTATAAGTCCCGATCGATAAATTGCACCGGCTGTAATCAGCTCGTCACGTGCACACATGTGGCATCATGTTACATTATTCTAAACCTCTAACTCGAGCCTTTAATATTTAATTTACATCTGTTCAGCCGTCGGAATAAAATCGATTGTTGTGTGTGTGATATATTCTAATATGGGATTTATAGGTGAATGATGAACAAATGAAGAGGCTTCCTTTGCTTAACTGCAACAAGCTGTTTTCCTGTTTTCACCCCCATGAGTGAAAATGATAATTAAAAAAAAAGAAGAATCTAAATGATGATAAAATGTTTTTTTTTGTATCCCTCTGTCGTCATAGCAGCGGTATCGCGACATCATTTTTTTTGACGTGGAAGTTTTTTTCTGATCGAATCGATCGATCCAGGAAACAGCAGCAGCTATTTAATGCTGATTCATGTAAGTATGCATGCATGAGTGGAAATCTGCAACTGGACGTTAAATGCAGTTTAATTCTCATTTATCTGCTTTTTGGCTTTTGTTCATGAATTAGAAAAAAAAGGGAGTAAGCAGGAAGTTGTGTTGTTATTTCACATTCCTAATAGTGTCAAATAAATGCTAATGTGGCCTATATATTTTAATTTCGTTTTGGATATATGCATTCAGACATTTTTTCACATTCAAACGAACTGGAAGAAGCTTTGTGTTTATTTTAATAAATCGAATATTTTTGTTTAGGCCTATATGCAAATAAGCCTCGGTTAGGTAAAAACCAGGCAGGTCATTTGTGCTGTTATTTATAACGATAAATACCACATAGAAATATTAGAAACGCTATTTTAATCACTGTACATATTTATACCATATTTTAGCATATTTCTGATGTATTCATTGCATGTAAATGGCCTGTCATGGATTCACTGGAATAAGAAAAAGGGATTTTTGATTATTAGTCTCTGAAAAAATATCAAGAGTAGAGGGGAAAATATGTGATTTAACGCATGTAAATGAATGAAAACGAAAATGAATGTTTGAATAAAATATCTAAACGGAAATGTTTTGTTTCGGGCCTACGGAGACGCGGTGATTCACACTCCGTGATGTTTAGTTTGCATAAATATAAATAGGCCTGCGTGTAAACAATTGCCGAATAGATTTTAACGTGTTCTGGAAAATGAAGTCAGAGACGACAAACTGACCTCTGGAGGAGAACATTTCCCTCATTGTGGCTGGAAATGGCCGAGGCTTTCAAACGTCCATTTGTCATCGATCGATTTTCCGTTCGAATCCCGACGGTTTGACTTTCATTTGAATTGATGAATAATAGCCTAACCACAATTTCATATCTGGAAGACCACATTTTATCTGCTGTCTCCAACCGTTTTCCACAGCCTCTTCAGTGGAAATTATAAATACTGTGTTTTCTCTTTGATTTACACATTATGGATTTTTTAAACTAACCTGAAGCCTGTTATTAATTCTATTAAAAAATCTCAAGTCACACGTGTAAAATATTTAATTTCCCCTAAATTGATGTTTTTTTTTCTTTTTATACAAGGTAGCGTAGTAGCTCATAACACGTTTTAAAAAAGATGTGAAGTAAAATATAAAACAAAGGGGAAATGCATTTGATCACACTGCCTCATGTCCTGTGTAGGATTATAAAATACACACTTGGGATAACTACCTATAGATAAATTGCTGTACGAAACAAAAGGAGAGGAGCATTCTGCAAAGATGAAACAATTATGAGCTTTTATTAAAATTGCACGACAAATAAAATAGCCTACAAATTTGTTTTTTATTTGTCTGCAGCTATATTTTGAAACATTTAAACTATTTACAGCAGACCAGTATAACACAACTTCATTATTGCCACTGACGCCATTATGTGATTATTTGCTGATAGTGGCTGCTTGCTTTTATTAGAGAGTCTATTGCCTTTTTCATCAATTTGCGGGGAGCGTCTGTCAGTGCGGCCCCACGAGCCAGACCCCGCCGCCATGACCCCGGGGGGTCAAAGGTTAGCTGGCCACTCCGCCATTACCGCAACTCATCAGTCCCTGCAAGCAAACCGTCCAGGCTGCAAACAACCCGGCTAGGTTTTAATTATGAGTAAGAAGCCTAGAGGCCAGGAAATAATTTGTTTTATTTTAATAAAAAACAAGCAGAAAAACACCGACTGCTTCGAGTTAGACAAACACATGTAGTCGAGAGTTCGCGGACAATATCGCGAGTTCTTGCTTGACGTTCTAAAACTGCGTCGTTGCCTAGCGACACGCTCAGTCCGCGAGCGTTAAGCTTCGGTCAGTACGTTCGTATTTTAATTATCCGTAAGCTATCAGGCTACTTGCTACTCAATTTATTTTAATTTCTCAGCACAAGTACAACGCACAAACTCAGAGTTAAGCCCCGAAGAAAAGCGCTTCGTCGGTTTGAACACGTAAAAGGTGAGCAGCATAGCTAACAGCTCGTTTATTTATACCGTAGCCAGGCTGGCTGGGGCTAGCAATGCTAGGCTAACGTCAATTGTAGAAATCACGTATTTGAAATAACCGCAATTTGAAATAGCCTCAATTCATCCGTGTTTACCTACTATTTTATGTCAAAATGGCTGAAAAGGCTCTGCTACAATAAACGTTAAAGACACTTTAAATACTTTAATTGCTAACACCTCAGCCTTATTCGTTAATACGCTTAGTCACATCCACTTCATTAGGTTGTTTATGATATACCTGAGCTGTTTTCCCATAGCTATGCAATTTTTGGCAACTACTTTAACGTGAGAAAGTAGGCGAATACAGGTGTTATCAATAATACTAATTACGGTCAATATTAACTTGAAGACTCTGCTGCATTAAATGGAATCTTAATAAGTATCATTGGTAACACCTGTGTTTACCTACTATTTAAGTATGGCTGCCAAAAATATGTACTTGCAAGGTTATACACGACATAAGAACAATTGTCTATGAAACACAGTTATTGTAGTTTTGGTCAGCATGTTGTGTTTATTGTTCTTGTTGTTTCTGTTTATGTTATGGAGGCATTTACAACATATAACACACTGGAAACTGGAATTGCTGTGGGGACAATAAATATCTATTGATCCATTATGGATAAAAGCTAAGAAAAGAAATGTAAGTCATACTGCAAAGCTCCTTGAACTTAATGTTATCACCTAATCTCTCTACAAGAAACTTGCATGTCATTCAAAGCTAACATCACACCTAAAAATTTCTATATGTAATCATAAAAAATAGCTTATCCTGTAAACTAATAATTATGAAATTGTGTAATCATCAATCTAGTTGGACAGCAAAGTGTGTGGCTCAGCTGAAATGGCTGTTAAATAATATTTCGTCCATTCCTCCGTGGAAAATAAGGATCAGGACTGTCCAGTGACTGATAAGAAAGAAAAGCCCTTCACATATAGACCTACTCCTACCCCCCGTGGTTAACTGTCATCTCTGTGAAATTCACCAGTCTCAAATGAATAATTCCAAATTAACTGATAACAACTGTAAGTATATTTTTAATTTCTGCTGGACATGTAACTGTATCAAAAATGTTTTTAAAAAGTCGCCATAAGCAGAATAGAAATAGTAATCCCAAGAGATAAGCATTAAATCTAAAATCTTTTCAATCCATGCAACAAACTCATTTTTTCTGACATCAAATGGCTTCCAGCTAACGCTGATTTATGAAGCCCAACCTGATTACCCATAATCATAATAACCATTGCATATCGGCTCTCATCATTACATTTATTGACATCTGTGTAAACCTCACAATAGTTGACATTTGACCAGTGTTTCTCAATAAATAGTGGAAATGAAGCTGAGGAGGTCAGGGAAACAGTAACTCCCCCGGATTGATTTCCAATAATCTGGTCATTGTCTGTCTGATCTGCAGAATGCAGGCTATGGGGAATTGTCGGCTCATATCCCAATGGCTGTTGCCGTGGAGAACGGGGTGGAGATAATAGCAGTTAATGAGATATTAACCCCGAATAAGGAAGAAGACGCGACGTGATGAGCGTTAGCAGCAGAGACTAAAGACAGGATTCGTCAATGGATGACCTCTGTCTGATCAATATTGTTCTGTTACTCCGTGGGAGTAACAAACGGTATGACCCCGTCCTTCTGAAACTGTGGGGCGAAATCCAATTTCTCTGTAAATATGTGCACTATCAACTACATAGAAACATGCTTTGGACACAGGACACAACATTGATACACACCCATATACATGCACATTCATAAATGGCCACTGTGAATGTTGGTCAGCTGGCTCATTGTCCAGCTGGTTAGGATGCAAGTGAGCAATCGCTCCCTCAAGGTCAAAGGTCAACTTCATCCCAGACGCCTGACCTCATCTACCAAAGGTCGACCTCTCTGGGTCATGGGTGTGTTTGTGTGTCTGTATATGTGAGGTTAGAGAGAGTCAGGGTGTTCAGGAAGACATTTGGTGGTAAGCACAAGTTAAATATGACCATTTCAAAATTTCTGTGTGATAGAGGGATTAATGCAATGAAGAGTATGGGTGTCAATATGATTTTTAAGCAAATAAGTACAATTAAACGTGTTTCTTTTCAAAACTGAGGAAAGTGAGCAACGTGAAAAAGACAAAAAAAGGGGACAGATTGGGAAAAGGGAGCAAAATTACAGAGACAAAACAACAGGCTGAGGGAAAGTGGCCAAAAGAGAATGATGACAGATTGAAGGATAGTTGCAGGTTTTCTTCTCCCTCAGTGATTGCTCTGATCTTTCTTCTCGGTATCACTTTGCCAGCATTTCACCCTTTACTTTTTCTTCTCTCTTCTTCTGCTCCACTGTCCCTCCATCCCTTCATCTCTCTGTGGCTTTTTGGTGAATTATCACATGACCTTGACTTATGACCCCCCGTAACACCCCCGATGCACACACACACACACACACACACACAAGCACACAAGCGTGAGCTCTCACACAGGCTTGCAGACTCTCCTGTGTACAGCAGCCCTGTGTGCAAGGGGACTTTTACACACACGTTTTAGCCGGGTGCAGCAAGTTTCACGATATGCAGGAAATGTTTTTAAATGTAGAAGAAATATATTTTAATTTTTGAAGTTAGGTACATACATAGTTAAAAAAATAATCTATGTTAAAGATCAAAGATCATTCACTGTGTTTCATTGTTATTGATTTATTGTTACTATTATTGTGAATTGACCAACTAAAGCAACAAAAAAATCCCCAATAACCTCGATATGTTTTCCTAAAGGATTGTTTGATTTTTGCAGTCCAGTGGCAAATTAAAATATAATTGTATGCCTTTTTATCAACTTGAATATTCCCTAAAGAAAAATGACTACAATGTGGACAAATGGGTACATGTACAGAATAAAAGCATGTAGAGAAAACTATAGTATGTAGAGTCTGAAGGCCCTGTATTTTTTAAACAGCCCCTAATTAAGTTTGACACAGATTTTTAACAAAATTGACAAATTTAAGGTATATGTAAATGCACTAATGTGCTACTTTTGAGTATGAAAGTAGAAATGATAATAGATGTTCTGTTCAAATTTGCACCAATTGCTTAATAAGTGTGATCTATTTACGGTTCATCATTTTACTCAAGTGTCAAAATTCTGAGTGTGTCCTGTACTTTATAGTTTAAAAAAATAGCCTGTGGCATTAGATTTTATATGTGTAGATATTATGCAAAATGAAGGAAATAATTGGATTTTGGACACAGATTAAGCAAAACTAAAAAATCATAGAGATTTGTCGCAATTAAGTGATAGCTTAGAGAATTTTTTGTTTTTATTCTATCTAATAAACCTTAAATGTTGTCAAATCCTTTCACCGCTATTTTTCCATAAGAGAAAACACTCAGCAGCACTCACCATGTCACTGGCCAGCTCGCATGGAAATAAAAATTAATTAAGTTTGAGGTTTCTACTCATTTTAACAATTTTCCCCAAATGCTTCTTGTGATTGCAGCAAATAGCCACAATCAAAGGATGGCGTCTGCAAGCGGCCTCCTCCTGTGTCTCGGAGTCCTTGCACACCAATCTCGTCATCACAGAGGTTCAAAGATGAAGGTGAGTGGGAGGGAGGAGGAGGAGGAGGAGGAAGGTAGAGAAGGATGAAAGCGGGGTGGAAATACGCCTGGCCAAGCACTTGTGTTTCCACCCCTCCCCTTCGCCCCCTCCTCTCCTCCCCAAAAAACATTCTTGTCCTTCTTCCAGTTCTCGTTCACCCCCTAATCCCTCACTACTCCACTGCATATGTTTCCTAATCCGGAGTGTGTGTGGGAGGACTATTGAACCCCCCGCCCATGCCCACCCCCCTCACCACCATCATCCACCTCCACCCTCGCCTTTCTCTCAGTGGCTCTAATGCTGTAACCTGCCTCCATTCCTCTTTCTTTTAGCCTCACTCTTTCACTTTGTCTTTTTTCCTCCAGCTCTTATCACTAGACAGCACCTTCCGTGCAGACTGGACTCCTCAACCTACATTTTTGGAGATTTTCTGACAATTCTTTTTGGTCAGCTGCTTTGTTTTTTGTTCCTTTTAAATTTTGCTGTAATTTTCTTTTTAATCTCACCTGCCACTTTATGAAACAATTAACCTGTTCATTTTGTTAAATATCAAGAATGGTCGTGCCTCATCGCTTCCTGATTATTTTTTCACGAGTTCCTCTGCTGCTCATTCATCCCTTTTTCCTCCCACTAGCTGTCTCATTTTCTCTCAGGTGATTTCGTTCTCTCTTCTTCCTCATTTTACCTGCTCTTGTAACACAAAAACACACACACACTCTCACGTGTACACACACATACATACAGACACAGTCTACACACACACTCAGGATCTTTGTCCTGTTTGTTCCCTTGCTTTACCCCATTACTGAATAGTATTCGTGGAGCCTTTGTGGAACCTTGTATAGGCACATGCCAAGTCAAGTTATTTCAGAGCGGTTTCAGTGGAATTACCCTCCAAAGTAATCTTCCTTCCCTCCGAAAAAATATAAAAGAACAAAAGAATAGAATAATGTAAAATGAACCGGCGTCCTTGACATTGAGTAAGCCTATAGATCCACACAAGGAGAATATGGTGATATCAAAAGATCAGAGTCTACATATTAGAGAATCACCAAGGAATCTGGATTTGAATTGTGGATAAAAGCTGTACTCTAGCTTAAAATACCTACACTCTGTTTACCCTGGAATTTGTCATGAGAATAGAGATTACTCAGCTCCATTTTTGTACATTTTTGTCGACTTTTTCTTTTTTTTTATTTAGTAATCATTTGGGGTTTGAACCTCATATCCAGAAAGTGAGTATAAATAATTAAATGTGTACGCTGGCATGCATGTGTGTGAATCAACAACTACTATGTGTGTCAGTCTACATGCATGCAGGTATACAATGCCTACAAGTCATCTTCAGGCATTCACATGCCATTCAGTGTGTGTTCATCAATACAAACGTATATATATATCCATGGGTGTGAGTGTGTGTCAGTGCCAAGTGTCATATCGATAGGTTAATAACTGCGGTGTCAGATTCAGTAACTCTCTGATTAGTTGACAGTTCACTAATCCACACACCATCCTGAGTTATTGGCCCGGCCCATTGATTTCCAGCCTGCCAGCCGAGCCAGAAGGAACTCAGGGGTCATACAGTAAGAGCCTGCTGCTATTGATTGGCCCCAGATCAACCCCACCACCACAACCCCATAATAGACACACACACACACACACACACATACATGCACCAAACAGATCAGCAGCTCTATGTTCTGTTTCTTTCTCTGATTTTCTGGCTCTCTTATTTCTCTCCTAGTATGCCATTGGGTATATTTGTGTCATGTTGCTGTGTCATCTCCATCAGTCAGATTTTATTTCAGTGTGAAATATTTGTATTGACAGATTTCATGAGTTGTAGGAAGCATTTGACAAAACTACCTCTCTCACTCACTCCTTCCCCTCTTCCACTGCCAATACTTCATCTCTATTTGTATGTTAAGATAATGCTCCAGCACAAAATCTGACTAAATCTAATTAAAAAACTCACTTATCATAGACTTGAATAGTGGTAATACATTTGTAATTCTTCATTATTTTCACTTAGAAAGCTATGGTGCTTATTTTATAAATCTGTTACAATAGATTCCAATGGTGTAATTTTGTTACAGTGGAAAAAAAACATGTTTTATTTTTAGAAAAGAACATGACTGATAAGAATTAAAGACCATTACTGCTGTTCTTTATGAAGAAGGAAACTAAAAAGCTTTTCCAACCTTTCCGGTCTGCAGAGGGTTTAATACTCAAAAGATAAAGATTTCCTTAGAAGGATCACTTTAGGTACACCTTACAGGAGCAAAATATAATTTCCCTTCCTTATTATTGTATGAGGGTTTTCTGTGCTCTTATTACCCTGAAGGCTGTGCTGTTGGGGGGTAATAGCTCCTGGTTGGGTCTCTTAAGGCAAATTGGAGTCAGGTGAGGGACCCTGCTAAGAGACACCCAAAAATCTCTATGGATTGGCATAGATAGCAGGCGAATCATCCACAGGGGCAAAAAGCTCCCTCCTGGAGTCAGGCCTGGGAATGGAGCTCATAGGCAAGCAGGGGCCTTGGGGGATTGATCTTTGGTGGTGTCAACTGGCTTTTTGGATGTGGGAATAGTTGCTCCGGTGTTGGAGGTACTAGAGTATTCACTAAATCACACAGCAATAGTGGTTCCAGATCTGGGCTGGACCCTCTTTTTCAGAGGTGACCTTTTTAAAAGCCACCGGGTCACTGAGTTTGGAAATTCTGTTCTTCTATATTTGTCCTGGAAGCAATGCACTGAAACACATACTGTTAGAATGTGTTGGTGCAGTTAATCTGTGGGAAGCGTATGATTTCGTGACCTCTGGAGTATTTTTTGTGCCTTTTGTCTCTCCCATAATTCTGCTGGTTTTATCAAACCAAGACTTCCATCAGGTACAGTTGGTGTTTCAAGTATTTTGGGGTCATATCAACAAGTGAGAGTAAAAATATACAAAGGACATCTACAATCCCACCTGGTCAGCAATCTCTTAGAATAGAAGAGCCATAAGATGTGGCTGGGGTGATGTTCATTCTAGACATTGCTCTGTGTGCTGCCATTGTAATTGGCATGACAAAACGATTCTCATTTTGAAAGTAAAGCTGCAAGGTCTATGTTTTTATCAACCTTATTTTGTATGACTGTTTGCCAACTCCCTGAAATCTTAGCAATGCGAACCTCCAATTTTGTAATCTGTATGGTACAGTGTAATCCTTAAGATTTTTTTTTTTTTTTGATCAAATTTGTACACTCCTTCACATGTTTTTTTTTGCCTGATGTGCCTTTTCTCCCTTTTTCTGCAGATTATTGTGAGTGATCTGGGCTTGAAAGTGAGCTGAAAGATGAAGCTATATGAGCTGATGATCTGGATTCAAATCTGCAACTTTACAGGCATTTTACAAGGTAATTGCATGTAATTCTGTTGATCCACAAGAACATCCAAACATCCCTGTTATCGTCTGCTGTCTCAGCATTCCCAACATTCCTCATTTTATACAAGGCCTCTCCCTTCTTCTTTCCTTTCTTCCCTCTTCTCCTTCCAGCTCTCTTCGGCCTCTGTGTAAGCAGCGGGTGGGTTGGGGTTGGGGGGGTGGGTTGTTAAACATTTTTCTTCCTTCTTAATTGTTTTGACTTGTGCCATTGGCATCCCGATTAGGCCCCATTGATTTCCCACTGCTAAGTGCATTGATTTCTACATTTCTCATTGATCCCCGCTTCTAAATCTACCCACACACTCTGTGTCGGTCTCTCTTTTCTCCATGAACACATGTACTTCCTTGTGTGTGTGCATGTGCGTGTGCATGTGTATGTGTAGGGAAGACCCAGAGCAAAGAGATTTGAAAGTTTTGTCGATTGTGTTTATGTAGTACAAGAAAGGAGATTATAAGGTTTGTGTGAAAGCACTTTCAGAAGAGACCTTTGTTATTGTTTCTTTTGTTGTGTGTGTGTGTTTGTACAAAGATGAAATTTAAATGAAATCTTTAATTATTTTCTTTGTCCAGGAGGATTTTGACATGAATATTATTGTATCAGTGACTGAAAAGGATATTTCCTCAGTATTTACAATAATTTTATATAAATGATCACAATTTCATAGAAAATTATAATTTGCTGCTTGAAAAAAATATCAAATCATAACATGTAATACGCAACATACTATTTCACCACTAGAATATTACTACCATAGTTTTAACACCTACTTTTTTTCTATAGTATTTTTTTGCAGCTCTCTTTTGCTGTCGCTTTTTACACACACATACACACACACACTCACTCCTCTTGATCGTATTCCATGGTGTCCAGGAGAGCTGGGTCTGATCCTCTCACTGTTTAAGGCTCTCATTTCCCCCCCTCCCACATCTGCAATGGACACACATATGAACACGCACATGAAGACATAAACACACACACACACACACACACACACACACACACACACACACACACTCTCTCTGGGCGTCATGGACTGGAAAGCTCCATCCATGTCATTGGCATTACCTCAAGCCTTGATGCTGCATTTGTGCTAAGCTAAGCTGTTTGTGTTTGTCTGAGTGCGAGACCCAGAGGTGTGTGTGTGTTGTGTGTGCGTGCGTGCGTGTGTGTATGTGCTTTTCATGCATCCAGGCATGTTACGGTATGTTTGCATGTATGTGAATATCTTGCATGAGATTGGTGTTTTTGCATGTTATGGTTTGTTACTAAGCGTGTACTTAAATTTGCCTCTGTGTGTGGAACACTGGATTGTGTATGATGCTGATAGCAGAAATGACAGCAAAGAGTTGATACTGCACTCAGAGTTTTACATCTTAAATCCATTACAACAATCCAGGATGAAATAGGATGCAGAATGTGTGAAATATGAAGACTAGGAAATTCACAGCAGGGAAAAAAATCTTCAAAGTTGGAATAAAAAAATGCGTGAAATAAAAGAGAATGTACATGAGAAATCCCAAGCCAGTGAAGATAAGAACATGGGAAGACATCCGATAAGAGGAAATGCGTATTCACGAACCGATTTTCACACTAACTGATTTCCTGCACACTTGAGGTCGAGCAGGCTCATGAGCTGTAAGCAAGAGCATTGATCTGCTCCAATGATCGTATCAAGCTGGCGTATTGACAGCATTGTGTTTTACTCTTTTCTGTGTTTGTCCTCCGTGGCCTTAAGAGGAATAATGGATATGTAGGAGAGATATTGGCAGGGCCCGGACTAGCCTATTGACAATCTGTCAGCATTGATTACTTAGTCAGGCCGCAAGAGGAAGGAGAGACAGACATAGATGGTGAATGAGAGAGACAGAACGAGAGAGAGATGCTGGAAATAGATCAAATGTCAGAAGCTAAAAATAATGTAAGTGTGTGTATATAGTGTGGTATATGCTTGTGTTTATTAAGGTCAACAAAATGGTGGGTGAAGGAGTGTGTGTGTGTGTGTGTGTGTGTGTGTGTGTGTGCTCACGCACGCGTGTGTGCGTGAATATTTTATAGTGTTTATTAAGCCCCATTTTAAAGAACGGTAATGATTCCTCTCTTCCACACTATCTGCTTGTGTGTGTGTGTGTGTGTGTGTGTGTGTGTGGTTACAGCAGTTGCGCAGGGGTAGGTGGTGATATAATTGTAAGCTGGTATTGATTGGCCCCCCTTGTTATTGATGAGGGAGAATTTAATTCAACCAACTCGTTTGTCAACATGACACTGCCATTTAACAATGAACTCTCTCTCACACACACACACACACAGACACACACATGCTCATAGTAGACAGATAGAGAGCAATAAGATCTTATTCTGCAATAGACTTCTTGTATTGAAACTGATTTTAGATTATTGTAGTTTAGGTGTTTCATTTTACATTTGAAAAATATAGTTTGTTGGTAAAAATATCATAAACCTTCTCAGTTGGAGACTGGGAGGCCATTCATCTTGTCATCAGCCTTGATATTGGAATTATTATCTTATATGAGAAGTCTGATACAGTAGTTAGGATTCAGGGCTGGGCTTAGAAACAGCTTTGATTGGAAAGGTAAATCTGAATCTACTTTGGGTGCCTTTTTCATACTGCTGTCTCTTTCTGTGTGTGCGTGTGTGTGTGTGTGTGTGTGTGTGACTGATCAGAAGTCCACTACGGCCTACAGTATAAGCCCACAACGTCAGACAAAGCAGCCGCCGCAGCAGGTTGCAGAGTAGTTATAAAAGGATAGATATTACAGAAGGGAAAAAGAACATATTGCTATTGATGAGGCCCGCCGTGCGCCATATTCTTCACCTCTCCTTCAAATCCACACACACCTCCCTCCCCTCCCGCGATGGACGCACAAAACACACTATATTCTACAAGAAATAATTGCTTTTGTCTGGAAGGAGTTTGGATAGGGGCTCCTCTGTGCTCTCCCTTATCTGGAGAGGGGGGCTCATGAGGGACAACCGGTCGCTTCTTGGCTTCTCCTCTCCCTCTCCCTTCTCCCTCCTTCTGCTCCTTTTCTTTCTTCTCCCCTCCCTCACTCTTTGGACACATGGATGTCATCTGTCAATGGGGTGCGGGGAGTTGCTTTATTTTATTGGAGGGGGGGCTCTTTTGTGATGCGGCGTGTGTCTATACATATATGACATCAAAGGCTTCACTGGGTAGGACACAGGCTTAAGAAGGACAAGTGCTGTTGCAGTAGTTGTCACAGTATTAGTAGAAAAAGAGGGTATAGTTCAACATTAGTAGAAATAATAATGAAAATAGTTATTTTTGAACAGTGGACTTTTAGAGTAATGTGAAATAGAGGCCACAGCAGCATCAGTATAGTCAGAGAATTTGTACTAATAGTAGTTTATACAGTGCCCAGCAAGATTAGTAGCAGAAGTACTACTGAGCATTAAAGTCAGTGGATAAGGACGCCTCTGGTAATGTTTTATCCATGTAGCAGATAGCTTATGTTTGACGTTTTCTTTCTCTCCTGCATAGACATTAGCATCGCCAAAAAGCCTGAGGCCTTTTCCATATATGAGGGCCATAATTGATCGATATCTTATTAACAGCTCAGTCCCACCTCGGAGTGTATACAGAGAAGCAAAGACACGAGTGTGTTTTGGTCGATTTTCTTTTATTGACTGCGATATTTAGCGTATAGATTTTTCTATTTAAAAAAATCTATGTTGGCGATAATCTTGAGTGTAAATGCGCAGCGCAGATCGGGGCGGCGAGACTGACAGGCGGCTGGTGTTGACTACAGAGAGGTGATGGCCGGTAGCCACCTCTGCTCGAACACACACACACACACACGCAACTAAAATCATCTCGCCGACCTTTAATAGGAAAAACACATGCAATTTAGATTCAGCTCAACTGACATTTTACGCACATTTTACGCACGCACGCTTGCAGCCTTCCCGAGCCTAAAATAATTGCTAATTTAACACCCGTGGCTATGAGGCTTTGATTATTCACCTCTGCTTGAAAAAATGCATCAGTTGAGTGCTGCAGGTGACCTTGCGTACGCCAGACCCACGTAAATCTATATGAGAGAGAGAGAAAGATCCACCTGCTGAAATATACATCAAAGGTCCCCCCCTCCCTTTGAATCCATGTCCGCACATTGTGAAGAGGCAATCGATTTTTCAGAGGCCGGCGATGATGTGATTATTGGCTTCATTATAATGAAGTAATCAGAAGATCAATTGGCTGGATCTGCGCTCGTCTTGTACGGGATTATAGTGCTCAAAAAGTGTGTATGTGTGCGCGTGCGTGCGGGTTTGCGCGCGTAGAGGTGATGTATATTTTAAAATATCAGTAATTCACGACTCCTGAAGAATAAATCCTGCGGTGAAATTGGTTAATGTCAATACATTTCTGTCCAACGCGTGTGTAGCATTAACACTTGGCTTATATGTTCATTCAATGTATAGATACACGAACCTCAAGTGCCAACACATGTTAAAGTGTCTGCGTGCGTATGCGTACGGGTGTGTGTGTGTGTGTGTGTGTGTGTGTGTGTGTGTGTGTGTCGGGGGTAGAGAGAGGGGGAGGAAGGGGGTAAAAAAAAGGGGGCTGGGTATCTCTGTCTGTCTCCCGGCCGGAGCGGCTCGCCGTGCCAGAGTGCGTTCAGGCTGCGCGGTGTCGGACCGAAACCACCGGGGTTCCCAAAATAAACTGTGGGGACGCAGATACGCGCGCACACACACGCAGGATACACAGTGAGAGACTGAAAGAGAGAGACACACACACCGGCGCATGGCGGAGGAGCCAAAGAAAAGACACCCCAGCATAAAAAGAAAAAGGGTCATCGCTTTCTCCTCCTCGTTGACTTGTTTTCGCTTGAGCGTTAGTGGATGAGGAAGCCAGGGGACAGGTGCACTTATTGATATGGATTTATTCATTTATTTATCTATTGATTTTGCTTTAATTACTAACCCGCGGTAGGGAAAGGGAGAGAGAAACAGTCAGGGGAGGAGAGGGAGGAGCGAAAGTCAAGACAGGAGGTGCCTGCGTAGCCTTACTTTATTATTTGATCATTTCTTTCTTTTACCAAATATTGGTTTTGTGAATTATTATTGTATCGCTTCGTGCATGTATTCCTCAGCAGACCAGCCAGCTACTAACCAAATCTTTACGAGACCCCAAAAGAAGCAACTCTGGTCTCACACGGACAGTTCTCCCCATATCTCTAACCCGAGGATTCACTGGTGGACAGTGTGTTTGAGACTTTTCATGACAGTGCAGGAGAAAACTGTCTTTTACCGAGCTAAACCAAAGCAAACCCCAGCGAGGAGGAGAGCCGGAGCCACTGCGATCTTTACGCACAGCTGCCTGGACACAATAAATGGAGTCTAATTGTGTGTGTGTAGCATCCAGCGGAGAGCAGCCGAGAGAGGAGCTCCAGGAACTGCACTAGTTTTATATGGATGGTAATAGGCACCATCCACTGTCCAGTCACCTGCAACCCGCGTCAGCCTGCATGGACAACTACTGCTAGCTTTGTTTTTTCATCGCTGTGTGTACGTGTGTGTGCGCCGCACTCCGAGAAGAAACACTGAAGGGGACCATAACATCTATCTATCCCAGTGCTACATATCTGAAAACCGAGAGATGTGAATCGGCTGTGGGACAGTTTACACGGAAGAAAAAGCCAAATACCAAGTCTCGTTTTTTAATCCACCCAAGCGACTTCAGAGACGTCCGTCCACAAACCTGGAAAGAAGAAAGGCCAAAGAAAGACAGAAGGACGACGGAAAAGAAAATAAGGAAAGTGAGACTAAACTAAAAAAAAACACACAACGACCCCCAGGTCGACAGAGGACCATGTTTGTCCCCCTGCCGGTCCCCTTCGTCTTTCAGAGAACAGCGTCCGACTTCAGCGCCTGGAGACTCAAGTCCTCGCTGGCTCCGCGGTCCAGCCCCGGTAAGACGCCCCCCAGCTGCTCCCTATTCCTCTACGTGTCCTACACAAATAATACCCGGGATATTCTCTGTTGATAATAAACCTCTAATTGAGCTGCATTTTTTTTATTTTAGTCCCAACCTGAACTTAACTACTTTTAAGCCGATATTACACTTGATATGACCGAACAAATAACTACAACATAAAAGCCTTTTGCTAAAATATAAAAAAAAAGTTAATTTACAGCTCTCAAAATATTTACTTTAATTAGCTCTTATAGTAGGCTCTTATAGAGTCTTGAAATCTTACATAAATTCTTCCTAAAGGTTGATGAATTGTCCTGAATTATGAATTTAAAGTGTTTCAGGTATTTACATTAATCTATTTTGTTTTTTTTGAAAATCCACTTCAGTCAGTTGAATTTCAGCATTCACATGTTAGAAGGAAGGAAAAAGAAATTTAATAGATTTTTTCCCTCCAAACACTAGTTTAATTAAATACATCCTTAAACCCCAAATGTTTAAACACACCCAAATAGGATGTCTGAATACATCGTTCATTAGCATCCATCACAATCTGGGAGAGACACCGCTCCCTCTTCTCATATTTTCATTTTTCATTCATGGCAATCTATGTATCTCAACCTCTATCCCACCTGCCTCCTCTCCTTTCCTCTCCTCTCCTCTCTTCCAGGCTCCCATGGTCAGGTTAGGGGGGAATATTCATGGTCATCTATCGATCAGAGGGTATTAATCTCTGCGGGGGCCACGTTTAGAACAGGAGTTCTGTCAAGTTGGCTGAGGGAGAAACTTTGGCGACACAAGTGATGTGAGATAAGAAAAAAATTCGGCATTTTCTGATTAAAATCTAAAAACAGCTGACAATACTTCTTTAAAAAAACACAATAAATATCCTTTAGTATTTATTACCTCTATGCTGTAGTGACACTGTAATATTCATATAATTGGTGTATCACTGAAGGGACTTGCTGTGGATTTTTCAATCAATACTTACTGTAATGACCTTAACATACTACACTTTAATACCCTATAATTGCTATAATATTCCTTTAGTGTCTTGCAGTGTAATCGATAATGTTGGTATCCTCTATGGTAGTTATTTCCTTTCCTTTGCAATATCTGTAAACTTCCTTTAATATTACTGAAGGGACTCAGAGCTTAATTGTGATATTTGCAGAGCGTGATATCCTTAAATTCATTGTAATAATTCAGGTTATTTAGTGAAGAGTTTATGCACAAAATTAATTGTGTTGAATGTTACACTTCAAAATCCAGTTTTTTTTGTGCTTGCTAAAGGGCAAAGTTCATCCGATTTTTATTTCGCCTGCTTACGTTTGTCCCTTTGGGAGTTTACAAACTCCGTATTGTGACTCACCCGTTTCAACATAAACCATCCGTGTGTGTACTGAGGTGTGTGTACATGTTAAGCGAGGTTCCTGGAGGGCGATGGTGCCGGTGGCTCTCCTGTCCCCATTCCCTCCTCCGCCTTCATCCATCCAGGCGGAAATTTCAAATGACAGATGGGGGGTAAGTGTGTATGCCGAGCCGTGCAGAGCTGTGCAGGGGTAATTCAGGCTATCACCTTAAGTAGGTGTCAGGGGGAGAAAAACGGTTGAGGTTTTAATGAGCACTGCTTCTGGAGGTTTGACAGGCGACATATAACCACCAGCCTCTGTTTGAGGGGGGTGGGGTCACTTTCTCTGGTGGTCCTTTAAGAAATTAAAGTAAAAGACACGATGAGAGGAGAAGAAAAAGAAGAAGAGGTGGAGGCTGGGTATGAGGCAGTGAATGAATGATTGACTGAATAACTGATTGAGTGAGTGCATAAATGAATAATAAATGATTGAGAAGGTGAAAGTATCAGTTAACAAATGAGAAGATGAAAAAGTCCATGAATCGAATGAATAAAAGCAGTGAAAGAATTAATAAGATTAAAAAGTCCATCAATTAATGATTGAGCAGATGACAAATAATTAATATAATAATGAATTAATCATTTAGAGGACATTGCACAGTTTAAGGAATTAATAAATTAGTATGATTGAGTATAAGGATTAATAATTGAGGAAGTAAACGATTTAACAAATGAGTAAATAGGTGGAAAAATGAATGAATTAGGGTACAGTTAAAGCATTAGGGCTTTCCTGTCTCTCGTGTGTATTTCATCATGTGTGAAATTGAAAGGGTCAAAGTGCCTTTACAGGCTGCTTCTGTATTTAAACATGCTGCTGTGATGCACCCACACATGAGAGAAATAAACCACGTATGGAGAGCAAAGGCCAACACTCATCCCTTCTTCCCTGTCAGTTTTTTCTTTTCTTTCTTCCTTTTTCATCTGTAATCTCTGGAGGGAAAAGAAACTCACAATCCTCTATTCCTCATTCTCTTACTCTTTTCTGTGAAGTATTCACTCGGCACGAAAGTCTTTTCAGTAAAATGCAAACTCTTCCTCTCTCTCTCTGTCTCTCTCCCTCTCTCTCTCTCCCTCTCTCTTTCCCCGTGTCTCCTTCCCCATAGACAGGGAGGTTGTTGAATTGGATTTGCCTGGTGTGGTTTGGTCTGGCCCCATAAGCCACTTTAGCTAAGTCTGTTACCCACAATTCTCTGTCTCTCTCTGATCTGCGCCTTTGACCAAGGTGTGCATCTGTACGATTGCCCGCACCTGTAGGTGTGTGTGTCTTTGAGTGTGTTAGTGTGAGCAAAGACGAGGTGTCAAAAGTCTAAGATGAGGTGAGTGAGGTTCAGTGGAGGACGGAGAGAAAGAGAGAGAGAGATCCTAAACAGCAGACGCCAGCAGACAGTGGCTCTACACTGGATCTAAACTGGAGGATTATGTTTTTTTGTCAGCTCGACTCTTTAACACTACTGTTTTGAGACTGCTGGCCTCAGCTCAGCTGGGCCTCAGACATATAACCACAGAAAAAACTTTTAACACCAGATTGAAATTGTTTTTGGAGATTTAAGATTACTTTAATTTAAAGTTCCCATATTGTAAAGATTACCTAGGTTTTATTTGAAGTTCTGATCTCCCTAACAATACATACTTTAGTTTAAGTAGCAAAAATAATCCCAATGGAGTTTTATATCTCTCTCTAGATCTAGAAATAACAACTTGCCTTATGTTTATCTCAGTAATGTTAATGGCCCCTCCTTTGATTGGCTCATTTGAATGGCTGTAAATTGGAGTTTTTAGAATTGATGACTCTAATGTGTGACATCACAACTTCACAGAATCCTGAAAGCTCACTTTAAGGCACAGTTTCTAAATACAGGCTGTGTGCATTTTTCTGTGGATTGAGAGTTATTTTTAGGTAATTATCTTTAACCAAAGCATCTGAGAGTGCTGCTAGAAGAATGCAGACATTATAGTCAGAGGATCAATGACTTCATATACAAGTATTCAGATGTTTTAGTTAATACATGCTTTTTACCATGTTAGGATATTTACTTTCAGTATATTGTTTTGGTTAAATAAAAACTATACAGGCTTTAATTGTTGCTCTGTATTGCAGAAAACAGAATGAATCCTGACATCTCGTCTGTATTATCTGCAGACAAACCAGCAGAAAGAGCAGAAATGAGAAGAGGAACCACATTATTTTCAGACCACTCTCCTTTGTACAAAATGTAGCTCCACATTTAATTCTCTCTTGCCTGCCTGTCGTTAATACACTTGACTTGTGGCTACTAACTGCACAGATTCACTGAGTGGAGAGTGATGTCCCTTACCTCTTGTGCTGTGGTGTTTCAGAGGGCAGGCGGGGCGGAGAGGGACCTGTGGCTGCTGCTGCTGCTCTGTCTCTCCTCTGCAGCACAACAAAGAAAATCTAAATGCTCTTTTTATTTTATGTACACTGCTGTAAAAATGCTCCAGGGCCACTGTAGCCTATATAAAACTGAGAGCTGTCAAATTCACAGAGAGAAGGCACGCGTCTGGATTGAGAGGGATGGTTTATATTTGTTGGCTACTCTGAGAGACCTCTTATCCCAACTGTAGTTATTCAGCACAGTGTTTTTATTTTCACATTTTATTCTCTGGTTCAACCTGGTCTCCTCTATTTTTCTTCTTTTAACTGTTTTAAACAGTATTAAAACATGTAAGTGAAGTGATGAAAAGAGCAGTGACCTCTCATGCAGTCTGGATTAAAAATACAACAAAGAAAACAAGCAAAAACAAACAAAAAGAAAAATCAGATCATTAAATCTAAATTACCACGACAACAGCATTGTGGAAAATAATGAAACACTGAAGCAATATGGCAATCGTCTATTCTGCTCTGTTGTTTAACAATCGCGCAGAAAAACTTTTATTGCAAAGTTCAAAGCACAAACCTTCCGCCCACGCACATACAAACACTCACACATGCACACTCGTATACACACACACAAAATGCTCCGTGCTGCTCGATAACTACCTCCTCTCACACCCAGGATCTACACCTTGCGTTGCCCAGGAGGGGGTTGTAGTGTCTAGACCACATCACACTAGGCCTGAGCAAAGGCCCCTGTGCCTGGATTAATTGGCTGTGTGTGTGTGTGTGTGTGTGTGTGTGTGTGTGTGTGTGTGTGTGTGCGTGTGCGTGCATGTAAGCCTATGTGTTTGGGAGAATGTGCCGTTTCTTTTTCTATCTGTGCATAAACAACGATATGAGGCATGTAAATGCATATGACCATCTGTCTGAAACTATGTAGAGAAGGTGTGTCTATGAGCAGGAATCTGCACTGGAATGTTTGCTGTTTGTGTATGTTTCTAAAGCAGAATGTAATTATTTTGACTTTATGAAGAGACAGTACATGAATGCAATCATAAGCATAAATAATGCTAATTTGACTGTGTGTGTGTGTGTGTGTGTGTGTGTGTGTGTGTGTGTGTGTGTGTGTGTGTGTGTGCGTGTGCCAGCGCATGCAGACAGGTAGATGATTCAATAATTGCACGTTGAGGTCAGTTATGGATCTTTCTGACATGTGTGGTTTATCTGGAAACCACAAGCAGATCATAGCTACCCATTGTGCAAGTGGTTTTAACCTTCCACTGCTATTGATTAGCCAGCATTGACTACTCCCCCGCCACCCCAATTGTGCGTGTGTGTGTGTGTGTCTGCGGACTGTTGATATGTCTGCAAAATACTTTGCAGTTGTAATATGTGTGTATGTAATGTGGTGTATGTGAAAGTGTGTGAACTATTCCTGTGGATGTGTAGGAATGCAACATTGTGAGAAACGGTGAGGACCCCTGCTTCTGTGTGTGTGCGTGTGTGTATGGATCAGATTTTAAAAGGGGCAGCGTTGTTGGTGAGTCCCGGTGCTAACGTGATTGCGAATGACAAAGCGTCCAGGCGGGTTTGTTAGCTCCATAATGGGGAATCAATAGACACAACACAGATGTCAATACAACATGCTTTATTGCGTTAAGCTGCCTCACCCCCACCCTGGGCTCTACACACACACATATACACACATTCTTTATCTAAGGATCTATTTGCTCTGTAGTTGCTGTGAAAAGCATGCAGACAGACAACTTTTTCATCCAATTAATTCTGTACATAAACAATATACTGGTACAGTCTGTAAAACCAGACAGGACACATTGCAGTATGCATACACACATACAGACACACACACACACACACACACACACACACACACACACAGGCATGTCGTCTTTGTTGGTGCGAACAACCAAGTCCAACAAGAGATCTATGGAATTCTTTACATATTTCTTAAGCATCCACCTACCACTGAGACATTGTAATCAGTACTGTGACATTTTTTTTTTTTAAATATGCTGTTTCCTTTAAAGGTATAGTTAACAAATTCACACTCATTGTTGTTTATTCACTGCATTTCCCAGAATTCACATCTCAGAAGAATTCAGTGATCATTACTGTGACATACTTGAACTCCACTTAAGGTTTAGTTTATTTAGTATATTTTAGCCATGCTAAAAGATCTTGTTTAATTCCATAATCGTTATTAATAGTTTCAACCATTCACCCTGTTAAAAGTAGATCAAGATAACAGAGCCATCCTACAGTATTTTAACATTCCTGCTTGTGAGCCTGGGAATAGCCTATGAATCAAATTCAATATGAATTACATTTTTTTTACTGTTGCAAAAAAATTAGTTGTTGATAAGCAGCAAAAAAAACATGTTTCAATGATTATATCATGAACTTGTAAAAAATAAATGAATACAAATTTGATTTGAAAAAGTCAATTTTTTGGAGCCTGTACACATACAAAAACATGTGTGCAGCAGTACATACATGAGCACCTCTTTGTTGCACATAGATAATAAAAGTCATTTCACACCATGGCCACTACCTGCTGTGCAGATATGAAATAAAACTCCCACCACAACCAAATATGGTCACCTGAACTCTGCTTCCCCTCTGCTGCTGTCCGTATGTCAGTCCATCCAACCAACGCAAACTATCATTGTTACCGTGGAAACATTCATAGGCCATTAGACACACATATAGAGGGACAGGCATCTAGGTAAACACTGTCCTCCTCCACACGTAAACACAAACACACACACACACACACACTCCTGCACCCACCATTGGACAGTCATCTTAGTCTTGCACTCTTGATGGTCACAAAGACCATTAAGGGCTAAATTGGCTGTACTCAGGCTATATTTGACTGCCCTGTGTGTTTTGCCAATCATATGTAAGTGTGTGTGCTAGTTTTGTGAGTACATTACTGGTATGTCTATGTGTGTAAACACAAGTACCAGTGCACTCTCTGAGTACTTTTTTCTGGTGTTTTTGTGTAAATTTGTGCTATTCTGATGGCTCATCTCAGTACTTGTGTGTGTGTGTATACAGGCCAATGTCCATTTTACACCCGCGCTAAATAATGAATCCCATGCACAGCAGGGAGCTTTTTTTTTTTTTTGGTTTAACACCAATGCACACACCTAATCGAATGCACTCAGCGTGTACTGCCTCTTTTGTGTCTGTCTTTTGTGCCAACCTGAAGGCAGTGATCTTGTTCCCCTGCCTGCATGAATAGAGAGAACAGGGCTTAGGAGCGGCTCCTGTCCTCCTTTACAGGTCTCTGACATAATGAAGCCAGTGTGTGATCTCATGCAAAACCTCTGTGAAAAGTGAGAGTTAGTTCATCTTATTGCAAGTTTCTGCCATCTTGAAGATGTAAGGACATTTTTTCACGGAGATTAAAATGACACGGCCTTGGATAAGCAGAATAGAGGGTTTCCCCGTGTCTGTTCTCTGGTGTGTTTGCTCTTGTGCACTTTCTTCTCCTGAGTCTTTGCATGTTTATGTGCGCCACTGTAATGTAATCTCGCTGTTCGCAGCACCGCAGGGATGTTTTATGCTCGCCAACATAGTTTGTATCGAATAAACCACACACAGAGAGCTTACGCGTGTTCTTTGTGTAGCCCCTTTGCATGTCTACAAGTATGCATTTGTGTGTGTGTGTCTGTGTGTGTGTGCTTGTGCATGTGTGCGTTCCTAAGCAATATGAATCCCCTCAGCCAACAATGCGTTTCTTCCCACTGCTGATACATTTAGCTAATAAAGTCGGACGACAAAAGTAGGGTTAGTTAGATTGGATTCTATCTCTTTTGTCTCCGCTCTCCACCCTCGCGTCCTCTTGGCTGGTGGTCAGCACTGTTTTGGGGTAAGATGGGAGATTTAGACCCCCAATTTAATTTAGCGGACAGGAGTTATGGTAATGAAGGCGGGGCAGGGACAACGGGAGGAAGGATAGGGTGGAGGAGTAGGGGTCCCCATTTACCTCAGCAACACCATGCCCTTCCTGTCCTTCCTCCCCTCAACCCCTCCTTCACTTCAGCCTCTTATTGAAGGACCAGTGGTGACTGTGAAGGGTTTTTAGTGGAAAAAGTAATATCATGCAGGATTGTTGGTGGTGGTGGGGGGGGAGGGGGGTATGTATGCACAGAGACAGAAGTAAAGTGACAACAATAGAGGATGGAGAGGGAGAGAGAGGAGGGGTGAGGGGTTGGACAGGCACTGGGACCGTCCCTTTTTAATAAATCTGAGTGCTCTGGTTAGTGCTTCAATCTGCTGTACTCACACTCACAAATACATACATGCACTTACACTGTGACTCATTCTCACCCACATATGCTGTCACCAGACTACAAGCTCAAGGGGTTTTAGAAGATGTTTTTGTCAGTCACACCAGCTGATGCTCCATCAGATCTGTGCATAAAACTATTCAAAGTAAGAGATTTTTTTAAACTATTTGTGTTAGAATTACTTTTTATTTCTTGTTGACATTGTTTGTCCATTTCCTCTACAGCCAACAAGCCAAAGAAAGGTAGAAACTAGCAGATGTGCAATTCCAAAATAGGATAAGAAGAGAAATAGGCAATGAACTATTCCCCACATGTACAAGAATTGGCTACAGTATATGTACTGCATGTTCCTGTGCATAGGTGTTAAACACCACCTATGCAAATACAGCCCTCAGTAACAGGTGAAAAGTGACCCGGTAGCTGACTGGTTAGGGCGCATACCACGTTGAAGCACAAGACCCCGTTCCAAATTCTTGCTGCATGTTATTCCCCTATATTTCCTGTTTCTCTACTTTCACTGTCAAAAAAACATTTTAAAAATCATTTCAAAAAAATGTTTGCATAAAGGTTTAGATACTGAATCTATGTGGACAGGAGGCACTGTTGCTGTTACTGCTTACATATAAAACTGACGATTCAAATCGCACAAGTTCAGGCTCCTTCTCTCTCGGGGCTTTCACAAAGCACTCTGAGAAATTGCTAAGCTAAGTAGCAGTATATTGAAGCTGGCTAAGAAAAGTGGGATCATTACACCACCTCATCTTGTAATAACTTCTGAAATGCACTGAAACTCTCAGCTCATTGGTATTTAACCGTCCAAGAGAGTGGAATATTACTATCCATTCCAACAACCCTGATGTAGCTCACATATGCCTTACATAAAGCCTTTACATCTGCAGGGGGTGACCATTGTTTATCAATGATAGCATTCTCATACCTTTACACATACATCTTGAACTCTAAATGGCATCATGTTGACTTGTTGGTTAGAAAGGTTACCTAGCCAAACTAACCAAAATATATTTAAACTTTTTTAAAATGATGATTACTGATTATCAAGCTTTTATTATGTTGAATATAATGCTTTACATTTAAAGCTGTAGTAAGCCAACCGCTTGACATGATTTACACCATCTTAGTCATACTGTGAAGTTGTGACACACAGAGGCCACACAAACTCACAAGCCGTTTTGAACACATAATCGTCTTCACACTCCATGGCTCCAATCTCTCCCACATACAGTACACACACATTTACTATATCAGATGAAGGAGGGAAAAAATATCTTTTTCTACCCAGCTCTCCTCCTTATCACTGCCCCCTCCTCTTTTCTTTTTATCCTCTTTTATTATCCTCTAGCTTTTTTCCTTTAGCAGAGGAGTGCTCGGTCCAGAAATGAAATTAATCTGTTGTACTACACCCCCCCCCCCCCCCCCCCACCCTCCTCCACTTCTTCCTCCCTCCTTTTCTGTCCTCCTCCATCGTCCTCCTGCATCTCAATCTCATTCTCTCTTTGCTCTGTGGGGAGGATTGGACTCGTCACTTTAACCTCTTCATATTGGATATGAATCTGTTAGCCTTCCTGGCCCTTTCTCTAACACTCCCCACCTCAATCCACATACTGTAGTACACACACACACACACAAACACACAGGGAAGTTCATGTACACACACACCCACACACACATATACAAAGGTACCGTCACATTTATTTACACACATGCAAGCACACACAAAAGCTTGCATGCATACTGTACTTGCACACACATTCCACACTTGTATCTAAACAAATCTTCCGACAAATCCCAATCCTCATGCACACACACACACACACATTGACATCTCTGACAAACCGTCCTCTGGCAGGTTTTTCCTAGTGGTTCAATCAAAGCCATTGATAAGAATCTGGACTGCTTTCTCCACACTGGCAGCACAAGCAACATAGCAGCTGTACTTTTAAGCAGCTACACATCTTTCATCAGAGTCTGTGCGTGGAAAATAACTCTTGTCATCCCCCCCCCCTTTTATTTCTGCCACTTCTACATAGAGACAGGCAATATTGTTGGATTTTAGCTTTGGCCTTGGCTAACCCACCCTGCCTTATTAGTGAGGATATCGAATGAATGAGAGAGGCTTCATACTTCTTATGAAAAAGGGAGGGGAGGGACACAGAAATGGGGGGATGAGGGCTAGAAATGTGTGGAGTGAGCGAGGTTCTCCTTAATGGTTCCCCCCGGGGGTTTTAGTGTCCATGCGAGCTGGTGCAGCCACATACAGTCATAGCAGCGAAATGGGACAGGTGAAGATCTGCTCCCTCCTCCTCTTCCTCCCCCTCTCTAAAGAGTGGTATGAATATGGTAAATCCGCTGTACGCTTGGCAGCATGATTCTCTCCCAGAAAATGGTCCTGTGTCTGCGTCCCTCGGGGGTATGAGCTAAGAAGATTCTGCATTTAGGCCCAGCACTCACTCCCTTTCTGCTCTCTGGGGGTTTGAAAGGGCCCAGGCCTGCTCCAATCCTCCTATCTATCTCACCAACACAGCAGCAGCACCGGCAGTGATAGCACACAACACAGCAGCACGGCTTAAACATCGAGGCTGGAGCTGCACGGCTATCGCTATCTGGATGCAGGGCTTTTACACACACACACACACACACACACATACACACACACACACACAAACAGAGCCTCTATCCCTGTCAGTGTCTCGCTGACTGAGTGAGGTGCATTTAGCTAGTGTTTGCCTGAGGCAGCGAGGGATCACCGATGACCATCGTCATGTTCTGTAACACGTACACATGCATGCACGCACACACACTCATGGGGTTGATTCCTGCTACCAGCTCTGCAGCTCCAGTCTTGTCGGGGTCAGAGAACACAGTTGGATGGCAGCTCGCTCAGACAGTCTGTCAGTCATCCATTACAGGAGAAGACAAAGCATTCGGTTTATTTGCACATATCAGCCTCAATGGTCAGGCTCTGCAATGCTGCATTCAAATTGAACAGTATTTTTATATCAGATCCTTAGTATCAATAATCTGACAAGTTTATATGAATGTTATTTCTTTCAGAAAATATTCAATCTGAACCAGATGCGAATAATATGGTCTCTGATATTCATTCATCTAATGCATTCACTGATACAGTATTTCACTGTTTTTTATGTCTCTTCACTGTAATGCAGCCTTTAAGACCAGGAAAATATAACACTTCAGCTGTATATTAATTACAGTATACCACACAGAGGATATAAAGTCATTACATCATGATATCTCCATTAAAATGATATATTCCCTCATTCTGCTCAGTGGGTGATTTCTTGCACTATACAGCCATTGTATAAATCTTAATCACCCAGGCTTGTAAAATTAAACATTTATGAGGGTCAGGGTATGGAGTGATGGAAATTTGGTATCTTGCCCAAGGGCACATGACCCGTGGAAGGAATCAATTCTCTGACCTCTTAGTTAAGGGACGGTTTCTCTAATTAGCTGCTAAATTGTAGCAGGGACTGGTGGGAATATTGGCACGAACTAAAAACTACTGATTAAGAAACTTTTAAAAATCTGCACACACCATATCTAAAAAGGGAATTAGATTAAACTCAAAACAAAAATGTATTTTCATTTCCTTAGTGAGTTTATTCGTGTGAGTTGAGGCACAAGTGTGTGTTTCTGCTTTCACGTGAAATGGGCTTAAGCATGTGTGGGCCTCTGTTTGTCCGAGGTTGTGTTTCTGTGTCCGAACGGGTGTTTTTGTCCTTCAAGCTGTGGCACATGCTAGTGCATCTGCCTGTGTGTGCATATATGTTTTTATGTGTGTTCACTGCCCAGCCCCCTTCGCACCCTCCTTCCTCTTTGGGGGGGGGGCGGCAGGGGTCCGAGTGCCCAGCGCCCCGTGTCATCCCGAACCCCCTCCTCATCTCCTTTGTCTGCTCGTCAGTTAGGGAGCGGTCTGTGCGGGACCCTGGGATGCTGGGGGTTGACCTTTACCCTTAACTCCCTTAACCCCACCCCTCCCCTCTCGGTTGCCTCGACAATTCATATGCAAGAGACCCGTCACCGGCCTATTCTTCTCTTTCATCTGTCCACGCCTGGCCAGGCTGTTGTGTCACGTCTCAAGTTCAAGTCCCGGGACGGGGCAGGCCGTCCAGGGCCAGCACGGGGCCACAACAGACCAGGCAGAAAGGCAGCAGGGGATCAGGGAGGGGACCAGTGTTTGGCTGCTCCTTTTTAATAGGGGTCATTGGTGGGCCTGTGTTTTGAGGTCAGAGACTGGGGTCAGCTTCACTCTGACATTCTGACTCACATGTCTGTCCTTACTGGATTTAATCTGCTATTAAGCCTGGAAAGCTTATTAGCAAGAGAACAAGTACAACATGCAACATTTAGTAATTAAAAGTGATCATTTCACTTTCGGGTCATTTATTTGTGTGTAAAATAAAATGAAAAATACATAAACAACAGAAATAATATCACGTAAATGTCAGATAGAAATTTTGTAATTTTATAAGAGGATTTTAAGACTTCAGATTTTGTATTGTGTTTTCTTTCATTCTGGGTAGGAATATTGACTGTAGTTTGTGGCTCTGGATTTGGCAACAAGAATTTCTCCATTTATATCCAGAATCATTCTGATTTGTCAAGAGGATCCATTGTAGCCATCGGTAAGGGGCCAGATGTGGGGGTTGGTGCTGCTGCTGTTGGTCTCAGGGTCAGGGTCGAGGTGGGTGGGGCTGGGGTCAGCTAGCCAGACGGACGCACAGACGGTGGACTTGACATTGAGTGGATGAGTGGATTAACGGGATTGGGAGGTTCCTTGTATTGTCATTGAAGATGGCATAAAAGCGATGGTTTTGGCGGTTTAGGGTTGTGTTAGTTTGTGTCCTAGAAATTCACAATAATGATTTTTTAGGGCTTTTTTTCATTTGCAGTGTACAAGGGGAATACAGTTTTGTAAGTTTGGAACACAATTTCATGTGCAGGGTTAATTAGTTTCTATTGGAAAGCAGACAAATCCTATGAATTATCCTCCCAACAAAAAGATCACATACACACCTACACACACCATATTTTATTTTTTATCTGTGGTGTGGAATTAATGGAATAAATGAACCATTTATTGTCAATAACTGTGCTTTCATTACTGAAAAATACCTCCATTGGCCCAGCACAGGACTCTAAGATGAATAAACACCCACTCAGTGCGAAATAATAAAAAAAATCCTCCACTGTACACCTTACATTCCACACATTATCCTCAGAAAGCATATAAATATCTCAGGGTTTTTTGTTATATGTCTTTTTTTCATTGAAAAGTATAAAGCAACAATCTTTGAGGAGATGCAGAGCCTCACGAAGTCCAAGGATACGTTAAGTGGGCACCCAATTTTTTCAGGCATCTGACATTTAACCCACTGCTTGTGTTTGTGGTGTTCTTGCTGATAATGGGCTGGAGTTTGTTTTGAAAGCATCCCAATTGACAGTTGATTGAGCTGGCCTGAAGGTTATCCAGCAAATGGAGAATGACTTCTACCCTCTAAGAGCCAAAGCTAGCCAGCTGGTAATGGATGGATGTAGTCAGCGCATTGAGTCGAAAATTGTCTGTTAGATTTTTTATCACTTTAGACAGACATGTACAATAGTGTGTATTTTGTAACACAGCATTTACATTTTGGGGGTGATTGTGTGTATATTTGTAGGTGTGTACCAATATTGCATATGCAGTAGATGTGATTTGAAGGGATGTGAATGGTGAGGTGGGCACTGACAGCATGGTTGTGAAATCAGTTAACCGAAGTTGTATGCATTCAGGAAACAATGAGAAAGCTGGATGGACCCATATCCCAAATATAAGTCAAACCTGACTTAAAAAAAACTAATTACATTAGTTTGACTAACCTTTATCCTCTGTTATTGTTTGTTCTTTGTGTTGCCTGTTTGATATTCAACTAAGGTGAAGCTATTGTCTGTGAGCTCCACTGACACTGTGTGCATGTGAATCTGTGGATGTGTGTGTTTCTGTCTGGCTTTGACCTTCATGAGTTGAAAGGAGAATATTCATGTTGATACTGATCAGGGTATTATTATTTTTTAAGTAAAACACACACATCTTATAGCAATGCAAATTAGAATAGTGCATTCTCTTTAATACATGCTTTGCATATTTGAATGTCAAATAAAAAACATGTTGAGTGCAAGTGAAAAATCAAGGTGGTTGTACAAATTGACGTGTAAAATATGCAGGTGACTTATCCATCAAACATTTTCTTTTGTTTTGTTTTTTTTACAGATTAAATAAATATTAAACTATATTGCTTCTCTCCCAGTATACTGCATCATATTGCAGTGGTGTACATTGGTACATGTAGAATGTAATTTCAGGTTACAGTAATTTTTGAACCACCTACAGTATTTGTCCTTTAAAACATGTAGGCAGCTGACCATTTGAACTGATTGATGCAAGGAGGGCACGGAGGATTCATGTTTGTATTTGGAAAAATACACTGCAATACATTGCACTGCTGCCCAGGGAAATCCATCTATCTAGTCATTTTAGCATTTATCTTTTTACTTGCTTAACCTGAAGGCAAATGCTTTGCAGGATAAGAAAAGTAAAGAAAAAAAGAAAAAAAAAATATGCACCAAATTTTTGTTCATGCCTGAGAATAGCATTTTTGAGTTTGAGTTTTCATCCAGCCACGGTGATGCAGTCAGAAGCATGCAACCTGTCATTGATAGCAATGGTGGTGAAATCACTATGTTCCAGTATGTGAAAGTGCTGTCAGTTTTTTCCTCTTCAGTACTTTGTGTTTATCTTCATATTTATAAAATAGCATACTATATTTATAATGGAAAAAATCGGCTTCATAGAAACATGATTCAAGTTGATCCTAAAGAAAGAAGGATGTCATTTTTTTATTTTATCCTCAGTACATTCAACCTTCGCCAGCATTAAATGTAGTGGTCACCAGTTGCCAGTTTATATTCTCAAGCCTAATAACCATCCACATAACAGGGAAAATCCAAGCGATCTCTGCAGGAGCTGTGTTTGGAAAGTAAGACAGTATGAAAAAGCTCATTGATGTTGCAGCCAGAATTCATGTCAGAAATAAAAACGCTTTCTCTAAAGTTCTTCAATGAAATAATGATCAGCTTCTGGCAGCTAGCGTTTTCAATGAGCACATCTTTTAATAAGACAAAATAATGATTTTTCCACACACACAGTCACAGATTAGTTAACAAGGTTGCTGCTATATAAGCTTGGAAATGGCAGATGACCCACCCACACACATATCACTGCATCCTCCACACCTGCCTCCCTACTTTTTTTCTCTTATCCTTCCCTCAGGAAAACGAGAGGGAGAAAGGGGTTTGTCCTGGGTGGGTTTGGTAAAAAGATATAAAGAGAGAGAGATAGAGATTAAAAAAAGATATGGAGAGAGAGAGAGGGAAAATCTGTCAGAAAAAAAAGAAAGGGAGAGAGAGGAAGGGATGGACAGACAGAGAGACACATCAGGAAAAAGATGGCTCTAACAATAAAAGGAGAAGAGCTAAAGATGAGTACTAAGAGAGAGAGAGGGCGGTGGGCGACAGACAGACAGACAGACAGTCAGGCATTAAAATTCATGGCCTTTTTTATTTTCCGTGCTGAAAATCAATACTGTCTACTATGGATGAGGTGAGATGTGGACAACAGCAGTTGCCGGCCAAAGCAGGGGGAGGGATGGAGGGAGGTAGGGGGAGAAGTGGGGATGTGTATGTGTGTGTGTGTGTGTGTCGTCAATATTACCAGTGACACAGCCACTGCAGGCCAAGGTAGAGTTGGAGAGGAGAGGGAGCCATGAGGGGGATGGGCCGCGTGTTTGTGCGTGTGTGTGCGTGTGTGTGTGTGATGGAGTGGGGGGTAGGGTAAGGTTCATTAAGTCTGACCAGCAGAGCTTTTGGCCAACATAGTGGCAGCAGGCCTTTTGTCCGAGGGTCCGGAGATACACACACACACGCACACACACACAGATGGATGGACTGATGGATATTACCCCTTTTTTCCATTGTAATTTACAACCCCCCCAGAAGCTCCATCATTTAGGCGATGCTGTGTTTGACTAATGTCTGGCAGATGTTCTAACGCTACACGCCAACCATTGTCGCAGGGCCAGGGTCAGTTCGCTTCTAATTCAGGAAATGGAGATTCTTCCGCGCTCAAAAACTATAAATCTCCGACCATGAAAAGACTCATCTCTTCTAGGCTCTGCGGTTATTACATTAGTTTCATTTTACACTTTCAATGCACGCAAAACCACCGAGCCTGCACAGTGTAATGTCAACCCTCTGAACAATGTGGAGGACGTGCGTTTTGTCTTTAATTGAGTTATGGAAATACAGACAGCTTAGCTAGATTTGAATTTGAGGAAAATAATTCAGAGCCTTCAAGTTAATTCTTTCCATTGAATTATATTTTATTATGTTTTGTTGTATCCTTGATTCTGTCTGTGGAGCAGCTGAGCTGCAGAAGAGCCCATAAACCCAGTAAAGATGATCCTCAAGGGCATTTTTGTTTTTATACAGTGCTTACTGAAGTGTGCGTACTGTTCATCATCAGGCAGTAAACAGGCAGTAGAGCAGTGGAGCCTTGTCCATTGGATGGGGATCATCTGAGTATTTGTAAGATCCTTTTAACTACATGTTGTAAATTGGTGCTAGTGGTACATGAGCAATTAGATGAACATTTTTGTGCATTTTAACCTATGTCTTATTCTCATAATAAAAAAATGATCATGCTCTCACTTCCTCCATCATAAAGATTCAGAAATAATAACTTCCTCTGCAAAACAATGTAGAGTATATGAGGACAGTCAGCTTGTCTAGCCAATTAAAATGGAATGCAGTCTATATGCTATATGTTTACATTTTATCTACAAGACCTAATAAATTTAGGTATAATGTAGATAAATTGTACTGCTTTCTTATGGTATAACATTTATAAAAGTTACATTATTTTATGGCACTTTTACTGTGAATAGAGTTGTATTTTTAGGAGAAGGTTTTTAGAAGATTCTCTATAATTGTTCCTTCAGTCATTTTGCTTCCATGAAGGACGTTGATTTTGTCATTTTTAAAATTTTAAAAGGAAGCCACTTTGGAAAAAATGTCCCATAAGTGAAGTGTTGCTTGTGTTGAAGTGCTCTCTCATAGTTTATTTTTCTAAAGTAGATTTTTTATTATTATTATCATTTACTCAAGAATGAGAATTAATTAATTATGCTGTTGTGAAAATGTTGTCAAGCAAACATTCTGCCTCTTACCAGGAACAGAGGTAGCCACGAAGGAACAGTGCGTAACCACAATAAACGGCAGTTGTGTGATTGTGCACTTGCTAAACGATCGCCACCTTCTCTATTCCACATCCCAATTTGTTACGGAAGGTTTCCTGTGTATAAATGAAATTCCTTTTCTTTAAGCAGCATAGATACTGATATAACCCCCATTCTACCACTCAATAAACTTAAAAACACCAGAATGGAAAAATGCTTAAACGATATCATTATATCGTGTTGTCATATGTTAGGGCTCGTCTGAGTTGGTTGTGAACTTCCTGCATGTTGCCTACTACTGAACCATCCCACAGGCCGCTGTCTCTTCTCTCCATACACGCCGTGTTTCTGCAGACCCAGGGCTAGTGGTTACTATGGGGATAAGGGGAGAGGGAGAGCTAGAGTGAATAAGGTAGAGAGAGGCAGGCCGTGGTTTTGAGGTGTAAAGCGTCATAAATAATGGAGGCTTCACCTCACATTGAAATGCAAAGGCTGAAGCTTGGGCCTGAGCAGAGGTAATGCTGGCTTTTTGAAATTTATTTTTCATAAGCATGATCCCCTCCCCCCCAATCACACACCCACTGCTTCTTCTAACCAAAGCAACTCTGCAACCCCCCGTCCTATATAGAAAACATACTTTAACATATCTTTGCATTCAAATACTATTAACTCTGCCATAGTAGCTTGTATTTTATGGAATTGAGTCATTCATCAATCACATGTCAGAAGCAATATCAGAGTGAGGCTAGTTACTAAAGCATCTTCATGACCATATATCAAAATATTTAATCTTTTGACTCAGTGGAATAAAAATGTTATATGATAGTAACAGATCTACATAACATTTATGTAGGATAATTACAATGATCTAATCCTTATTTAAAGTTTGTTAATAAAGTTAGTGTAATATACTATTCTCTGAGTTAAGGGTAAACCTGTGTGTGTGTGTGTGTGTGTGTGTGTGTGTGTGTGTGTGTGTGTGTGTGTGTGTGTGTGTGTGTGTGTGTGTGTGTGTGTGTGTGTGTGTGTGTGTGTGTGTGTGTGTGTGTGTGTGTGTGTGTGTGTGTGTGTGTGTGTGTGTGTGTGTGTGTGTGTGTGTGTGTGTGTGTGTGTAAGCTTGCACACTCCTTTGTGTTGCCTTGCGTCCACCGTAACATGCTAACATCAGCGGAAGAAAGGGAAGCCAGACATTTAGACCAGAATGTGGATGAGGCACCTAACTACATATGACTGACTGAGGCCACTCGTGTGTGTGTGTCTCTAAAAAGAGAGAGTGAAGCGAGACAGAGAGATATGGCCACCACAGTATTTTTTCTGCACAGCATGTTTTTTTTTCCAACTTGCGCTTATCAGTTCCAGTCATGTCCTAAAAGCTTCTTGTGACCATTGAAGAATGTAAAACTACTGTATAAAAATCCAGTGTCAAAACTTGATAGTGTAGAAGTTCCTGACTCCTGATTAGATGATGTTGACTGTGTTTCTACAATTAAACCAGCAATAATTGAGATATAAGATGAGGGACAACACTGATTAACTCACAGACAAGGCCCCACCTTACAATCTCATTTCCAAAATACTTTGACAGAATATAATGGGATCTATAAATTAGTCTGAAAAAATATTTAAACCTTTAATTAAAATGTATAAAAAAAAAGGCACTGGTAAGACTACAGGACTTGTCTTTGTGATAACAAAGACTCATTTACATTCATAAAACAGATACAAAAAACGTCCTTTCTAGAGAGAGAAAACATGAGAGAAGAGATGTCAAATTATATTACGATAATTTTTGATACTTGAAACCACAAATATATCTTGTCAAATAAAACCTAGAAAAGAATTCCAATATGGGACGTTTCACTGTTTGTAACAATAAAGATAATTATTGTAGCCAAAGTTCTAAATAGCAAGTACGTAAAAATGAATGGTTATTTGAATAATAGAATCATGTATGTGATTGCCAGTGATGTTCTACCTATCTATATGTGAAGATATGGCTTCATGCTCGAATATAGCAACAGATAATAAATACTCAATCCAACTTTCAAATGCCAAGTTGGTATTTTATTGCTGTGGAAACTTGACCAGCAAGTAAGAGCAAGTAAATGTGTCCACACAACCTTCTCAGTTTAGTTTACACATACTTAATAAGAGCAGACTGAATGAATCAATGCAGGCAACACTTGCAAGGCATTGCAACATGATGGGATTGAGTGGTGGACTGGTAAAATCGAAACTTATCTTTTTGGCACCTGTATTTTTGTTAGTTGCGGTGAAAGATAGTGAGTTGCGGGTTTCTTAATCAGCTTCATAGAATATTAGATCATTATCATTTTAAATAATGACAACATTTATCAAATTCAAAAGATTTCAAAGAGCACATCTCCAACCAGTGCAGTGTTTTCCACCTGTGTCCGTCTTGTCTCTCCACACCATCTGTGTTGAAAAGCTTTCAGCAGAGGTATGGGACTATTCTGTATAATCAACGTAGCAATCAGCACCATTCTCCCCTTGACACACACACACATACACATAGCATTGAGGCTAGCTGGCGTCAGGCCAGAGCATCAATAAAGCCAGTGTGAGTTTGAGAGCCATTTAAGGGCCATTCCTCCCCAGACCTACAATCCTCCATCCTGCTCACTACAGCACGGTGGTGACCATCGGGCTGACCCTGTGGCAGAAGAGACGAGGAGAGGGGCAAGACTTGGAGACAAATACAGACAAAGAAATTTAGGATGAAGTGGGAGAATGAGAGAATGGCAGAGATTGTAGATTGATATGAGGTGTCATAATACTTTATAGAAGTCAAATTTACCTAGTTTTTCAAATTTTTTCAAGTCACATTGACTTTTATTAGGTTCACCTCTTAACATTTCCAAACAACTAAAGGCTAACTAACTAATAATAAGGCTATGACGTGTTATGAATAAACAACTGGAAGATTCCTAAAATGATAATTACTATTGTGGTGGAAATAGCCATCTCCACTGCCATTTGATGCTAATTTATACTATTTATACCAATTATAGTTATTTTTCTGATTTTGAATTTATATAACACAATATATTTTATTATTAGAGTTTTTTCTTTGAAATAAATTTTGATGCACACAATGTTTAATAGGGGTTATTTAAAAAGATAATGTTTCTTTATTTAACCAGGTCCTTCCACCACCTCATAAAACAAACACACACCTGGTCTCTAAAGGGGTCCTAGATCCCTTGGTGATTCAATCCCCAGGGAGCTCCTGAGGATGACTTTACCGTCATACAACCAAACAACCTGCTCATCCATCTCTCTCCTCCGCAGCTCCTGTTTTGTTTCCTCCACTTCTCTCCTCTTCATTAGCATCCCTTCATTCTCCTCTTCAGTTTTACTCCCCTGTGAAATGTGTAATACGTTGTACAGTGGATCTGTGCACTTATCGATCACCTTACACTCTCTTCCTCAAGTACATTACAAGCTAAGTCATCAAATACCCAGCTGTCTTTTTCATTAACACATCTCCTATCATTGGTTAAATTCATGGAGCTCATCCCTTCCAGCCAGTCATCTTCTTCTTCCTCTCCACCTCTCCCTCTCACTCCTCCCACATCTTGCTTTAATTCATTTTCTCTTTTTATTCGCTCATGAAGCTCCGTCTATCCACTCACTTTTTCATCCAGTTGAGTCTCCGTCTCGTCTCTCTCAAGCCCTCACCGTCTCATCCGTCTCCCAACTATCCCTCTTTCCTCTGCCCTACATCCCTCTCTCTGTCTCTCCCTCCCTCCGTCTCTATTGATCCAGCCATAGTTTTCTGTCTTCTCTGTGCTGGCTGGCTGGCTTTAATCAATATAGATAATTGTCTGCTTTCTCTTCATGCCAAACACGCCGTGTTTTTTCTCAATGAATCCAGGTCTTTCCCCAACACAATCCACCGACCCCTCCTTCCTTCCCTCCACACGGGAATCCCTCTGTTAATGACAGGAGATAACCTGCTTTCCTTACCGATTTTTTCCCTCCCCCTCCAACACCCCCCCCTCCACATTCCCTTGTTCATCGATTACCGTGAGATATCACCCCACATGACCCCGTTGACAAATGTAAACACACAGGACCACATGGCCTGCCTATGATTACAAACAAATGGCAGTATACAAATATCCATATTTACAAGTGTAGACTAAGTTAGATCAACACAGAACCGCCAGCAGTCAGATGCCAGCCCCCTGAGTGATGCTGATATGACATAATAATAAAACTTGTCCCTTCTGTTTGACAATATCATCCTACTGTTTAACATAGAACATGTGGATCTGAATGCAGTACTACAAGTATTATACAATTCCCATGTATCCGACAGCATTCAAAGATTGAATAGACCCTCTTATTTCTCTGTAACACACTACTGCTTTGTGCCAGGGAAATTCAAACAGATTAATAGATTAGTTAATATATTAGAAACATTTTCATGAAGGGCAAAGTATCTAATCAGTGCAGCAATTTAGTAGCAAAACAGACAAATTCATATATTAGTATGTTTATGTATTTAAAATGTTTAAATATCTATATGTCAAAAGTTTGGTGTGAATGTATTGTTTTGAATTTTTATTTTATTGTATCCTTTGTATTTGCATCCTGTACTGTACAATGTTAGTGGCGGGGTCTGCCATTCCCATATTCACAGGAAACAATGCGTGCATGATTTGATCTCATTGCTATCAGCCTTTCAGAGGTGGATTACTGTTACTGAAGCAATGTGGCCATGTCCATTGTTGCAGCTTCACAATAAAAGCATTCACATGGTGAAACACTGGATAGAATTCTTACCTAGGTGAGAACTGACAGAAATTGCTCATCAAATCAGTTGACATTTTTGGCATTTTTTGACAAAAGATCAGTTTTACGACTTGCACAAAGTAATGGAACAAGAACAACCAACCACAGGGAGATTTCACGTGAAAATGGCAGGTGACAACCTGCACACCTCAAACTCCTCAGTAAGGTAACCAACTCCTTTTCCTTCATGCCCTGCTGTTGTGTGGAAAACTAGTCGAGCTCTACGCAGCATGAGAGCAGACTGCAGTTGTTCCTAGTGTGATATAAATAAACGCAAAAAAAACATGGGTTTGGCTATAAACAGATCATGTCAATTGCTCTTCTTTTGTATTTCTCACAAAGTAGCTGCAGGAGTAAACCACACTTGCTGATACCACCAGTTACAATGGCTTTCATCAAATTAGGTTGACTAGTATGTTGACTAGACTATCCTGCTCAGTGATCACTAACTTCAACATTAAAGCAACAAGTAATAATATACAGCTTAGGCTTGAGGAAGCAAACATGGAGAAATAAATATTTAAAAGGCTTAATTTTAAAGCTTGTTGCCTCATACTCCCACATGCTTCATGTGCTGTAATCTGAATTAAGAAGCAGCACAGCAGCAAGTACAGGAAGGCGGTTGTTGGATAGGTGGATATTTCCAAATTCATTTGCCTAAATGCAAGCTAAACTCTGCTGGTTTTTCATACATTAATATGTATGAACAGATAGAGAATAACATATAAAACCATTATCAGATATGTTTTATACTGTGTTTAAATGTAAAAAAATAAATAAAGCTTATTACTCTTTTATTTAGTAAAAGACAACCTTTGATTGTGAGACAATGTGTTCCCATGTCAAATGTCCACAAGTAAAAAGGGACTGGTCATGTAACCTCATAAATTGTAAGCTTTTAAAAAATAAAAGTCCCCTTTTCACACTTAACTGTAAACGCATAGATTTTATATCACAGCTTTTAGAACATTTAAGATAAAGTAAATGTTACATATGGCAACACTATGCAATAAAGGGTAAATTCCACATCACATATAATTTAAATATTTAGATGAAAATACAAAAAACATAAACATATAGTAATTTCTTCTTCATACTTTAAGTTTATTCTACACATGTCTTTGTCATGTCATATGTCCTTCAGACAAAGGAATAACCTCTAAGAAAATGAAATGGAAAGATTAGATCATCATGTGAAAAGCCAGGAGATAAAGACATCGCACATTTGCAGACTGGGTCCTTAAGGATGATAAACTTCATGTGACTTAAATATATTTTTTCTAGATAGACCATGCATTCCCTGAAAGACACAAGTCAGAACATGTGACCTGTAAAGACAATTCACGCGAATCGCTTTTTCTTTCCTCCCCTCACTCCCTTCCACTCCCCTGCCTGTGTGGACATTAGTACACCAGACCTGCACATGAAGGCAAACATCTGAAACGTACACAATGCAGCCGCTCCCTAACAGCATGCGGTCCTGGCATCCACACAATTAGACGCTATAGGGGGGTATGGCAAGGCCACAGTGTAATTACATAGCTCTATATGAAGCTGAGTAGGGTGGGGATGGGGAGGCAAAGGCTAGCGTGCTCTATACTGTGCTGCATTGTGACCTGAGCTGCTGCATTGAAAACCTGGCTCACAATCAATAGTGTTTTTTTTTTAGTAGTGAATAGAAAGGTGAGAACAATAAGATGTACATATACCATAGGAATGGGGGGGTTTAGGTAACTGTGGAGAAACTGGACGATAAATGGCAATGTTAAAGCACAATGAAAATAACATACAGTACACAACCAAGGCCACCACATGGAGCCTCATTCCCAACATGTATGAGCATCATCAGAAGTCTGTTCTGCAAAGTATTAGACATTACAGAGAAATGCAGGCTATACATGTGAAAAAATAAATACAAAATTAGACCATTCAAACCAAGTTGAAATATAATCAAAGTTTAGTATCAAGGAGAAGAAGCATCCACACACACCTTTCTTATCTCACCTCTTTTCTGCTCTCTGCTCTGTAACTTTACTCGCCACTGAAAAAGAGAGCGACTCTAACCACAGCGTTTCAGCCATTTTGAGCTTGTTGTGTGTAGAGCTTGTTGTGTGTAGAGCGTGTTTGTGCGCGCGTGCACGTTGTGTTTGTGTGTGAAAGTGTGCTGGTGCAGAGAGAATGGACCCTTATCCAATTTGTACTGGTCAGTAGTGTGAAATGGCGGTAGGTCAGTCAGCCAGCCAGCCAGCCAGGCTGTGTGTGTGTGTGTGTGTGTGTGTGTGTGTGTGTGTGTGTTTTAGGGTGTGAGTGGTCTTAGTTGCACATAGTGCTATGGTGGTCCAGCATGTGCCAGCATACCTTCATCTCCAGTGAATAAAGAGCATGTACACACGCGCACAGAAGGACACTAAGAATAAAGGATAATAGTACAAATAATAATGACACATAGTGTAAAGCATAACATTATAGTGAAAAGTATAATAATGGCATCACACTGGCATCCCTGCCGAGTGTTAAGTCTGAATGCACATGTACACACGCGTGTTCCGCCCACGAAAAGATAGACGTTTTCCATTAAATTGGTCGTTATTGTATTGTATACCCCCTATGGATCTGATCCATACAACCACACACACACACACACACACACACACACACATACACCTATTCTCTCTATGGTTGTTACAATTATCTCTGCTCTGGAAGCCTATCATTGTGCCTGTGTATGTGTATCTGTGTGTGTAATGGACTTTTGCTACCTTAACCTCTGATGTGATTATTTTACAGTGTGCTTGGTCTGTATTTTCAGGTATTGTAACAATAATAGGAAGTTTCATGATGTTAAAGCACATCTATCACACACCTTTGATTTTAAGTTATTATATTTTATGTAAAAATTTGTAACATAGTAAATAGTTTGATTTTTATTTATCAACAACCTTGATATTATCATCATTTATTAAACATTTATTGTGTTTTAAAAATCTGTCACACAAATATTCATAATAAAACAATATTTTTAATGCTTTTTCTCTAACTACAGAGTAGCAGGTGATTCACAGGTCTGTAAAAGGTTACACAGTGCGCATACAAATACATAAAATACTTAAAAAAAAAAAAAAAAATCCACTCGCTTGATGACTCACAGTGGCTTAGCAGCACCACGATCATTGTCTACATCTGTAATTGTATGTGTTTGTGTGTATGTGTGTGTGTGTGTCCATGTGTCATTTGGTGAGTGAACATAAGTGGGTCTGGGGCAGTCTGTTGATGGAAGGAGTGTAAAAATAGAGAGATAACAGCCACTCTGGAGCGAAAGAGTTGAAGGAGGAGGGGGGTCAGAGCAGGGTGGCCTTGAGCACCCATTCTTCCCTCCAGCCCTCCATCTCTCTGTGTGTCTCTCTCTCTTTCTCTCTCTCTTTCCATGGCTGGCTCGCCGATTCGTTCTGCCCATCTCAACAAAATGGAGTTTGTTAAGTGGAAGGTAGCAACGATAGCCAGGAGGTTACAGACCACGAAGTTGGAAGGCTCTCTGGTAGCGATCTTTACGACGTTGATCAAGCTGTTTGTTTATGAGTCAAGTGATTGTTTTCTACCAATCATGAGAAGTGATTTGTGGCCGTTCACTTTCATATAGTACGACAGCTTCCCAGAGCAAGATAATTCATTTCAGTTTTATTTCATTGTACCTACAGTAAGTTGATTGTTTTTGAGTGTTCATTAAGTTGTACTTCAAAAATAAATAATAAAACTATATCAGCATAAAAAAACTAATAACTTTACCTTTGTATTTTTGAACTAGGACAGACTTTTATTTCAGTATTATTAAAAATTAAAAACACAAGTACATTATTAAAATCAAGCTACATTAGTCATTCTATGTAATTCATTTTTGAAAAACTAATCTTGGCATTTTGAACAATAAGTAAATTCAACAAAATATTTGTGCTTTAACTCTAAATGGCACCAGTGTCTCTACTTAAGACCAGGGACTCCAGTAAAAGTAAAACCCTAGCTTCAGTGGGCAGCACCTCTGCCCCGAGGAATGCTGACAAGTTGCCCTGACTCCCAGGTGCATGATGGGCAGGCACGAGGGGGCACTCATCCTACACCCTCTGCCTCCTATCCCGCTGTCCCTAGGGGGGGTTTCAGAACCTGCATCCCCTCCCAATCTTATCCCTAAATTCGGAATCTGCCCGGAGCATCCTGATCCCTGCCTGCTGGAACTGAGGACGGTCACGCTCCCAGATTAGGGATTTCTGATGCAACTCTGGTCAGGACAGCAGCTCAGCCTGCAGCCTGGGATTGTGTTTTATGTGTGTGTGTATGTGTGTGTGTGTGTGTGTGTGTGTGTGTGTGTGTGTGTGTGTGTGTGTGTGTGTGTGTGTGTGTGCGCGTGTGTGTTTGCATGTTTCTTCATGTGAGAGAGTGTGAGTTGCTGCTACATATGAGTGCCCTCATGCGAGTATCGGCAAACGTCTTTCACCTCGTTCTGGTTGTGCGTGTTTGGGTGGAAAGTCTTTTTGCGAGAGAGATCACATTTTCACTTGCCTCTCATTTACACTCAATTCTTGGCAGTGCAAGGTTTTCTGTGTTTTGGCGCATTGATGTTGTCCGCAGGTAAATAAAACCGCCGCGCTTTGTCTTTTGACCTCTCAAAACAGAGAAAAGCAGTGTGCAATTTTAAAAGTGAGGGGGAAAAAAGAGGGGGAGGCAGATTGAGAGAAAGCAAAGGGTGTGTTTGGCGGGTGGGGTGAGGTGGGGGCTGTGAGCAGGAGTCAGCGGCCTCTGCAAAAGGGCCTCCAGTGTGGCGGGTCTGGCTACCCCCTCTGCGGGGCCCCGATCGATACAAACTCAGAGCAATAAAGCTTTCCCCCTGTCATCTCCGCAGAATACAAAGCAGAGCAGGGAAGGGAAGAGGGGGAAGGGGGGTGGGGGGAGGGATGGGGTAGTGGGGAGGGAGCTGTTCCGCTAGCCACACCAATTTCCTAACCCCCCTTTTCACCTCCCTCTTCTCCTTTTCTCTCCCCCATTCCCAATCCTAACCACAAGCCACCTCACCCACCACCTTTCCTTTTCCTCCCAACACCCCCTCCTTCTTTTCTTCTTCTTCTTCTTCTTCTTTTCCCTCTTCATCTTGTTGGCACCGGCCTTAGCCGACATGAACAGAGTGAAGCCGTCTGTATTTTATAATTAATGCTGTTTGAATAAATACGCTTAATAATTCATTGTTGTTATTTAAGTAGAGATTGATGGATTGACCAAGAGAAAGTGTGAGAGAGAAACAGAGCAAAGATCAGATCTGAGGAAAGGTGGAAAACAGACGAAGGGAGAAAGGAAATGAATGCAGTGCTGTAGGATGATAGAGACAGGGGTTTAAATAGAGGGGGTCGGTGCTGGTAGGAGAGAATAGGGATGGGGTGACGGCTGTAGACGGAAGGGGGGAAGGGAGATGAGGTATAGCTGAGCGAGAGATGGATGTGTCAATGGAGAGGAGTTCAGTTCCAAGGCAGGAGATAGAGGTGGGGGGTATATTTAACAGGACAGGAAGGGAGAGGACAGGAAGGGGGTAAAGAGGTCAAATAAGTGCTCTGTTTAATTGGAAGCCAATTTAAGTCTGGTGCAATCGATAAACCTGTAAACCTAACCATCTAACGGCGCGCAGCGTGCGCTGTACATCACCAGGCGACCAAGTCTGGAAGCAAGGACAGTGGACTGGCTTCATTCAGTCCTCTGTTGGTTAGTTTTACATTCTGAGAAATAAATATATGTGAAGTTAGTTCATGATAAAATAAAACCTTTTTTTCTGGTAATACTAGACTTTTCACCCTGACTGCCAAATACTCTGAACATAAATATCCCTGTGGTCACATGGCAACCACATAACCCCAAATTGAAGGATAATATGATCATCTGTAGGTGGAGAAAATTCTAACCATCCTTGGACTTATGAGGTTCTTTCATAAACGTGGTGGTCACATATATATATATATATATATATATATATATATATATATGTGTGTGTGTGTGGTTGAGATTTTTGTTTTTTTTTCATGCAAAACCTTAAGGCTGTATATTTTGAGACAAATGTATTGCATATTCTAAAAAGTAACATGTTCAATATAAAAGCTGACTTACAATTTTGTCAATAAATGAAATTTCAGACATTATACAGATTTCAACATTGGGAGTCTCAGAGGCTTTATCCTGACCCTTTTTTTCATTCCTTTTGGAGCCCCAGTCTCATTTCTTGGTCATCTTTCCGTCCAGCCTGTCTGTTCTTTTTGTCATTGACTCTGTTGCACACACACTCTGTCCCCTCCCTCCTCATCCAATCACTCACACACACCATCAAGGCGAGGCTGTGTGTCTTTGTTAGTCCAATTGTCACTATCTTTTCCTTCCTGCTATTTCCTGTGAGGATGCTCTGTCACGCTGCAGATCACCGCGCTTCTAAACATTTTCTTTCTTTTTCCTTGATTTCTTGGATTTTTTGTCTCTTTCATCACCATTATCACCCATGTTCAATTTTTTCTGTCTTTGCTCATTTATTTCCGTTCTAGCTGTGCCCTGTTCTTCACTCACCGTCCCAGCATCCCTCCACTCATCTATTCTCTCGTTCCCGTTACCTCTCCTTTGGGGATGATTTTTCCCTCTAATTCTCTCTTTTCAGAACACCTCATTATTTTTTCCACCTTCAGCCATTATTCCCAGATTCCTACATTTTTTGTTGTCTGTCATTTTCTTTTTTTTGTTTTTACTTTCCCCTCTCATGTGTCTTCCCTACTGTCCCAGCGCCATCCTCCCTCTATTCCTTCTATCATTCAACCTGCTATTTTCTAACTCTTTGTTGTTGTTTTTTTCTGTCTTTGTAACACCAGACTTGTCTTTCAGCCTCCACTATTATCCCCAAAAATTCCCCAAATGTTCAGTGTCCGCTTCCCATCTTCTTCACTCATTTGTTTCCTTCTCCTCGCTTTCATCTCCTCGCATTTTCCCTCCCTCATCCGTTCATTTCATCCCTCCACCTCCATATTTACGCCTCATGCAGGGATTCTGGAAAAAGGAAGTTACACACAGTGGCCGTTTCCTCCTTCCACCTGTCCTCCCTCCCTTTATTTCTCTGTTTCCATCCCTGCGATGTGCTCCTTGGGGAGGGCAGTAATAATGGTGGAGAGAAGGAGAGAGGGAGGGCGGTGCGATTATTGTCTTGTCGGGAGTCAGAGAAATCGATCGGCACAGAAATATGTGGTGCGAGAAAGAGGTACTGTATCGGATATAATAAACACTCTAGAGACATATTCGAAAAGCGCTCGTGCACGTTCACATTTTCTCGTGAACACACATACACAGTGCACACACTCGTGTAATCACTCTCTGTCTCTCACACACACACACACACTCACGCACAGATACACTCACGTGTGCACAAAAGTACACAGACACAAACACAGTACTTTTCCAGTTGTGCATAAAGCCGTTCAATCGCTCGCCTACACAAATCACCAACAAATCAACGTGTACATGCAGCACTCCTTCACTCTCAGGAGACAGTTACAGTCACTACACTGACACATGGAACAAGTCACTTACTGTGTGAAAAGTATTGACTCCTCAGCAAGAAGCCAGCGTTAATAAAGCTATTAAACACATCCCAAAATGTTTTTATTTTGTTATTTATGTGCATGTTACACAGATCTTTGAGACATTGTACTTTTTCTAAACAGTAAGTGGTTGGTATTAATATTAATGGAACACAAAAAAAGATTCATTTTGTAGAATCTTGATGCTGTGTGACCAAGTGAATCTGAAATACTGTAATTCATCTTTTAGATTTGCCACCTCTGAAACTGTAGCATATGGTCATTTTGAATTCATGTCTGCCTTTTTTTTCTCATAAATCAACTAACATGTGAATACCACCTGAAATATAATCCTTTAATGCCGGTTGTTGAAGTGCGAACATCAGTTGAGACATTAGCATGCAGCACTTTGTTTGCTTGGCACCAAAAGCCTCAGCTACAGGGAAACATGTTTATTCTTAATGATTAACACTCTCACAGGTACACACACAAACATGCGAGCAGCAGACATGCACACACATATACTTGTGCACACACGTGGACACACACAAGTCCGTGTGCGCGCACAGTGATCTTTCATTGCTGTTGCCTGGCAACGGGTCTGTGTGTCCTGTGCTAGCGGAGCGCTGTCCAGTGGTGCCATGACCGCTGCAGCTGACCACTACTGACGGAGAGGAAAGTAGAGACAGACACAGGGAGGGATGTAGAGGGAATGAAAAGATAAAGTAGAAGCAAGGGACAGATAAGATGCAGAGACAAGTTTGAGTTACACCAACATGTCTCTGAGGTAGAAATGATCTATTTCTGGTAAATGTTGAAGCTTAGAGGCAGACTAGCAAAGTAACACCAGACTGAAGCAGTAAAAAGGACCTATAGTGGTAGAGGAAATTATTAGAAGAAACAATACCAGCCACAAAATATCAAAAATCACAAAAAGTAAGATCAAATTCTCACATTGTGAAATTTTGGGTTAAGTGGTTCAAATCAAAGTGTTACAATAATACATATTGACATTGTAAAAATTAGGTATTGAAAGAAGAAATTTCTAAAAAAAACTAAATTATCAATGCATAAAATATTTTATTTATTCTTGGTTTGGTGAGGATTGGGTTAAATAAGAACTTTTGCTACAGGAGTTATTTGCATTGTGAGGAATTTCATGAAACCTCATTAGACCAGGAGAAAAGGCTTCTGCTAGAAGAGCCACGTGTCTAAGTGTCTAAGTAATCTATTTAGCCAGTCTGCTGATCTTTAAAGGTCATGTTTTTTGATCATATTTTAAGTTTGCCAAAAGCTAAGTCACTTTAGCAAAATCAAAGTCTATGAAGGAGGAGAGAAGACAAAAAATGGGGCAAAAGGTGCCGAGTATAGAGCGAGGGTAGAGATGGGTTGTTATAGATGGGTTTTGACAGAGAGAGGGAGGTGGCAATGGAGAAATTAAGGGACAGAAAAAAGGTTTTCGATGGAAAGGAGAGGTTAGAGAGAAGTTCAAGTGAGATGATGGTATTATAGGTGAGAGAGAAGAGGAAGAAATAAAATGGGAATAAATCAAGGATGGCCGAGTGTAGTACAAGGGAGGTGCAGAGGTGAGGGACAAAGTGAAGGAGGAGTGATGCTAATAGAAAGAGTGAAGGTGGGGAACTGACACAGATTCTGGTCTGTTACACCAGATCAAGTCAACTAGAATGCTAGAAATAACTGTCCAGTGCTGGTGCAGGTTTATCTACAGACATGTCATCAGTTCTTTCAATCAGCTTCAGTAATGATTTAATACATGGTTTACATTGGAGCGTAGCCAGGTAATCCAGGCATCGCAGTTCAGGGACCGCAGGGTCATGTAATGTTTTACATGAGCTTAAAAAAAATGCTCATAATACTTTTATGTACATTTTGAGACAAATCACACTAGTCAACCACAACAAATATCTGAAAAGTTGTGAATTATGTTTACTGATCTGAAATAAAATATACTCAGAAGAGTGACATCATTTGGAAGTAAAAAATCTCAGTGATTAAAGATTCAGTATTATATTCAATAATGTAGGCTGGTAAACTCTTAGCATCTAATATGGTCTCGGTTTTTAAAAGATTTGCAAAAATGTTATACAAATGTAGACCTGTAAGAAATAGTAGTCATTCAGAACTATTATATCATGTTAGATGAATATTTTTTTTTTACTTTCTAAAAACTCCTGCCACATGTTTACAGCTGTAAAAGAAATTCAATGCAATCAATAAACAGTCTTTTGTGTGAAATGCGCAACACCACAGATTCAAATTAATATTTTTTTCCTGTTTATCTCTGCTGTGTGATATCTACCATAATAATTAAAATAGCTTATATTTTTAGAGATATTTCATTTTCTATCTTATTTCTATCTTATATCTTTTTTTACAGCATTGTGTGTGTGTGTGTGTGTGTGTGTGTGTGTGTGTGTGTGTGTGTGTGTGTGTGTGTGTGTGTGTGTGTGTGTGTTTGGTAGTGAATGTGACAGGGGACAGGTGGAAAAGGCAGGCAGCTTGTTTTGTGTGTGTGTGTGTGTGTGTGTGTGTGTGGTGTGAGGCACCCAAGACCATGTGCCTGACCTCTGACATCCACACGCCAAACAGAGCAGGCATCCCCCCTCCAACATACACATGCACACACACACACACACAAACCCACGCGCCGTCTGTCACTGGCCCCTGACAGGCGTGACCGAGGCGGGGTGGGTGGGCAAAAAGGAGGGGGGGGCCAGTTTAGGACCCCTCCAGCCATCCTATCCCCCCTGTCCCCCCTTTCTCTCACTCATTCCCCCTTTTCTAATTCCCTGACAGTGACCCTGCACCCCCCTCCTTTCCCCTTTCAACACACACGCACACACACACACACACGCACACACCAAACACATGCATTCGGAGGCAGGCTGGCCACATCAAGCCCAGAAGACAGATACATCATCTGCCCAGTGGCCTCTCTCTCCCTCTCTTCATACTATTAGCACTGATAGGATGAGTAAAGGGGGGGGGGTGCTCCTGCATCCGAACCACTGCTGTCAAACTGCCCTGGGGTGGAGGAGGTGTGTCAGGGCAGTGGAAACTGTAATTTAGAGAGCACATTTTCACAGAAATCAATAGAAATTACTATTTGTAACAGAAGTTCCGAAAATTACATGTGACATATCATCTGATGTTTTCTGTCCCCAGTAGAACAGAAAGTCCTGTAGTGTGAAGCAGGTAAAAATAGTCTGGTCTAAAACTTCAAAATTTAAAATGTGTAGTGGACGTGTGTGACATAGGTTTGATGTGTTTGGTGTGTTAACATACATGAGCTGGAAGGGGACGGGGGGGGTTGGGGTCGGAAGGCCCCATGGCCAGAGGGGTTATGGGCAGTTGAGGCGTTGTGGAGGAGGGGGTGGGATGATAGATATGATTTTATGGGGTCCCTCTCTTCATATGCTGAAAAGATGAAGGGGACAATAATGTGTGTGCAAGCGTGGCTGCGTTTATAGAGTGTGTTACATCCAACCTCATGTTTGAATATAATGGGCCCAGCATTTTAATACATTGTGGTTTTGTATAGTGTCTTCCTGAAAGGTTGGCATCAGAGCAAGTAGGGATTATACTAAAGGGCAAAGTAGTATCAGCACTACGAGTACTTGTGAAATACACTGTACAGTAATGTGCTAGTGGAACCATTCGTTTTTATAATGAGAATTTTTCTAGTTATACTGTATAGAGCAACAAACAGGTTTATAAGCTCAGTAAAATAGTGAAAGAAACAATATTAATGATGAAAATCATGTGTTTCTAAAAAAGAACTTTGTTAGTTTGATAGTTGCTGAATATTTATAATATCGGCGTGGGATTCTGTGTTTACTTTGGTACCACGGAGCAGCAACCTTATAAAGAAGTTAATTTGTTGCTGAAGGTCGGGGTAGTAAAGTGTGTTTGTAACTGAGAATGATCTGATATTGATCTTTACATCAACAAGAAAATTTGTGGTTAGAGAACTCCAGTTTTTCATTTACTCATCGGGCATTATATTTCCAAACATATCTTTAACAGCAATCCAGGCAGCTTTAAAACTATCTCCTCTCACTTCTGAATTATTATGACTTAACAGATCGTATATGACTTTGTATCTTTCTTGGTACAACACACACACACACAAATATGCATACACATACACAAAAACTTACACACACGGTTCAGTATTTCCAGGAGGGTGCTGCCACCATCTGGCTGCAATGTGTAACTGCATTCCTCCAACGACTGGCAGAATACTAAATCAAACGCACGAGTTATTTTGCTTCAGACAAATTTTCAGGGTCAGCTTTTGACCCTTGCATTAAAAATCGGTCCATGATCATTTTTAATTTTATAGTGTACAGAAAAAAATATTTAAAGTTTATGCTGAGCTTTTTTTTTACTCATATTGGCCTAAATGCTGTTTCAGTTCTGGTAGGAAATTAGTGTAAAGGTCAAGGGCACAAAGTATTAAATAGAAAAAGCCATAGTAAATGTGTCATAAATATGTTTGTTCTGCACTCCCATTTTCACTTATGTCCTTTGCATTTACTGAAACCAACCTTCCGTCTATCTATCCGTCTTACCTTCCTGTCCGCCTCCTCTCATCACACCTTGAACTTGTCTGTGACCCTGATGATAAGATTAACACACACACACACTCTCTCACACTGGGCTTATACTGTATATCATTTCCAATAAGCTCTTCTCTTCTTTTGTTTTCAAGTAATCGTTCTTTCCGTGTCCCCTCACCCGTATCATGTGGGTCGGACACTATAGTTACAGCTATAGTATAGCAGGGAGGAAGAGAACAGGGTGTACTTTGTTCTTTTCCTCAGCTTCAGCCTCCTGTCAGACAAAGAAAAATTAAGCGACTCTAGTACTCAAATTTTAAGCTTGTTCTTACTCTTAATCAAGATGTCTCTCTTCTCATTGAGCCATAGCTGGGTTGTTGTGGAAAAAAAAAATCCTGCGCTAAAGGTAAAAAGAGTAATAAAAGAGGGGGTGAAGAAGTATTTTATCCAAGATGGCAGCGGAGGTGCTGAGTAATGTCTGGTGCTCAGGTAAGCAGCTTCTCTGGCGTCGACCTTCCTGGACCAATCACTGCTGCCAGCCCACGGGTCGGAGGGGTAGTTAGTTAGGATGATTTCTCCTCATCCGGAGTCACTAAAGTTGACATTTAAAAGGCTAAATGAGAGTATGATATCATCGGTATTGTTGGCCAAGTCTGTTTGTTTGTTGCCAGTTGTTCCTGCATCTTTAATGAAAATTAAATTGTCAGCATGTAATTTTTCTTAGTTTTAAATCATCACTGCAGAGTAGTAAACTACTGTGTCTTTAAAATAACTTTTGACTAAAAAGTGTTTTATTTAATTTTATTTCATATTTTATCCATCAAGGATTTACAAACATTTCATCACTAAAACTGGTGTAACAGGTAATCAACAAATCGTATAAATATCCATTTACACCTAAGATACATTGAAAATACGACAACTAAACCTGTTACAAATAGTTATTTATTGAATGAATTAGAAGGTTAATGCTGAAATGACACCAGCATTTCTCCCCGTTGATTCAGCAGAGGTGAAAGGACAGACTTTCCTCCCGTCACGTATTGATCGTGGTTGAACTTTGACAGTGACTTTGACCTGGTGAAATAGCCAGACTGCTGCTGACTGACCTTTAAGTCACACAGACATTGATTGTTTGTATCCTTGTTTGTATATCTAAATGGTGAACGAAAACAAGCAGCGGGGCAGAAGAACAAAAATGTTAAAAACATGAGTCATTGATTTTAAGTAGAAGGTTTGATTTATATTGTCTTTTAAAAGAATTAAATCTTTTTTATCCATTTTCTTTTCAGTCAAAATCTCCTTAATTAAAATTTCAGTAATATTTTTTTTCTTTTTTTACTACAACTAATTTTTTTTTTACATTTGAATGTGTTACAACATTGAAGGGAGTATTTAAATGTAATATTTATATTACTGCAGAAGTAAATGTCTATTTATATTTATGTATACTATTGCTCTCATGGAAGAACTTTTGGATCTCCATTGTTGAAGTATGAAGGGTAATGTAGCAATTATGGGCATAGAAGAAGGCAAAAAGGAAACTTGTTAAGGCATTCATGCAGGAGCGACATGGAATTCTGAGAAAAGAGGTTAAAAAGATCCATCTGGAACAGGGAAAGGACGTAGTGGATCAGGTTTCTACCGAAGTCAGGGTTAGGGTTAGGCTCCTTCCAATTATAAACTCATTGAAACAAAAGGGACAAATAGTTCACGTTGTGGTTGAGAAACTAAATGTGAACTCAGAGGTGATGGACAGTAACCGGTTTATCAACCATTTATCAACAATACAGTGAGGTTCAGGGGCGGCGTCTCCATAGTAACACAACCACTGCACCGAATGAAAGGGACGATTTTGATGCTTTATCTTTCTCTATTTCATCCATTCTATTGTCTGTTAATTGTTGGAGCTTTAGTTCATATTGGAACTGAGAAAAGGCAGTGTGCCCATGGGGGTAGACTGCATGGTTTTATGTTATGCATGTCATGTTGGTGTTACGCATAAGCTGGTATTTCTCTTCTTGTTTATGAGATGCATTAGTCAGTAGAGCTTTATCACTTAATGAGTTAGCATGGTGGTTAAGGAAAAGGTAGGAATTACCAGTTATATGGTCTTGCAGGTTATAAGAAACAGTATATTATTTTTCAAGGCTCAAAGTTATGAAAAGCAACATCTTTTTTACCTCTTCAGAAAATTCATTATACTGAGATAAATAGAACAAGGTGGAAAAAGCATGTAAGGGTTCGTTTTCACATGGCCAGATTCATTCAAAGGGCCTTCTTTTTAAGAACTAATCTGATTTTCACTTGTGTTTCACATGCACAGATTCAGCGGGAATGTGTACTTTTAAATGTTATAATTCAAGGATAATACTTGTATAGACGTAATATAGGTTTCACATTCTTTGATAAAAAAAATATGAATTGAAGGAAAAAGAGGAAAAGTTAACAGTGCTTTACACTGCATGGTAAATCATAAAGGATGTCCTCCAGTTAACTTACCTACATGTTCTTATTAGGAATTTTATTTTTATGGATTATGGAAGTTAATTTTTGGTGATTAAATCAAAATTAATTAGTTACACTCCGAAAAACGAGAAAACTCAAATATAATTATTTTAAATTATTTTTCCCCAAAGTAATTTGTATATCAACAGTCAGTCCTTTTAGTATGGGGAAAATACATGTGGACCAACTTCAGTCAATCATTTCCAAGAAGAAGAATTTGTTGTCAAGACTAAGGTATTCATTAATGAATATTTTGTACAGAATTAGTGTATCTTTGGATTCTTATAAATAAATAATAAATTAAAAAATGAAAATTGAGAAAACAAATTTGAGCAGCTGATTCTAAATATTGATAATCCTAAATTCTAAAACAAACTGAATCATAGGAGTGGCCACTTGTTTGCTATGAAATTCAGATTATCAAAAAGCATCAATGGATAAAGGGAAAAAATATTTCTGAATCCATTTCAAATAATGCACAAATATTATTATTATTATATTGTTTACACACAAAGATGTGATATTTTCATTTCAGTCTACACCATCTCTCCATTCTCAAAACTGTTTTTCCCTAAAATTGTATGAAAGAATGATAATTACTATGCAGGCTGTGACAGTTTGATTACAGAGAAACAGAAACCTCTTTTCTGCTGTAATGTCCATTAAACCAGGGAACACCTGCAATAGAATGACTACTATGTGGAAAGAAAATATGAAATGTAAATTATCTGTGTCTATCTATAATTCTACACTAAAAGAAAGAAACAGGTTGCTCTTCTTACCTCATGATAATATTCAGGCTTATCAGCATCAGTAGTTTTAGTGCTTGTGTTGCAGCATTATGACATTCTTCTACTCATGACATACAGTACGCTGCTCAAATGTTTTAAAGCCAGCTGGACAGTATTTGTGGAGAGTGTGTTTTCCTACATTTGGTTTCAGGCCCTTATGTATTTTCCATGCACCTGTCTGATGTGTCTGTGTATTTGTTTCCTGCAGATATCAGGATGTCTAAAGCAGGAGAGGAGGAGAAGCCTGGGGCTGAGTATCCAGGGGACAGCTCAGGTACACACACACACACACACACACACACACACACGTTGAATCATGTTGAGTATAACCTACTGTTATAACAGAATATTCATTCCGCATTTTTACTCATGATTTCCATTAATTGTGGTCCTTCACACACTTTTTCCTCTAACAAATGGTTCATGTGTTTCAGACTCTGACAGAAACAGTCCTGATGACCAGGTAGGTTTTCACAATCCTTGACAGTGTGTGAGAATAACTTGTTCTACATGTTGCAACTGTTAATTATTGCAATGCATTACAAACAAGTATGGGAACATCAGTCACAATAATACTTTATGTCAGTTATCTGTTTTTTTTTCTTCTGTCTTGATATTTAAAGAGCAGTACACTAACAATACACAGAGTCAATCATGATATCAGAGTTGCCAATTCTTTTATATCAATCATCTGGAAATTAACTGGGATAACCACTAGAAATTTGGTCTTACATGTATCTTCATTTAAATAATTCTGACTTGCTGGAATAATACGTTGACACAGAATCCATTGCATTGTGTTGAGCATCGTGTTCCACCTAAATCAGCAATCAGCTGATCCTGATGTGTGTAATTCCCTTTTTTGTTTCGCTCCTTTCGTTTCGCTGCAGATCCAGCCGATGAAAACCAGCCCCTTCAGCCTCTCTCCTACGCCGGCTGGCAGTAAGGTGAGCCAGTTCAGACACACACTCTTTGTGTTGTGTGTGTGTGTGTGTGTGTGTGTGTGTGTGTGTGTGTGTGTGTGTGTGTGTGTGTGTGTGTGTGTGTGTGTGTGTGTGTGTGTGTGTGTGTGTGTGTGTGTGTGTGTGTGTGTGTGTGTGTGTGTGTGGAAGGGGTGTGGCCTAAATATTTGCGTGTGTGTGTGTGTGTGTGTGTGTGTGTGTGTATGTAAACTGCAAAGGGAATATCCGATTTAAAAAAAAAAAAAACAGATTCACCCACATCCCACTTTGCTGAGGAGAAAAACTCTGAAAGGAAAGGTAGAAAGAAAAATGATTGAATGGAGTGTCAGTGAATGACAGAGGAAAAGATGCAGCACAGTGCAGCACAGATGGATGGGTAATGACAGGGCCATGGGCAGATAACGACAGGGAGAGGTCAGAGTTCAGGCAGCTTTGGAATGTTTCTGACACTATGAAAAGGAGGATGATTGACTCTTCATCCTGTACAGATGACTGGTAAACACTTCAATCTGTAAGTCTGGGGTAAGCAGCAACGGTCGGTTAAAATTTGTATTAATGAAATTACTTCTTTTTTTTTTTTTGCAACCTATACAATCTGGTTTGTTCACTTAAGCTGTCTACATTCTCAGAAACCTGTTTTCTGCTTTCCACAAATATTTTAAACGGTGATGAACTAGTTCACAGTGCTCTATGCACCTAATGTTTGGATAGGTGAGGCCGCAAATATTCTATTATTATTATTCTATTATTAATATGATATTATCTATCTATAAAGCAAGGCGTGTCTGCCAGTCTGTGTGTCTTTCCCTCGCATACATATCTTATAATAATATTATATAATTATATCTTATATAAGTTTTGGATCAACCTCAACTTTTGGCTGTAGTTTGCACATGGCAAATGGGGGTTATCCTTTTTTGTAGATTTTTTTGGATGTATATTAGCCTAAATTTACAGTTGATATTCCCTCGTAGTACAACCGTCATTTCCGTTTTGTGTTTCTGGTTTACCTCCTTCGAGACTTACAGGATTTGATAAAGGTTTTGTTCACTTTATCTGTGCAGGCAGAATCAGAAGACAGATAGTAACTACCCACAATTTATTCCCATGAATTTCTAACTCTGACATTTCCATGCAGTACTGTGTTTAAGAACAGTATTATTGCCTGCATATAGAATTTAATTTCCTATATATCTCCTTCAACAAGAGTATAGTGCATATCTTGCTGAGTCAGTGTATGACTGTGTGAATGTGACACCACATTTTAGGTAACGACAGAGGAGAGCTCTGAGATGACCCATAGCGCCATTCCTCCAGCTCCTACTTCCCAACAGAAGCAGCAGCAGCAGCAACAGACCCAACACCACCACACACAGATGATGCTGGCTGGCAGTCAGTTAGCAGGGGTGAGACTAAACACATGCACACACACACACGTTGTTCACACAAGAAGTACTCAGATTAATGTAAAGTTAGAAACACTGTCTTAAAAAAAACATTTAATAACAAGTCAGTCCTGAATTGAAAATGTTACTTACATAAAAGTACTGTATTATCAGCAAAATGTACTTAAAGAATCAAAAGCACTCATGCAGCCAGTTATATTATGATAGTATAATATATTAATGAATACATGTGGGAGCATTTTAATTTGAGTTTATGTGGAACCAAACCACTTTAGGCAGATTATTAATAACAGTACTGCCTCATAATATTAGGCAAATGTACTTTCCACCTCTTTATAGTAATCTACAAACTAGGACTGGCATAGTTTGATCTAGAGTCAATCATGTGAATGTAGAGAGTCTTGATGTTTTCTACATTTGTTTAATGTCAGCCATTTGGAATGTGCCATTTAGGAGCAGTTAGGAATTATACAGTGAGTGTACATAGTTACCATGAAGGGCAAGAAAACTCTTGCACAACCTGTCGTGAAATAATTTCCACAGTACAGTATTTGCAGTAGAGTGAACGAGTAAAACTTGGTTTTTAAAGTTCTTTTTGTTGAGTGGGTGGCTTCTCTTGCTCATCTTGTTGTGACATGTTTTCACTGTGAGCTAACAGATCCAACTACACCTCTCTTACTGAACTGCTTAGCTGACGCTGCTCCCTGTTCTGTCTCCTTTACGTTTTCATCCTCTCTTCTCTTTTGTTTGTTATACTTGTCTTTTACGTTTATGTCTTCTACGTTTTTTATCTTTATCTCATTTCCTATGACTGTCTTCCTTTCTCCCTCTCTCTCTCCTCATTGCTACTGTCCTATTCCTCCTGCTGCTCTCCCCCTAGCTTGCCGCTCTCCTCCCAGCCCAGCAGCAGCTGCTGCTCCAGCAGGCTCAGGCTCAGCTCCTGGCAGCCGCTGTTCAGCAGTCCAACGCTGCCCACGCCGCTCACGCTGCTCACGCCGCTCACGCTGCTGCACAGCATCAGGCCAACCAACAGCAGCAGCAGCAGCAGCAGCAGCAGAACCAATCACAGTCCCAGCAGCAGCAGCAGCAGCAACAACCAACCAAACAGGAGCAAAATGTCCAAGCCCAGCACACTCCACCACAGCTGGCTCTGTCGCAGCCAATCCAGCTTACTGCCCAGGTATGAGCAGCAAACAGCCTCAAAGCTTTTTGAATAGTATGCATCTGTGTAACGAATCACATTGATAGCAGTGAAGCATGTTATATACTATACATCTTTGGCCATCTTCTTTTTTTCAGTTATTTAAAAACTTTTTGTGACTGCGCAGCATCAATTACCTGCAGCCTATACTGGAACATGTCTGTGTTTGTGTTGCAGGACATCCAGCAGCTGCTGCAGCTACAGCAACTGGTTCTGATGCCAGGTCACCATCTCCAGTCTCCTGCCCAGTTCCTCCTGTCTCAGCCCACACAGGCACAGCAGTCACAGCAGGGTGGGGTCCACTTTCCAAACCCTTTCAGTCATCTCTACATAAATCACTCTGTTACTTTTGCTTATGGAATGAGGACCTTGCTTACTTAGAATAAATTGTTTTTTGCTAATTTCTTTGTTGGTTGAGTTACTCAAAGATTCCCCCAAGACATGTTAATAAGTCTAGGTATGCTGTTAAATTTTCCCTCATTCAAATTACAGAATCTGTAATATAGTCATATGTAAATATATCTAATATAAAAACTTTTTCTGCTTCATTCTAAAATACTAATCTTACAAATCTCATATCATGCTTAAGATTTAATCTTTGAACGAAGGAGGAATGAAATAGAAATCTATGAAGGAACAAGGAGAAAAACACATTTTGTTAGGAGAGAGGGACTTTAATAATTTCACTGACTGGTTGATTGTTTGTTGTTCTTCCCCAGCTTTGCTCTCAACACCAAATCTGATCCAGCTACCTCAGCAAAGTCCAGGAGGACTCCTGACAAGCCCACCTCGCCTGGGACTCCAAGCACAGGTAAGCAATACGTGTCTTTCAAAAAAGAAAGAACTTGTTTGACTACAGAGCTTTACTGCAGGATTTATTTTTGCTCGAGGCTCTAGGGATGACAATGTTGGCATGTGGGCGAGTCTGTGAGTCCTTCACTTTGATCCAGACTAAAATATCCTAACAACTTTTGTGACCCTTTTTCGTCAAGTCTATTATTTTTATTATTTTACTATGACAGTGTATATTTTCAAAACAGACTTATATTTACCAATATTATAATTCATTTATTTATATGGATCAGCCATTCTATTTCAGCTGCAATTTAAGAACATGGAAATTTTACTAAGGATGCACCAAATATTCAATAACAGATTATTGTTAGAAACTTAGCATTTTCTACGATTCTTCTATTCAGAATCTTCAAAAATCAACACCACTTTATCATGCCTCTTATAACTTCATCATTGCTGTCACTTCTTTTCGGATTCGAGACAGACGCACAGTAACAAACAGCTGTTACAGTTACCATAGCGACAATCTGACATGTCCTTTTTACTTTATGATCTCCTCTCCTGTTGTCCATAAACGCCTGGAGACTTTGGCCCTGCACGTGTTAGATAACTGGATGTTTGCTGCTGGTCATAATGTTTTTTTCAAAGATGCATCTCAGTAAACTGCCACAACCAATACTGTTGTATTGTAAAGATAAAAGAAAGCTAGCTAGCAAGCAAGCAAGGTGTTTACTTAATGAGAGTCAGATACAAGTGCTCAGTGTATTCATATTCATAATGCATGGATTAAATGAGCAACTCTGCCACCTACTGGCACAATATATACATGCAAGCACATATGCATATATCTCAATTATGAATGAAAGAAATTAAACACAGACATAAAATGTTTCATTCTACAGGTATTATAGATATATTCATTTCCTGTTTTGAATTGAATTACTGACATAAATAAGTGTTTCCTGATATTTAATTTTTTTTAAATGCACTGTTAAACCTGCAGCAAAAGTATGTGAAAGAAAGAGAGCTCTGATTACTTAAATCAAAAAACATTGGTATGTAATCAACATATAGTTAGTGCAGTATATATAGTTAGTATAGCATACTATAGAATTTGATATTTGCTATTTAGCCAAGCATTTTTATATTATTCAGCTACAGCCACACATTTTCATTTCAGTCCATCTCGACATTACACTGATATTCATCGAGTCTATTAAATACAAGAATGTTACCACAGTCATAGCCTCACTGATATGCCTTTATACTCCTGAGTGTTGTTACGTTTTAAATATAACACTCACCACTACCACTTTTAAACCTCCTGCAGAATGCAAAAAAATATGATTTTTCTTTCAAGAGGCATTCTGCTTAACATCCTCCCTTTAGATACTTGACGCAAAAAAAACACAAATCAGCGAACAAAGACATTTTCTACTCCATAGGGAAACAACTGAGCAGCTGTTTAATACAAATATATTCCATAGCAGTTTGGTTTCATAATAAACACAGTTTTATGAATACAATGAGGACCTTTAATCTTGATTATATTTTCACCACCAAGTCAAACAGCTCAGCTTCTATTTTCAGTCTTCATCTTCTTTAACCTAATGCATGAATGCATCCTCACACATCCAAGGATCATTATAGATTTTTCATTAGGCTGTGATGAAGTCATATCAGTCACAACAGCAGGTGTGCTCTGCTTGTTCATGTATCTTATGCACAGAGACAGTCAATGTAAATGAGCTGTATAGCAGCAGATAGCATGCACGATGCCTAGTCAGTTAATTTATAATCCCACAGCTCAAGGGTCAGATTCCTCCTTCGATCCCACTCAGTGGGAGGCCTGGGTTAAACACTATTTCCAATTATTAAATTCATTGATTTTTTTATCTTGTTTAAAAGGAATAAAGAATAAATAAGGGACACATTTTGTACACATTTAATCTATATAATTCTTAAGGCACACAAGGCCAAATTATTGTTTTTTATGCATGTTTCCCAGTGGTTTACCTTTTAAATTTACCAGAAGAACATACTATTGGATACTATGCACAACACATCACACACCTCTACACAGACCATTTTAATATTGCTGGTGTGTATGTTTTGTTTATTTACTTCTCTGCCTGTCTCTTCCTGAAGTCGCAGAGGGAGAAGAGTAGTGATGTGATCGGTGGAAGCAGCAGTGGTAGCAGCTCCATAGTTAGCACCAGTGGCAGCAGCGTGGGAGCTACCGCAGCGTCCAGCAGTGCCATGGCTTCCTCCCTGACCCCTGGATTGACTCCTGGGGGTCACATGGGGGAAGAGCCCAGTGACCTGGAGGAGCTGGAACAGTTTGCCCGCACATTTAAACAACGACGCATCAAGCTAGGATTTACCCAGGTAAAGGACTGAGACCTATACGGACACAAAGTCTATGTGTTTTGTCGAAACCCCCTTTCTGACGTTGTTTGCATATCACTGTCAGGGAGACGTCGGTGTGGCTATGGGCAAATTGTACGGCAATGATTTCAGCCAGACCACCATCTCACGCTTTGAAGCCCTCAACCTGAGCTTTAAAAACATGTGCAAGCTGAAGCCACTGCTGGAAAAGTGGCTAAGTGATGCAGGTAAGGACCCAAAACTAGTCAGAGTTGATGTATTTTACCAACACGACGAAGGACGCCCATCTATGCTTAATGGAACCCCTGAAATGGTCCAAGGTCATTTTTCATTGCTTCAGCCTTAGTTTTTAAAAGTGAGTTTGAAAACATAACCAAGTTTTAGTAAAAAAAAAATAGGCCCTGTGAACTATTGTTACTTTTATGGAAATATTGTGCATTGATATACATAGAATATAAACATTTTGAACCATATCTAGGTGACACAGTGCAATAAATAACAATGCTATAAATCTCGTGTTTTTTTTTCTCTTTCCCTCGCTCTCTGCAGAAATCATGGCGGTAGACAGCATGCTACCTAGCCCCTCCTCTCTCTCCTCCCCTTTGTTGGGCATCGAGGGTATACCCGGCCGACGCAGGAAGAAACGCACCAGCATCGAGACCAACGTCCGTGTGGCTTTAGAGCGCAACTTCCACATGGTAGGAGAGCTAGTTAGTAAAAGTCGTCTGCACACGACCTGCCTGTGTGTTAATTCCATGTTTGTCCGGGCAGTACAACATGATTCCAAGGCATGAAATAATGTATTCGATAACAGGACACAATCATCTACTTTGATAAAGCCCTTCATGGTATTAAACAATAATCTATGTTTCTGGAGATTTCTGTCTATTTACTGATCATTCTGGTGTTTTTTCCCCTCAGAACCAGAAGCCTACCTCAGAGGAGATCCTGCTGATGTCTGAGCAGCTCAGCATGGAGAAGGAGGTGATCCGTGTTTGGTTCTGCAACCGCCGGCAGAAAGAGAAACGCATCAACCCCTCCAGCAGCACCACCCCTCCCCTGCCAAGCCAGACCTCGCCTGTTGTGACGCACAAAGCCCCCTGCTACAGTCCGCACATGGTACAGTACACATGCATCCATTCATACTGTACTTTACCACTTCATCACTCTTTTATAGTATTTCTGGGGTTGGCTTGATATTTCTTTCACAACTGGATGGAAAAAATGATGTGATTTGTCGTTCTCTCCCACTCTTCAGATATCGAGTCACGGTCTGTCCCAGGGCACCACCAGCCTCAGCACAACAGGTGAGCTGTAATTGCTGCTTGCGCCTGTGTAGAGTCTCGTCAATAAATTATTAAAGGTTTCGAGCGCGGCTTCTCAATTGTCTTCTGGAATCCAAAGGTCGGTCACAGGAAGATTAAACTGGCCCTGACATTATTTGGAAGAAGTTGATATTTCTGTTCACTGGTTTGATGAAACACTGAACAATCATCACTTTTAAAAAATGATATCTGTGAGAGAGAAAACTGAAATAGAAAACAGAAAACAATGTTTTGTTGACAACAACATAGAAGCACTGGTCCAATCTTGAGTTGTTTACCTCCATGAGCCATGACTCGTCCTTATGATTTATAGACCTTGGCTTCAGTGTGAGCTATGCCAGGCTTCACAGATATGACAGATGACCTGACAGGTAACAAACACAGCTGGAAATGTATTGGCCCGTCGAGCCGAGGCTAATACTTCCCTGTCGCAAACTTCTCTCTCCAGGCTGAAGTCTGGAGTTAAAGAAGACCCTCAGAAAGTCTTGACTGTTGATGAAGAACTGTGTCTTTATTTTTTTATTTATTGCTGCTGACACTATAACTCATTTGTACAGTGACAACAACACGACCTGCTACATGGCATCCTCATTTCTCTTTTTTTCTTCCCCCTCAGCCGCCAGTTTGTCACCTTCAGCATCCTGCCCCATGACTCCTGTCAGCTCGGCTGCGGTAGGCTCCACCTCCTCTTCTGTGACTCCGCCCCCTCATAGCACAGCAAGCCCTGCCCCTTCTAGCCTCGGGACCCATGGGCTAAACACTGGGTGAGTGACAGCTGTGACTCATTTATCTAAGAAAAAAAAAAACATGGCGGCCAGTTAATCTTCATCCAAGAGGTATAAAATATATTAGTTATATGACTGTATTCCCAAGATGCAATGACATCACAGAAGCAACTTTGAAAATTAATTAATTGTTTAAGTCAATAATGAAGCAAAAATACCAGTTGCTGCTTTACTTAGTTTTTGTCACTGTCATTCAAATATCTTTGGGTTTTAGAAGAAAACTCGCAATTTCAAATACTTTTGTATATTCAAGATGAAAAATTTGAGTTGCAACCTGAGATAGAAAAGAAAAAAATGCTCTGACTGGACATTTAATTTGCTCACACACATTGAGACACACTCTTTACACACATTGAGACAAAAACAACTTTTGAGCTTTCCATGTTGTACAAGACAATGACGAGAAGCTGCTGTTGTCTAAATTGCACTATGAGACATGAGACAATAGCCTGAAGCCTTCAGGTTTTCGTTGTTGTTTGGTGATTTGGGTTTTCATCACTTAACCTGCCAACTCTTTCTCTACATGTTTGAACGTTGTGTGTGCGTGTGTGTGTGCGTATGAATTTGGCATCCATCCACATTTCAGGAACACAATGATGGGAGTAAGCACAGGGATGAACCAGGCTCTCATTGGCAGCAATCCCCTGGCTACCATGCAAGGTGTGTGTGCATGAGTGCATGTATGTGTTGCTGCATGCAGACTGTTCCCTCTGACCCAGCGAGTCTTCAAGGGTCTCCATGACTAAAGTCCCCTTCCCCATTTCACCTTTCATCCATTCAGTTTAAATGAATTTCCTTGCAAAGCCACAGATGAGCGTACCCGACAGCGAGCCCGGCTCACTCCTCCTCCTCCTCCTCGGCACAAACTTTTTGAATCGCTCAGTATGGTGAAAGATTCAATTTGATTCTCATACAATAGCCTGCTATTATCACAAACTCACAAGAGGCCCTTATGGCAAAGCTTAAGATGCCAAATCAGCTTACAGTAAATACTTGAACAGGCACAATAGCTCCTCTCCTAATACCAGGGCCTGGTGGCTAAATAGCTAGTTTCCACTCAAATTTCCCCTTTTTGAAAGAGACCATCTGCTGCCAAATCAATTAAGCATCACAAATATGGTTCATCATGTGATCCATCTCCCTATACTGCCGATTCAGGCCTTCCTCTTTTCTCCCACTCTTCTGGGCATCATTCAGAGCTGGCCTCCTCCAGGCCGCGTGTTGATGAGAAGGATACACTCTGTTATGGAAACTGCAGCTCTGGCACTGAGGGCTCTGATAATGAAGTGTTGACCTGAAAGAATTGCAGGTTTGATTCGCTTTGGGCCACATGCACAATGAATGTTTACACTTGTGGTAAAAGTACTATAGTTTACTATAGTATATTATATTGGAAAAATTGACAGGTGTCACTCTCTCAGTTAAAGGAGATTTTAAGTTTCTTTTTTCCTTGTGTGCCTCAGTCTTATTGGAATGGAATGCATACAACATTTTCAGCCTTGAAAAATGTCATACAAAACATTCAAAAGTGCCATATCTTACACTTTTCCTGGGTTTTATTTGAGATTTTTTAATCCTTAAGATATATTTATGCTTTTTATTAACCAAGAATTGTCTCAGTTCAGTTTTACATCTCCTCTCCAAAACTTTTCTCTAGCGCTCTAGAAAGAGGAGGCCATTTTGTCCTCTCCTCTGAGTGTGAAAGGCGGGTGGGTGATGTCTGTGTAGTTGTTACATCACAGCTCAATGAAAGTTCTGCGGCCCATTTTAAAGGAAAACTTTTAATTGTTTTCTATACATTGAGCCACCCATACTATAATAATTCAGGTGAAATTGTTTGTGATTACACAAAAAAATATTTTCCTTTCCGTGTGTGTGTGTATGTGTATGTGTGTGTGTCTGTGTGTGTGTGTCTGTGTGTGTGTGTGTGTGTGTGTGTGTGTGCGCGCGCATGTAAAAGATCATCTCCATTTTCATGTTTTCCTGACTCCTTTCTCTCCCTTAAATACTTTTCATTGCCCTAATGTGTGAATTATTTTAAAGATAAAAAGTTTCAAATTACCAAACTAGCAGCCACCGGTGGCTCCGTCCACACGGCTCGTCTTGGTTTTATCTGCAGGTTCAGAGATTGCTTCCTCTGCCCAAATACTATGGGAGTGGATGGATTATTGTTTGTGGCGCTCAGTTAAAAAAGTGTGTCTTTCTGTGTCCTTTTACTCAATGTTATCAACAGAGCTGTTTTAATAGAAACTACCACAGATTTGTTTGAATATTTTTTCATTATGACTTTGGTGAGTCAAACGTTAAATAATTTCTGGCCAAACTGTTCGAAGTATTAAAAAGTGTATTCTAAAAAAAGTTGTACTGAAAAGAGTCTGACTTCTCTTTACTTTCTATTTCTCCGTGCCTTACATCCTTCACTCTTTACTGCCACCCTTCTTTGTGTTTTTATCTCTTTATCACTTTGTCTTGATCATTTTTTTCTTGCTTTCCTTTTTTCTCTATATCTCCTGTCAATTTTTCACATCTTCTCTTTGTCTTTTTTCCCTCCAAACCCACATCTTTCCACCTTCCATCCTTCTCCTCCTTCTCCACCTCCCTCCATCCCTGTCCACACGTTTCCTCCCCAGCAGCCTTGGCAGCCAGCAGCGGCCAGCTGTCCATCTCCAGCCTGGAGGGGGGCGCAGGTCACCTACTTCTGGGTGGACCCGGGGGTCCTGCTGTCCCACCGTCCCTCCGTCCTTCCCTCTTCCTCAACCGCCACACACTCCTCCCCATGGTGACAGGCTCCATGGCGACAGCCTCCACACCTGCGATGTCGCTCGTCAGCGCTGGCAGCGGATGCGGCCCGAGACCCTCCTTCTCCCAATCTCCGCCCCCCGGTACCAGCGACCTCATGAGCCCGACTTCGTGCCCAGAGGAGTCCGCATCTCCTTGTTCAAGTCCCGCCTCTTTCTGTTCCTTCAGCGAAGCCTCGCCCCCGCCCCTGGGAGGGGCCATGGCCGAGTGATCCCCGACTGACAGCCAAAGGATCCTACCACAGGAGGACGAGGAGGAAAAGGAGGAAGCTTTAAAAGTTAAAATTTACAACCTCGCCTTTCAACCAAAGCCATCTCTCTGTCTGATCCATCTGTGATTTTTGCCTCTCTCTCTGTCTCCTCTGTCTCGCTAAAGTCTTCTGAAGCCAAAAATATACAAAAATGGATGAGAGGAGGAAGCAAAGAGAGAGGAAGGATGGAGAGGATAGAGAGAACTGCAGAATGGAGGGGGAAATTTGAAACCAAATAATGATCTACAGCTGGAGAGGTGGCACTGAAAACTAAAACCATGCTTTTTATCGTCTGGAGAAAAAAAACATGATGAGGGCAGGGATGAGAAGTGAAACTGTGTGTGAAACATGGGAGGCAAAAATTAAAGACTTGTGTAACAAGCTTGGAAGGTCATGTGGTTGCAACCAAATAAAAAAAAAGATGCTAGAAGAGGAACACACTTACAAAGATGAAAACCAAAATCTCCAAATACCAAAAACTGAAAACCAAAAAAAAGACATAAAAAACAACAAAACGGAGAGAAAAGCTTTAGTTCAAAGACTTGTGCATTCTGATCAGTCCAGGATCAGTTCAGAACTCCATCTGACTTCATGCCAAACATTGTCCATTCCCACTCAGGATTTGTTATCTTCATTTTCAGTTGGAAATTTACATAACATCATTTTTTTCCTGTTCTTTTGTGCACAAAAAACAGTTCGATGTTAATGTTTTACAGCGGATCCCACATGCAGGATATCTACCTACCTCTCTTTGCAGCTTTATTGCGATGAACCTATTCTACGTTACAACAGTGTTTGTTTTATAAAGCCTGGAGTATCAGACAGGTGGCGTTTACTACTGTAATTACAACAGCAACAGGTAAGATGCCGATTTATTCACACTAGTAATAATGACTTTTAAAAACTATCCAGTGAAAGCATAAGCTTTCTAAACATCTTTCTATGCGGCAAACTCCACCTGTCTGACACTTAAATAGAATAAAACTAACCACAAATGTAGGAAAGTCCCACTTGGCTTTGAATTGACATCGCTATATTGGACAAATTTGTTGTTAATTTAGCTTTTTTATCATTAAAATCATCATCATCATAATCATATCTTTAAGGTTTACTCAAATTTCTACTGCCTACACAGAAAGGTAAAAACACACCAGAACTATTTGTCTTCTTTTATTTATCATCGCCCCATACGCATCCATACCATCATCATGTCATCTTCTTTCACTGCTCATCTACAAGCAGACAGTCACTCTTGGATACCAAAGCATCGCCCTCTGGCAGTGTTGTCTCTGGATTCGCCCAGGAGACGAAACCTCAGCCGTGTCAAAGGGAAACACACACACACACACACACACACACACACTCTACAAGCATAAGAAAGAGTCCAAACCAAAAAAAAAAAGAACAAAAGAAAGAGGTGAAGCACCGGCGTTCCCCTTACTGCCCCCAAACCCCCTGCCCTCCATCCCTCCCTCCCATCTGCCCCTCTCCTTTGTCTCCAAAGATCAGATCAAAGGGCCAAAAGAAAAAAAGGAGGAGAAGAAGAGGAGGAGAAGCGGTCAGATGCGGAGGAGCCAAAGGTATGAAAAGCTGCAGGGGAAAGTGAGAAGAGGAGGAGGAGGAGGAAGAGGAGCAGGACGAGGTTTGCTCGAAGCGGCGGACCAAAAAAACCAAAAAGTAACCCAAAACCAAAAGCTACGACTACTGCTACTCGTTACGTATGAGTGACTGATCCGTAAACTAAACCAAAAACAAACAAAGAGGGGGAGGACAAGGGGAGAAAGGGGGGAGTAAGGCCCTGTCTGTCTGTTTGTCTTTAACTGTGATTGCTGTCCTTGTATTGGCAGACAGAAATCGTCCCTCCCTCCCTCTGCCGGCAACCTCAGCTTTGTTCTCACTTTCTTTTCCTGGATGGATAAAATATGGAATAACCTCAACAAACTGACTTTGAGAATATATATATTTTTGTTTTTGCTTTCCATAGTGTGTCTGTTAATGATGTATGGATTTGTCTCATTGCTTTCTACTTAATATGCGGCGGGAAAGAGGGAGGGAGGGAGGGAGGGAGGGAGGTGTTGGGTTTTTTGACGTGTTGCCTATTTTCATATCTTCTTGTCTCTTCGGTTGTGCTATGTTTTTTTGTTCTTGTTTTTTGGGTTTGTTTATGGGTGGAGGTAAACGTGAAAATGTAGCTTCCAAGATAAACAATTTTTTAGTTGATCCAGAATGTCGTGAAAAAGCCAAAACTGAAAACCAAAACCAAACTTTTTAAACCAACAACCAAACCAAATAGAACAACCAAACCAATGCACAAGATTTAAGCTGAAGTGGGTGAGACTGTGTGCGTGTGTGTGTGTGTGTGTGTGTGTGTGTGTGTGTGTGTGTGTGTGTGTGAGTGTGTGTGTGTGTGTGTGTGTGTGTGTGTGTGTGAGTGAGCATGTGTTGGTATAGTTCTCTTGTATACAAACCAAACAATAAAATCCACAACACATTTTTGGATGTGAGACAAAATAATATCTACAAGGCTGATCTGAGATGGTCGGACTCTTGTCATTTTCAGCCTGGACCTGTTTTCACATCATTCTTCCATCACATGGACTGATTCTATCTTCCTCTGCTGCTGCTCACAGTCCAGCTCTCCAGATGTAAAAGGAGCTCTATGAAACACCTAGTAATAACACAAATATGATAATAGTTCTTTTAATAATTCCTGATATCGCGCTGCCAGCCCCTGATGATGAAGTGCTAATGCTCAAACAGTCAAAGCGTTGAACCTGTAGGGAAAAAATCACCATTAACCATTGACAGATATCTCAATGCAGAGTGAATCATTTTCTATATTTTAAAATAATTAAATTAAAGCATTTTTTGGTTTGATCGCACATTACACCAGGATGATGTTTTATATAGGAAATGTTACTGGAGTTCAGTTATCACCACCTACTGATTTTTATTTTCTTTTTAAAGCATAGCAGCAGCTGCAGGATATATTAGTTGCAAAAGGTTGTCATTTATTATAATTTAAAATTAGTTTAATTTGTATTTAATGAACTAAAACATGAAAAAGTGATAAGTCCGTGCAAACGTCCCTACAATGAAGCAGCAAGTGATGTTTGTTAGAATCGATCGCTGTGATGCAAGATGACAAAACGGGCCCAGGCTGATCCAAACCAGTGGAAGCTTCTATTCAAACAGACAAGACAGTGAAGGCAACCAGTGATAAAGAGGATGGGGGAGCACGGTGGGGGGGTCCAGACGTCTGAGACATTAAAGCTGTTAACGTCCACTTTTAGAGGGAATGTATCCATTAGCTCTTATAGGTTTTGTAGGGGGAAATTATCTATGTTCAACTGCTCTTACCTGTGGCTCTGTGTAAAAAGGCTGGGACTATTACCTTTTGATGATGATGATGATGATGATGACGACGACCGAAGATGATGACTTGATCTAAGAACCAAAAGCTTTAAAACTCTTTATCTCTCACGGGCTCTTTGTTGGAAAAAATGTATTTATTATGTGAGGGAGGTATGTGCTTCTTTGGGGATGGGAACAAGTGGTTCATTTGTATTTTATGAACTTCTTTGTCTTTCACCTTGTTTATTTATTGATTTTTTATTTATGTATTTATTGGATTCTATTTAAGTCTTTCTGTATCTTTGTAATAGTTTTTTCAGGGGTTGTTGTGAGGCTTGTAACTGCAGAGAGGGTGTTTTTGAGATCAAGACGAGAAGAGAAGATGCCAAAACGAATGTTTTCAAAGCAAAACCAAACCTAAGGACTGTTGCAACCTGAGACAGAGAAAAAAGGGAAACTGTGGCGGAGGAATAGCTGGATTTAAAAAAAAAAAAAAAAAGTTGACGTTCATTGAAGTTTATTGTCCCTTATTTGAATATCTCTATATAATTTTGTATTAATTTGGTGAGGTTTCCTTCCTTTGTAGCACTTATTTCATATTTCTCACTTCAGACCAGTATGGAGATTAATTAGATTTTAATGTATAAATGATTAGTTTTAATATAAATTACACCCCAAATCTAGTTTGAAACTAGCTCGTAGCTGTGAGACCTTTCCCTACAAACTTAGTAATGGATTAATGAATAGTTGCTGCAGCCCAAGCTCAGATGGTTCGTATTTACTTCAGTAAATGTTACATTGCAAGTCAAGTACATTTCCATTGGTACATTGAACGCTATTTGACACATTTCTCAGCTTTTTTCCCTGTGTTGTTGTTTTAAAATCCAGCTCTTCTGCCCCGTTGAGTGAATTTCCTCCGTTCACATCTCCTCCTCTGCCCTCGAAAAAAAGCTTTCTGACTTCCTCCGTCCCGTTTAGGGACGAGGGCTTTGACTCATACCTCTGATACTCTGATGAAAAAACCAAATAGACATTCAAGCTTTAATGGCAAAAAAAAAAGTAATAAAAAAATAATAAAAACAATAAAAATAAAGAAGAAAAAAAAAGACGTGACATGTCTGAACTCAGGAGCGAGGGATGTAAAAAACTGGCCCTGGTGAGTTAGAGTAATGAAGGGAAAAAAAACAAAGATTTTCATTACCAGTTGTTCTTATGGCTTTAACCTACAGAGTGGTGCTACGGATGTGGCCGTGTTCTGTAGAGGAACGTGTGTGTATATATTCATCACTGCTGTCAGAGGAAGACATTTCAACTCCAGGTTTACTCTTTTTTTTGTGTGGTTAATTTATATTTTGAGTGTGACCCCGGGCTGCACAGCTTTTAAAACTGTGGAGATGTGGAAAATTAAAGTTAGGAAATACTAGTTTCTATTTTTTAAAGTTTGTGTTTTCTGCTCCGACAGCAGTGCAGCTCTGTATGTGTGCCTGTGTAGTCGCACTCGGCTGTGGTGACAGAGAATGATACCAAAGTTAAAACTGCCACAGCGAGACACTACACTACCAACACAACACAACACACACACACACACAGTCATTCCATGTGTATATAAGCATTCAGGATTCTTGTTAGGGACTGTAACTGCTAAGATAAAGGTATCCAGCGCCTGTCGTTAATATGAAAACACTGTCAGATAATAAGAGCACTTCAGGCCTCGACAGTTTTCTACTGTAGTTCTTCTGTGGCTGTGAATGTTCATTTTACTACTCTGCTCGACTTTTCCAAGGCACCGTTTTTTTGGCCTTGAGAACACAAAATGTAAAACCTTACAACAGAGTGAAAATAATGAGAGAAAAAAATTTCAGTCAATATTGTTTGCCCCGTATTATCCTTATTTTATTTAGGAGAAATATAAAAGAGACGCTTTTCTTTCTATTTTTTCTACAATGCAGCTTAAATCCAAAGGTTGATAAGAGGACAGCAAATATAGATTTTACTGCTAAAGAAAAGAAAAAAACCTCAATAGTGAAAACCAAAGAGCTCCACTGTATCTTCTCACCTTGATTTTCCTTTTCTCCGTATTGTATAACTCCCTCGTTTTTATGATGGCTGTAAAACTCCAAAAGTGTTCTTGAATATAGCCTAATGATGATGGTGGTGATGAACATAAAAGATGAAACAAACACTTCTCTGTGAGCTTTAGTATCTGTTTTTTCTGGTCCTTTTTCTGTTTTTGAAGTATGCTTACAATATGCTGTTTTTCGACCTCGAGGCTCTCTCTGTCTGAGTTGATTCTATAACCTGATTCTGTTGGAAACGTTTGGGTTTGAAACTGTTCTCTACTGTCCCTTAACTCATCGCTATCTGTGTGCCTGTTGTTTTGGGGGCCAGGGAAACGGGGGCGAAACAAACCTGTAAGTGTTAGGAATAAAGTGCGAATTTAGACCAAAGTTATCTCCTGTGTCTTTGTTGTTTTTTGATGCATTTATTTGAGCTGTTTGCTTGTTTTTCCTCTATTTACAGCCACAAGCTTTCCGGGAAAGATTCTTATCTTGTTTAAATATTTAAAAACAAACAAAAAACTGCATATTGTAAAGACCAATTTCTACTTCATGTTTATGTTCAATGCATGTCCCCCTAACTATGACCTCACTTTTTAGTAGTCCCCTAAAACCCTGGTAGCTCCTGCATGTTTTTTTTTGTTTTTTTCACAGGGAATGCATCCTTTCCTTCTTTGATTCCTGCATCAGCGAAATCATACAAATGTAAATGTGGAGACAGACGTCTTAATGCTGAAAATACCTGGATCCTATCTCATTCTTCCATCGCTCCTTTGTCCGCAAGTATCAAAAAAATCCTCCCACATGTTTGGTTCAGGAGTTGCTGACAGAGCAGGAGTATTTCCTGCACACACACACACACACACACACAGATGCAGTTTGCTTTACATTCTTGCAGTTGCACATGTTCAGGGGTGCAAACAGGAGGCAAACAAGTGAATCATTCAGGAGGCCTGGAGCAGGCCGGGAGCCCTGCAACCAGCCAGGAATCATATAGATATTTAATGTGTTAGTGCTGTTGTTAAGCTCAGAGGGGCAGCTGCATACATTAACACCTTATTCCTGCTGCTCGTACCACAATCATCCACGCTGCAGCCACTACGCCTTAAAACTGTGTTGTTGTTTTGTTTAGGGAACCATTCTCAAACCTGTTTTCTTTCCTAAAACTGTACGTTTGCAGTGGAGGAAAAAGTTGGTAAAAGTAGCAATACAGCATTGTACAAATACTCTATTGCAAGAAAAAGTGCTCCATGAAAAATCCTACACAAGTAAAAGTACATAAGTATTAGCATAAAATGTGGTGAGTAAGTAATGGTTTGATCCTCTGACTGATACACTAGTCTATATGACGTCTTTAGATCATTAATATGAAGCATCAGTGCGTAGCAGCATGTTTCTGCTGTAGCGGCTGCAGGTGGAGCTGGTTCCAACCACTTTATATACAGTTAACCAATTTAGTCCAGTGGTTCCCAACCCAGGGGTCGGGGCCCTCCAAGGGGTCAGCAGATAACTGTGTAAGGTTGTGAGATGATTACTGTGAGAGCGATGAAGAACGAACAAAGTTCTGATTCACAAATCTGACTTTACCTCTATAACTTTTTCCTTTAATTTTTGATCTTTGGTGAAATATTTATTGAAATGAAACCATGTGAGTTTAGAGGGAAAAATCAATACGTGGTGGAGCTGTTAACAACTCAAACATGTGAAATTTGACCTGACCTCATATTGTTGTTTGTACTATGAGCAAAGTCTCAAGACTAAAACCACTGGTTTAGTTTAAAACTGTTATATTATCGATCACATTAGTATTGGAGTCAGTGTACTGAGTTACTTTCCAACACTGACAACATGCCTCCCCATCTGCTCCTCTTCTTCTTCTTCTTCTTGTTTTTTTTTTTTTTTTCAAAGTTGGATCCAGAGCGGTGAGCAGCTTTGTAATGAACAGATCAGCCAAACCAGAATCCACACAGCTCCTCCCATCAGCAGTAAATCATACCAGTGTGCATCCAACCCCAACATACAAATAGCTGCTGGCTCCAAATTACAACTCAGTCCCCTTTTTCAGTAAATTACCGGGTGCTAAGATTCATATATTTATTTCTCCTTATATATAGGGTCAAACCTATTGGTCCAGGCCGTAACTTAACACTCACACTAAAACTTATTTATCTTTTCATATTTTCAAGATTTGTGATCATTCTTTATCTGCTCCACAAAAAAAGAAAACCTAATCCTCAGATGTTCGACACCATAATTTGACTTTCTACCTTCAGCTGCCAGCTGTGGTGAAATAAAAGGCAGATATGACACATATGAGGCCTGTGTGTGAATCTGATCATGTGTAGATGTGACTGTCGCCTCCTTCATGAACCCATCTCATGAAATAATGATGCTGCTATTGGTCCTGGGTGGTTCAGATCTGGGTGGCCCCGTGTGTGTGTGTGTGTGTGTGTGTGTTTCCAGTCAATCCCAGTCTCTCTTCTGGGAACTAACATGTTGTAACCCACAGGTCCCCTAGGATCAGCTCGGCCTGCGTACGCCGCGAGAGGAAGAAACTAACCCCGTCTCTCTCTGTGTCTCCCAAACACACACAGAGTCTCTCACAGGCTGCGCTTGCCGCTATTCCACGCTCCGTAACCGTGAATGAGCTTCTGTGTGCGGCGTTATACTCTCTGCGTGCCAGATGTGAATGGGCCAGATGGAAACCAGAAAAAAAAAATGAAATACCAGGTGTGAAGCAGCCGTGAAATCAGCAGGTTCAGTCACCACAGCACGGACCAGGAACGCCTCGGTATAAAAGTCCCACAGCCAAGGTATCTATAGACTGTCCTTTGATTTAGTTAAAACTATTTCTAATTTTGTAGCCTAATATAAAAAAAAAACAATATGAACTCTTTTCTTTCAAAGTCACAATGTAAACACAACTTCTGAGTGTTTTCGGTTTCTTTTCAGATCTTATCGCTCTCAACCATGTCTGAGATTTTCTCTAAATGACCAATTTTTCATTTTGACTCTTTGAAAGACAAGAGACCACCCTGACATGAGGTGCAGTCTGCCTCACACACCACAGGGTGGCGCTGCTTAGCCACACAAATCATCCACACACATCACAGAACTGCCTGTACTCTTGTTTCCTGCCATGTTCTCTTTCAAAAAATGTATTTTTTTTACTTTTCCCCTAAACCTTATTCTAAAAACCATACAAAAAGCACAAATTACCTACATTAATAGTTAATTTGTACTCACCTACCACATAAGTGTTTCTTTTTTACTATAGTACAAAATAACATGTTAGAAATAGTAGTAATAATAAGAATAATATAAATAATAGCTGTTTTATAGCACAGCACATAAGCAGGATGTGAAGACTTTGACTTTGACGGGAAAAAATGTGAAAAGCAGACTTCCATCCCACTATAATCAAGGGTTAGAAATGCTTTTTTAAAAAATAGCTCTTGTACCAAATCGTCATCAGAATGCTCCTTATAAACTTTATTGTGGTCCCACTTCTTTCCCTGTACTTCTGAATCATGATCAGTCTGCTGACACAGGAATCCTGCGAATCTAACCACCGAGCTTCTTCTTTCTCTTCACCCTCTGTCATTTTCAGGGAAGTAAAACTTATTGTTAATCTCCACTTAAGAGCATGAGGTAAGACTAGACGTCTGCTGAGCACTGACGTTTTTCCTGTGAAAACTTCCCAGTTTTGTAGACATTTTTTTTTTCTGACAGCCTTATATTTGACTTACACATTGCATAACCGTTTATCTGAAGCCAGTAGCACAGTGACCATTGAGAAAAGCCTGTTTTATTCTTGTTAGAATCTTGTCAGAACTGAGGCTCCATACAAACTATTGTGCTCTGTGTTACAATGCATGTAAATGAGTTTCGCCTTGTTTGGAGCTGCAGTCACGTTGGAGCAGTTGGCATGTTTCGCTACATTTCACATGTAAATTCTCCCTCAACAGTTTAACTGCCTGTGTTGCAAAACCAGTACAAACATGTCACGCTGGTTTGTTCTGAATTAATATCAAAGTGACTCTGTAAACAGCGAACACTGCTACCTGCGCTGGTGATTTTGTCTGTGTTTAATTAACCCTGTATATTTAGAGTAACCCTTGGATTATTTGTACAAATGTATTTCCTCATTATTTCTTTGGGCTCTGTCTAGATGTGGAGTCGTGTCTATATAAACAGCTCCTTCCAGGAACAGATTAGTGTGGTTTTACTGTCAGAAGCATACAGTAGTAGTAGAAGACATTTCTGGCACATCAGTGGGTCAGAGGTCACCAGTGAGAGAATTCTGTATTAATGCTGTTAACTTGTGTACCTGCTTCCTCTTTCTGTGTGGTCCATCAGTTTCTGAAGACTCAGGGTTTCCCCTCCTGACTGTTGGATGGATGAACACCGTGTGAACTGGTCTGCTGATTTGCCTCCAGCCTTCGTGTCTCCGCACATGGCGACACGCCCAAAATGTAAATACACGAGCCCACGCGACACCACATCAGATTCTGACGCTCCGCTGTCTCCCCGACGGTTCCACAATCCAGACACCTCCAGACACTATGTCCCCCGGTAACCACGGTGATACAGACAGTCACTCTGTAGCTATAGAAACAAAACTGTGCACTCGGGGCGTGTGGTAGGTGGCCGGCTGCTTGCGGTTGGCTCGATGACTGGTTGGTTGGCGCGTTGTGGGGCTGGCTGATCACCGCAGGCCTGGTGTGATGTCTGCTGCCATCAGCCTCCCCACGGCGGCCAAAAGGAGCGGGACTCCTGCATATTTCTGGGCCTATAGGCTGTTTCCCGCTCGGCCAGCCCTGTCGACCCAGCCAAACCTACACAAACACGGTGCCAGCCAATCTCAACCCGACTCAGACAAACTGTGACTGGATCCAAACCCATCCAAGCGTAACTGTGTGCAGCCAAGCCCACCGTACTCCAACCTGCCCTACACCCAACATTTGATATTTTATACTCTAGACATCATTTATCCGCCGCTCTCCTCCAGAGAGGCTTTGCAGTAAGTACAAACAGTGGAAGAAATCACCATGATTATCAGTCTGTGGGTAGAGGGAGGTTCTTGTTACTATAACGGGTCACAGACGGGATAATATTAACCGATCTGTGTGTCATGCAACGTCAAAGTGTCCTCCGTCATAGTTAATCATGGACATGAATGTTGGGTAAGAGTCAAAACTACCAGTAGTGGAAAATAAGTACGTACATTAATGCAGGAACTAGACTTAAGTGCCTTTTTGAGGTACTTGTACTTTACTTGAGAATTTCCATTAGATGGTAGTTTATACTATATCCTCTCTACTACAGCTTCTACTCCACTAAATTTATCTGACAGCTTTTCAGATGCAGATTTGACACAATGGATTATATAACAACTCATAGTTAAAGATGAAACCTTTTTCCATCCTTTTAGGCTTTGGACGTCTTACAAACATCAGTGTGTATTCGTTGTTAGCAGTTCTACCAAACAGAGATTTTCCCCTCTAATCTTCTCACATGGTTTCATTCGACCCCTAGGTTGGGAACCACTGGAATAAAGTAACTAACTGTGTATAAAGGCAGAGGATCAAACCAATACTTTACTGCAATACATTACCTACATTACTTTTACTTAATTAGAATCTTTACATTACTGTATTGGTACTTCTACTTAGTTAAAGGGTATGAGTACTTCTTCCTCCACTGAAAACCACAAATCACTAATACAACAGAAGTGTAAAATACTTAATACAAACCTTCTCTGTGATGTTTTCAAGTTTTGTGGGACAGAAAAACATGTTTTCCGATACAGTAATTGTGCCTCTGATCACATCCCTACACGCCCCGATTATGGAACGATCCAAAGAAGACACAAAAAAAAAAAAAACGTCAAACATAAGAAGCTGAAAAAAGCCATCTGAGTCAGAGTCACGTTAATCTCTCAGCACAGTAACTATAGTTTGTCTGTGACACGCAGGTAGAGACACGTCCTGACATACAGCAGCGCCTCACACGCGTGTGTCAGGCAGGACACCAGACTAAATATATACATTATAGTGAACAGAGAACTGAGGGAGCGTGAGGGGAAAACTCAGTCATGTTAGCTGTTGGACGTGTTTTGCTCTTACACTGAGGTATAGGAAGCGGGGCAGAGAAAGGGCAAAGTGACAAAAGCCAGACAAGACGCGGAGGCAGGTTCTGAGAAGAAGAGGAAGTTTTAAGAGAGAGAAGGAGAGGCTGCGACCTAGGAGAGATAAACGTGACGTGTTTTTGGCCCGAGCTTGAAAAACAACAGTTTAAAAGCTCCTGATATGCATATGAGGGCCTGGGACAGAAAAGAAAAACACTCGTACTGTACACTTGCCTCCAAGCCACAGACATTTAAATCAACACTGAAGCAAATCTAAACACCCAGTTAGTATTTTCATAACCATGTTTTAGTGCTGTTGACTTTTACATACTTTTCTGTCTCTGCTGTCAACAAACAGTAAAAAAAATAAAGTATGAATGCAGCACTGTGAGATTAGAAAATGCAAAGGGGCCTGTTAGCATCATTATCACCTCCTGATTACATCTTACTTTTAATTTAAGAATTTAGTTTAAGAAAAGTTAGAAAATATTCAAGCAAAATACAACTTCCTAGTATAAAGATTAATTGTGTTACTTGTTGGTAACATTTTACTAATGTTTAGCTTTCTGCACAGTTAATCATATTATTACAAATTTTATTGATATATATATACATATATATGATTTGGGGTTTTGTAGTTCACATGTTTAAAGGTACAGCGTCTCAGATTCAGCAGCTTCTAGTGGAACAGATTTGTCAGAAATCAAATTAAGGATAATTGTGCTTGCATTATCCTAGATTGAGCTGTTTACTCTACATAGGGAGAGAGTCTCCCTCCATGTTTCTACAGTAGCCCAGAATGGACAAACCCAACAATGGCTCTGGAGACAGCCTTCCACAATTTTTTTTTAGTATTTGAACGTTGGTCATAATCTGGAACGTTGCCACTAGATGCCACCAGAAACTGGTATAAACTGTATGATTGGAGTTTATGAATGAGATATTTCTGGCTACCTGACAAATGTAAATCCAATATTCAAATAAGAAGTAAAATCTAGGTCATTCGGCACTAGATGTGGATGTTCCACTTTCTTCACCAAATGTGAGCTAATTCTGTGCTGCACAGGTAGTGCACTAACACGAGATTTAACGTTGTTGTGTGTAAAAGTCTGTGCAATCATCTCTTTTATCCCTAAAATAGTGCAGTTTTAAATAAGCAACATGACCTCAATCATAGTGTTAAGGATTTAGTTGTTAACCTGATTCATTTCTGTACTGTACCTGCCCCCACACCCAGCTGACTGAACTAGTCCAGTCATGTCCCTTATTGAACGCAGTGTGGGAAACACAGGGGATTGAAAGTCATTGTGGGTAATGTAGGTAACGAAGCCAGGCTGCAGACGACGATACGCAGTCTCAGAATACACACGTGTTGCCGCGTGTGTGGTTTTTTTTCAGCGTGCAGGCAGTGTGTTTCTATATTGACTGAGCTGACAGAGTAGTCTGGGTATTTGGGGAGTGCATTATGGGAGGAAGCCGTGCATGGTGCCAATAGGAATAGGAAGAGGGAGTTCCTCCAGAGATAGACAGAGGAGACTGTTCACACATACACACTGAGCTCTATATAGACTGACACCGTTCCACACATACCTCGCTCTCACTGACTGCCGGCTGCTTGACTTCCTAATCCCTGCCGTAGGCCTACTCTGTTTCTCTCCCTCACACACACACACACGTTTTTGCTTCTTCACACTCCTCCTCCTCTTTCAGCAATGTTTCTTTCTCCCCCTCTCACCTTCTTGCCAACTCACTTCTCTCCTTCACTCAGTCATTCCCCTCCTCTGTGTGCTCTGCCTCTCGGGTTTCCCTTACTCATGCTCTTCTTCTTCTCCCTCTTCTTCTTCTTCTTCTTCTTCTCCCTCTTCTTCTTCTTCTCTCCATTACAGACTTGGCACAGGGCCGCAAATGGGTCAAATATAACTCTCACATTCCTCCCTGCAGGCCCTCTTCCTCTTCAAGGACTGAATGTGGCCTCTTACTGTCTCTCTCTGCACATTAAAGCTTTATTGAATGCGATTCCACTGTCTCTCTGCAGAAGAATCGACTGATTGATTAAATGGTGGCTTTTCTTTTTTTTTTTTTTTTTCCAAGTTCCAATTCCTTGGCCACGTGGTGAGCATTTGTGGTCCTACTATGCAATTTATTGTGCAGAGCAATGATCTATGGTTTTTCATTAGTGACAAAACTATTCAAGTGATAGTCAGTCTGACGAGAGGCTGCAGAACAGATTCAAACCCGCAAAATACATTCTCAATGTTCGTTTCTCATTGTGCTGTTTTTAAACTGCATCCACAGTAAAACTTTCTTTTAAAACACACATTTAAAACTAATCCCTGCAACCGTTTTCAGGTATTTTTGGCAAAGACATCTTAGGTTTTGAGATTTCTGTTTCTAAGCAACTACTGAACACAGGAATATTTGTGGAAAGTAGTTCAAATTAAACCTATTGACATAGAGGTCTGTGGACTATCCTGAGTAAAGGTGACACTGTCTCCAAAGACTAGAAGAAGATCTACGGGATCAGAAAGTTAATTCAGTCAAACCAAAATTATGAAAACACAAAGTTCTTTGTATTGTAGACAAAGTCACCAAAATCAGTAGGAAACATAATCCTTCCCAAAATATGTGATAACTCTGCATATGTTGAGCTATTTCACAAATAAAACATTCACCAGCTAAAGGATCGATCCTCTCTGCACTTAGACTTTCTCTTCACTTCATCCTAAAACTGCTGAAATATGTCAGATTGTTTGTAGCAGACCAACATTGCATCTTTACAACTTTTTTCTTCTTCTCCACTTCTTACTAACTTCTCTCTCCACTTTGCATTCTGAAATCTTGAAATGCAGATTGCTCATCACTTCCTTTTTCCTTGATTCAACTTTTTTTTTGAGTATTTTATTTTTTATTTTTCCATAAAACAACAACAAAATAACAATCACAACCTGATACGACAAAACAAAATCAAATCAAGCAAAACGTCCACAGAGTGGAGACATAAAAAATAATGACAAATCAATCAATAAATAAAATATATTTATCAGTAAAAAAGAAAAGAAAAGCATAGAAACAGAGAAATGAGTGGACCTGCTGTACTGGTAGTTTCCATTTAAATAAACATGGTTGCCATCCAATGGGATTGATTATTTGGTTTGATTTATACTTTAATAAACGGCCTCAGCTCCTGATACATTAACATTGGAACATATAAGATGAGGCCTCCAGTTAATTATTCAGACACCTCCGGGTCTGCCTGGTCAGATGGAGCCTGACGGGGGCCGTCCTCTGAAATTCAAATGAGCCTGAAGTGTCCCCCGTGACCTCCCGTAGTCTAATAACAAACTGATGGAAAGAGCTCTGCCACCTCTTTGGTTCCTCCATACATTTTGTTTTCCTTTTCAGGAACCCCGCGCTCTCCTCCCCCTTTATAGCCCCTCCGCCCCCCCTCCCCCCTCCTCTCTCTCTCTCTCCCTCCTTCCTCCACCTCCTCCCGCGTTTCTTCCATGGCCTCATCCTCCCTCCGTTTCTGTCCCGCTCTCCTCCCCAGTGCAAGAGCGTGTTAATCCCATTACACATGTGTGAATACCAGCTGGAGCAGAGAGAGGGGCAGAGAACAGAGAGTGTTTGTATCCCAGTGAGTGGCTGCATACTACACAACAGTCTGCTAATGTACGCTAGTCAGGTTTATGGTAATATATTCTAATACATTAGAATACGGAGTAATGTGCTGCAATTTGGAAGTTTTCATTTTACACCTGGCAACACATCAGCATAAAATGTAGTATTATAGTATTTGTCTATTATTTTCTTTTATATACTAAAATAAACAATTTATTTTCTGGTCATCAGGTGATAATTCTATGTTAAAATGTTTATTCTGCTGAATTTTTAACAAATGATCCTAACTCTACATCCACTAAATAGCCTTTTCCAGAGACTGCTTCATCAGAAAATAATGTTTTTTGAAATGATTTTGTCAAAAAAACAAGTTTTTGTTGTAGTTGTTTCTTTAAATGTCCTTTAAGCTTCCTGACATAAAACTTTACACCAGGTGAAGACATTCTTTAAACTGAAGAAGCACAGTTTTCTATTATTTGGTTGACAAACAGCAGGTAACTCAGCAACAACACAAGTCAGATATGAAAAGCTGCTCTTCTGGCTCATTCAACGGCCTCAGATGTTAAAATCATTCAACTTGTAAAACCTGGTTCTAATGTTCTGTATTTCTGTCCAAATTTTGGAGGCAAAAAGCAGAGATGTTTGAGAGTTTAACAGTGGAAGAAAGAGGATTCAGGTCTGTTCTATGAGTTAAAGTATATAACAGATTAAAAATAGTAAAAATAAGTGCTACATTCATGTTCTTACTACAGAAGTAGTATTTGAATGTATGTAAAGTACAATGAGTCATTCCACAGGAAAATGTCCCTAAGAAGTGTTTTATGCCTTTTATATGATTTTATTAATGTCTGCGGTGTAGCTGGAGGTGTTTTAAGTTACTAAAAGTTACAATATGTATGCACGGTTTACAAACTAAAATAGGAATACACAAGGAGAGTAAAAGTGGTTTATTACTTTCCACTGGAAATCGATGAGGAAGCAGAAAATAAACCTGGTTATAACTCCACTTGAACCCACATGTCTCCACATCTAACGGCGTTCATGTGACCTGGCCGCTGACACCGGTGCGTCTGCAACACTTTACGAACGTTTAAACCAGGTTTTTTAAGACGCTCGTTTTGGTTCCGCCAGGGTCGCGCTCCTTTTCCGTGATTCAGGGCCGGTTGCTGGGATGTGGGGAAGCGATGAGGACGCGAGCTAGACGGCGCAGACAGGCCTAATGTGGCTCCTGAAGAGTTCAAGCGCCAAGAAAATAAACAAGGCTTTTGATCACAAAGAGCCCATTCAGTCCCTCTGCTTCACTCTTTCTTTCTTTCTCTCTCTCCCTCCCCCCTTCTACTTATCCTCACTACTTCTCCTGGGCTCTCCTCTCCTGACCTCTATTTTCCCTTCTTTTAAAACCTCTCCACGTGTGTATCTAACGCACCGTTTCCAACCTTCTTTTCCTCTTCTCTTATCGACACATCCAAAGCTACGGCTGGAGGACAAAAAGCAGCGGAGAGAGAGACGTGTCGCCACAGAGAGACAGACGGACATACAGACATCATCTGACCAGCCAGGGGGCAGACAGACAGAAACACAGACAAGGGCCTCCTTATTCAACACACACACACACACACACACACACACACACGGTCATGGTGCAGAGCAAAGCAACACGACACGGAAAATGTCTTCATCACTCCATCTTAATCACAAAACACGAACGAGAACGAGGCAAAACGTTTTCCCCTCCGGCGAATCAGACACTTTCTGCTGTCATGCAGACTCCACTCCTGCTGCCCGTGTGTGTGTGTGTGTGTGTGTGTGTGTGTGTGTTTTCTTATGCATACAGATGGGCTGGTGTGAAAGGGCCTCTCCCATTACAGTTTTGTTGTCGTGAGTGCGTGCTGCTCCGTCTGGGTGTGGCTCGCTAACCATTTGCCCCCTCAGGTCTGTTTTCCATTTTAAAAACACACCAGATTTCCTTGGATGGAGAAAACACCTACAAAACAAATAAAGAACATTGCTCTTTGGGGATTTGCTCACCGGACAAAACCTCCAGCAATAGATTTTTAAATCAAGCATAAATGTACATTTAAAAGTTGGTGTTTTTTTTTTTTACTCACAGAATTGAGACCGTAACAACCTAAATCCCGCTGATCAATATTCTCCCTCCCCGATCCTCCACTTCTCGTGTGTCTTCATCATTTACCAATCAGCTGTGATTGATGGCTCCTGTTTGCTGATTAGGGTCATTAGCACCTCAGTAATGAACCAATAGTGACTCTGGTGATCAATTAGTCCCGATCGCCCCGCCAATTCACACGTATGTCGCTGTGGGCTGCCCCCGCTGAGCTTTTGTGGCGGTTTGCTTTCACATGCAGCCTCCCCCCATCAGGCCGAGCCCTCTGCAGACACCCAGCTCTCCCACAGTTTAAAACCAGGAAGAGATCGGCTCCAGTGGAAACAATCCATTGAAAAAGCATTGATTTTCGCAAAAAAAGTCAGTAATTAATTGATTTTTTTAATGATTTTAGTTTCGTGTTTTTTGCTTCACACCTCCCCACCTACACGGCAAAGTGAAACCTGCGGCTGCTGAATCTGTGAAATCTCACTAACAAAATGAGAAATAGCTGAATTTGCATTATATTTTAATTCACTCAAAAATATTTCCAGAAAGCTGGTGAGTTTCCTGGAAATCAAGTTGCACTTTCGCCGCTGTAGAAGATTCTCAGAACAAAAAGGAGTCAGTTTTAGTTCTTCTGGTGTCTGGGAAACGTTAAGAGAAAACAAGGTGGGTGAACTGCATTATCTCACCAAACTGAAAACACCTCCGATTTGGTTTTTTTTTTCGGACAATCACAGCTCGTTCTGTCTGATGTTGTCAGGTTCGTTCACGCTCCACTTTGCCCGGGTGTTCGTCTTAACGCGTCCTCAGGCGGAGCAGAAGGTCAGCGGCAGAGCAGACAGAAAAAACAGCTAATTCATGCCATGTAACGTCTGACCACCAAGGTTCCTGAAGAAAAAAAGCGTTTAGGGCTTCTCTCAAAGTCCATTAATTTGCTATAAATCTGATGTAATTTTAGGTTTATTTCATGCCATTGATATAATGACAATGTAACATCATAATTATGCAAGTACAACTTTACAAAAGCTATGAATCATGTTTAAAGGTCAATGCAAAAAAGTGATATTATATTAAAATCCAGAGCTGAATAATATGCAATCAACATACAGGTAAATCTGCATTAACTCATTTTTCTTTTCTTTCCACATCTTGAAGGAGGAACATTATTCTTCATCTGGATGCTCCACTGTGATCACCAGCTCGTCTAAAGCTAACTGTATCTGCTGAGACTTAAAATGACATAAAGTTACAGCCAGACAGCTGAACAAAAGATAAAAGTCGCTATAAAGCTGCAGGATGGCCGATAATTGTCTGGAGCTTCATCACTTCCAAATATCACACATCTTCATTCAGAAAAATATTGAAATAGTGAATATCTGTACAAAATGAAGATTTGGACAAAACAAGACTTTTTAATAATAATTGTGTTCTTCTAATGAACCTTGTTGGGACTGTTTTGCCAACTTATGTTCCCATGGTGGACAGTTTCACTATATATACATATTTATCTACGAAAAGACTGATATCATTAATGCACTTCTACACACACATGCAGCAGAGGACATGAGAACGAGAAGGTGTGACGAGTCATCCATCAGAACTCAGGTGAAGTAGAGGTGGTCGGGTGGGTGTGAAGAACTAGAGGAGGAACTGGAGAGGATGTGAAGCTGCTGAGGAGGAAGAGGAGGAGGAGGAGCGGAGGGAGAGAGAGTTGGACAAGTTACAAAATCGAGGAGGATGAAGGGCAGAGCAGAGGAGGAGAAGAAGAGTAGGAGAGGAACATGACGAGGAGGGAGGAGGAGGAGGAATGCTGAAGAGAAGGTGACGAAGAAGCAATGTGACAGCAGAGAAGCTGGAGGGAAAGCAGAGAGCACTGAGGGGATGTTGTGCGTAGTATTGTTGACATGATCGTGCCTCCGTGTGCGTGTGTGTGTGACAATTGCATGAAATATTTCACCCACCAGCTGGCCTTCACTTCCCACACACACTGCCACTCAAAAGGAAAAGGAACAGAGCGGAGCGGAGGAGAGGAGAGGGATGTACAGACGGAGGGAGGAGGAGGAGGAAACGAGTGTGCACCTACGACCCCTCCACCCCTGGCTCAGCCTGCTCACATCTCCAGTTCACGCTCCAGAGTAATTACGGCTCCTTTCTCTCAACTCAGAGCTGCTGTAAGTGCTGAAGGGCCCTTCATTAGAGGGGAAGAAAGGGGTGTGTGTGTGTGTGTGTGTGTGTGTGTGTGTGTGTGTGTGTGTGTGTGTGTGTGTGTGCCCATAATGCTAATAAGCGCCTGATACATGCTACATGTCCTCTTATAATTACAGTCCATGGACGTTTCAGCTTCTTACCCAGCATCCTCCACCGCTTCTGGACTCAGGCACCTGTTGGCTGCCCGTTCCTTCCTTCCTTTCCTTCCTTCCTTTCCTCCTTTCCTTCCTTCCTCTCTACCTGGTACAGCGGGGGGTAATGGTGCCCCCCCTTTCCGCCTCTCTGTCGCAGTTTACGGCTAAACACGGCGCCCGTGGGGCGACAAACCGGAGGCAGCGGCGGCATCGGCCGGTGGAGCGGCGACGGGGCCCCGGCGAAGATCGTGTGATGAGAGGATGAGTCACTCTTTGATGAAAATAAACGATTAATTTATAAGTTAATACATCCACACAAAATGACGCGTGGCTTTAACACATTATTCAAGTAATGCTATTTTAACGTAAAGGATTCACACGGTGATTAAAACATCATATAATATCATTAAAACTCAATATCAAACACAACAAGACATTTTATATGTCTGTGTAGGTTTGGGAAAGTTGGCATTTTCTGACACAGGTAGGTTTATATTATAACAAATAATTAGTAGATTAATAGTGGAAATTGAGATGGAAATGGAAATAGTGGACAAAAGTTGATATTATCAGTTTTGTTTTGTGTGTGAATGCAAACAAATTCATGGATGCATTAACCTGATCTATGTATCTGAGGAGCACAAATTATCTTATTGAACTGGATTATTGACATATTGTGATACATTTAAACACAGTATTCCAGAAAATGACAAAGTGTTTTTAGAGCCAGATTTTGACAAAGGGGCACTCTCCAAGATTAAATTTCTCCTTTACTCAAAATTGATATCCTTTTGCCTTTAGTCAATTGTTTAAGTTTCTCCGTATAGAGTTTGAAACTAGAAGTGTGGTTTATTCTACTTGTGTTGTGTTTCAGTGGTATATACAACCTGCACCTTCCCCAGGATAGCAGTATACTTTAAAGTTAGACACCATATCTCCTATACACTCCTGATGTTTATATCTTTTGTTGTTCATGCACTATCCTAAGAAAACAGTGGCTTGAAATCATAAATCAAAATGACAATAATATCATTCCTGTGAAAAAAAAACAATATATTGGCACCTTGGTACATTCCCTTATTTGTTTTTTGGAAGTCCACAAAATAAAAATAAAAATCCTTTAAATATTGTGGTGATTTTTTTTATCCTGCATCAATTTATAATGCAAATGTGTTCAAGTATTGTATTAAAGGGGAAAAAACACTAAAACAGGTGATAATTTAAAACATAATGTACTGCTCTCAATATTTGAATCTATTTGGATACTACATCATGTAATTCACTTTTATAATGTATTATTAACCTATTTCTTTCATATTAAAATGACTGTTTTTCATGTTTTTATTAGTATGTATGTGTTTTAATATATACAACATTAAGTGGGACTTATCCCTGCCCCCTCCCCCTTCTTTTACAATCTACACACCTATGTGTTGGGCTGCGAGGAAAAGTTCCCTTAGCAGAACCATAGACGATCTTTGGCAACAAGTGGGCGTTCAATTCCTCCCTCCCTCCCTCCCTCCGTGGGTCAGCGTGGGCGGCCCCGTGTGGCAGGAGGAGAGAGAAACACGACACCCCGAGGAGGAGGGGGGTGGTGTCGAGAGCGAACACGAAGTGAGTGAGTGGAAAAAGAAAAAGTGTGTGCCGGAGAAAGAGAGGAGCAGAGAAAGAACAGAGTTGGCCTCGGTACTTTTGTTCCTTTCAGACGCTGTTTGGACCGTCGCTGAGGATGAGGATGGTGGCGGTGATGATGATGTGGAGGAGGAATCGACCATGCGACACCGGGATGAATTTTTAGACTCTTCGCATTCCGTTGCTCTACGTTGCAGCACGACTCTTCGAAAACTTCGCCCTGCGCCATTCAGACCCGGGTAACTGGATTTCCCCGCAGAGGCTCGGGGCAACTTTTGGCATCGGAAGCCCCGCACCGAACACCGAATACCCCGGCGGCGCAAAAAGTTTTTTTCTCTCCCCCCCTCCCACAGATGTGTCGTGATATAAAGCTGAACCACATGCGAAGTGAACGGGGAGAGTTTTATTAACTTCCAACACCGAGCTCATAACCGGGGCAGGTTCTTTTTTTTCTCCTTAGCGAGCCGCCTGCGAGAACAACACCGAGGGAAGCAGTGCGGTGCCGCAGCTAACTTCGGCTAACTTCAGCTAGCTGAGCTAACTCAAGTCTAAAGTTACCAGTCGACGGGGCGAAAAAAAAAGTGAGTGAAGCCGCGCACAGACGGACGACAGCGAAGATGAAAACCTCATCGGATCCGGGTAAGTTGACGCTCACACGCGTAACAACGCACAAACTTCTTCAGACGCCACTGTTTGTTCCTTTTTGAAAGGAAAACAACAGCGCCTAGCCCCCGCGGCTAGCGGGCTAGCATGCTAACCAACTCCGCTCCGGGGAAAGTGTGACAACATTATGGCGCTAGAGTGGATCCATCCTGTTGTTATTGTTTTAGCGAACCTGGAAAGCGAGTCCTCCCCACAACGGCCACGTTGGTTTTAATCAAGCACACACAGGGACACACAATATTGCAATTTGTAAACCGTATTTTCCAGATATTTAACTATAAATTGCTCCGAAGCAACTCGGCTGATTTACAGTGAGGGCAACTGTAGATTCCGATTTCCCGGATCAGTGGTGATCAGCCAGGGCCAACGAGCCTGTTGCACTTTTACCTGTGGCACTTATTAATACTGCTATGCCTAATATTTCGGGGAGTATGTTTTTATGTACAGAAGTTGCTTATATTTCACTCACCTACATTTCCCCTGAGACTTTTCACTTCATTACTACAATTTAAAACCGAGCTTTGGATGCAGTCAGACTGCAAAACGACACGATTCAAAGAATGCATTGTGAGAAGTGCACACACACTCAGAATAAATTTCTTTTTTATCATCAGGTAGCTTTTTACTCAAATAATGTGCTTCACTCATTTTAACAGTGGTGGATAAAGTACTTGGGTCCTTGAGTGAATGTAGAATTACAGTCCTCTAAAGCAGTTGAAAATGTGAATTAAAAGTACAATTATATTATCAGCAGAATGTACTTAGATTATTAAGAGTAAAGGTACTCATACAAAATGTGTTTTTCATGAGAAATGTGGGAGTTTAAATTTAGATACTTTGGATAGATCAGTAGTGGAACTACTAATATATCATATAATGTAGATGTGTATCACTTTCTATATGATCTTTCACACCAAGTGCATACAAAGTGCATTTTATGCACTTGGTGTTTTTTCATGCACTAAAACATGCATGAAAAAAATTAACTTAACGTAAACAAAAATCTAAAATTATTTGATTTAATGTCAAGTCATAATCTGCAAAGTGAAGCTGTCAAATAAACGTAGTGGAGTAGAAAATACAATAGTTCCCTTCCCTGGAGTGGAGGTATGGAGAAACATCATATGGAAATACTTAAGCGAAGCACAAATACTTCACATGAGTACAGTACTTAGTTACTTCCCACCACTGATTTTTTTTTTTAAACTTTTACTTAGAATAAAAGCACAAGTAACACACCAGTCAAACCAGTAAGAGCCTTAAGTTAGATACACATTTACACACTTACACACAACGAAATGCAAAAATGAGTTTGTAGAAAGGTTTTTTTCAATAGGGATGCATGGAATTGGACCTCAAAGCAAATTATTAGGCAGATTAACATGTAACGGGTAGAGACGTGTTTGAAGCCATTTAAAAGGAAAGGATCTCAATGTTGAAGTGTCTTCAAACAACAGGTGGACATCACTCCTCCTTTTCATATGTGCCCTTCGAATCAAATTTGCTTTTAATGTATGTGACGCCAAGATCCAAAGTTTGTCTACACAGTCATTTTGTGCCAATTTCTAAAAAATATTCATTTTAGAATTACACGAGGCTTCAGCAGTGTGAAATAGTCACATTAAAATTTGCAGTCTTTTTAAAATTCCTTTTTTTGTGTTTCCTTTGACACTGATTCCCTGTTCATCTATAATCTAAAAAAAAAGAGAGTTTGGCACAAAAACACTTCTACATTGAAAGATATCTACTCGATTTGACTTTTTTTGAGGGTTGATCAACTTTAATAAATATTTGCATGGAAGGAGGACTGGATTTTGGCCCCATCACTTACATTGAAGCTGCATTATGTAGTTAAGGAGTGATTGCAACAAGACAAACCCATCATTTGGGTACATAAATATAGTTTTTAGACAGACCTGGAAAAACAGAAATTTAGAAAGATGTGATGCATTGCTTCACAGATGACACTGCACTGTACACAATAAAAGCATATTAATGTGGCATTAATTATATCCACACATTTATATTAAGCAAATGACAAAAAAACGCAAAGCACATAGCACAATATTTTTTTGCATTTTGATTATTTTTACGCTGAATTTAAATGATTGATCACAGTCTCCAGGGAACATAGAAAGGGACTGTAAGATTGGATCTGGAACATCATGTTTGTTAATAGAATGGTGGTTTAATTTCCCAGATAATATGACGCCAGGCTTGTTGGTGTGCAATACTTAAAACAAACCAGGAAACACATTTTGCCTTGTTTTTATAATGTGTTTTCTGTAAGGCACTCTGTAACCATTGCATTGTTTAATGTATGCAATAATTAGGCTAGATCCAAGTGGCTTTATGTAGCGTCGTAGTTAACAGCTTCACTAAGATGTTTAGGGAATCGGGACAGTTTAAAACTGAAATCTTAAACCCTACCATTTGAGATTCCGCTCATTTTTTGTGCTCTTTTTGTTGTCAATCATATGATTATGATTTTCCATCTGTAACTTATGATTTCTCCTTTCTCCGTGTATTTAGAGGTCTTTAAACTCAAGTTAATCAGAAGTGTTGTATGGTAATCACAGGCAGGCAAAGATCCAGTTCCCACAGTGGAGCGTTTAACAGGGAACGCTACGACAGAACGCTACTTTAGAATTATGGCTTTCGCTTCTTGTGATAACTTTTTATCACAGATAAAGTACGACATATTTCACACACAAGCAACTTTTTTCACCTCTTGTCTCATAGGATTAATATAAGGTACACGGGTACAAAGTATGTCTAATATGGGATGAAAATTGAATATATTTGGAGGAAATTGAATTGTGTTTTTTGCTTTGGATTCATGATTCTCAATCAATTTGAGTGAGGGGAGACGCCTTTTCACCATTTATGGGCCAAATAACGCATTGATTCATGGGGAAAATGTTAATAAATATTGACTATATTCACCCCAGTCCCAACATAACTAACCTACAATATGTAAAGTTATTGTAATTGTACCCTACAGAAAATGTGATTTTTAACATCATTTCTCAGGTTGAGAAATCTGATTTACACCCATTATTTTTTCCTTGGTTCTAAACATTTACCTAAATATTTGTGTATAACATAGGTGACCCTTTTAGGCCACCACACAGGCATGTCATTGTAGCCTATTCCAAACATCCTAACATTGTATTCTCTGCTAATGACTTTCTTTATCCAGGTGATCAGATTAGCGATCTTATGTCTCACTTCTGCTTTGTTTTAAAAGCGGACCACCTTGTTTGAAACATATGTCCTCATGCAATCATGGATAGCTCCCTTTGTCTATTTATAAATGATTTTCTGCATTTGTTATGTCGTGGGGCTTATAAACAGCTTAAAGGAGTCTTATGCTGTGTGGCTGCTCAGCTTTTAAATGAAGGCCAGCTCGCTTTGGTTTCAGTAGTTCCTGTTTTTCAGCATTTATCGTGTGATTCATACGAACTTCCCTCGGTTTCTGGGGATAGAAATGAAGTAGTTTTTCTTCACCGGTGAGTCACAAATCGACACGAAGCTGCAGTGACGTCGGTGTGCTCATTTTTGTCTGAAAAGAAGTGTTTTCTAAGGTATGAGCCATACTTATATCATGTGACCCAATTTGGCAACCCTTATCTGTATCTATGTTACAGTATACATAGGCAGCATAGACCGTTCCTTTTATATTTCCTGTGTAGCTGGACCCAGTTGATGTTTATATTTTTATATGTATATATATGGGTCAACCTCCACTCTCTTCCTATCAGGAAGTCAGCAGTCTGGCCCCACCAGCTCCAATTTTCCACTTGTGTTACTTACAAAGCGCCACATGTGAGACGTCACAGCTGTAGACGGCCTGGGCCAGCAGGCCAGCACGCTTTGTTGCTCCCTATATGCAAGTGTGTTAGGGTGTGTGTGTGTGTGTGTTTGGGGAGTGAAAGGAGCCATACATGAGCAATTAGCTGGTGCTAAGTCTGGGGAGGGCAGGGCTGCTGTTTATGGCGTGTGTGTGTCTAGGCATGTGCCATGGGGGGGGGGGGTTATTGCATGCAGCCCCCCTTGTTTCCTCACTACACCTAACGTCCAAAAATAATAAAGTAAAAAAACATTCATGCCGGTTTGTCTGTTGTGTGGATATTCATGACACTGATGTGGTTACACCAAAGTGGGTAACACCAAATTGCCCATTTGGTTGTGGCCTGTTGACGCAGACTATTGTAATTATAGGAAGAACAACTGAACGACTTTTTACAAATAGTTTTAATAACACAGGTTATATCAGGGCTAATGTACCAACGCGCATTCAGTTGAAAATTGATGCCGTTAGTTTCCTTTGGGAAGGAATCTGTTGTGTTACTGTCTCAGCACTATACTGAATTATGCTGTTGGCACCAATTACCCTACAAGTTGAGGCCAAGTTGTTTGTCACAGGGAAAGTTTGAGAAGTAGGTGCTGGCAACAGCGATGTCGTTGTTCAGTCTTTTATGTTCTAGGACACCCCGTCTCTTTGTGACTTGGTGGAAGTGCTGTTGTGTCATATGCTGTTGTTTGTGTGCTGTTTTTGTCACCAAACATGAAAGCGGGCCGGGTTACTGGCTATTATGAGCTACTTTGTGCTGATGAGCCACCATGCCTATTCTGTGTAGGCCTAATTCATATTAGTGGAGTTCAAAGAGTATTTTTGGGATGGCCTTTCTGTTTTCCAAAAGCATGTGTTCATCATTCTTAAAAGTAGGCATAACTAAAATCACGTGTTGGAGCTAATTTCTGGCTGTGCCAGCCAAGCTCAGTCGGATCAGGCCATTTACATGTTGGGCTGGGTTCAGGTCTCGAGTTTCACCTTTCCTACAGATACTAAGGGGGGAAATGCCATAAGCAAAAAAAAAAAACCCTAAATGGCACAGGATGTACCTTTTTTCTCTGGTTTTCCTTCCATTATGTGCATGCAATGAGTGATTAGGTCAACGCAAAGGTTGACCTGATCACATTCCTGATTACTGCTGAGCCGAGCCCAGGCAAGCAAACCCTGGAAAAACGACCGCGGAGTGACGTCTGCATTTCTCTGGTGTGTTGTCAAGTGGTGGCCCGGGTCAGTGTTGCTGTGATCATCTCTCGATGCTACGGCGGGCCCCTCTTCCTGGAAGTGTGTATGTACAGTGGCTTTGGTGACCCACACAAAGCCAGAGAATAGACAACAGGTTACACGAGGCGGGACATGCTGGCCAAACAAACAGCAGGGCCTCACGCTCAGGAAAGCCTGACGGTCAGCGCAGGAGCTGGGTGCTGATAGACGTGACATCCATGCCTGCAGCTTCACTCATTTAAAACAAATCGAGAGGATCCATTTTGTAAGAGGCATCTAATTATATCAACAAGAGAGTTACATGGCCAGCAGCTGTCCTTCAGTTATTCATCATTTTGTGCTTGTGCATGCAATTATGGACATCTATGTTTAGAATGAAGCATTGAAATACGTATAATAGACAACAGTGAGGTGATGTTTTATTTAGACATTCACACATCATCAACAAGATTCATACCAGCTTTTATTTTTTTATATATATTTTTGAGAGTTTTTGTATATTTATCCAGTTTTTATGTATGTCAAGAGTCCAAAATACCAAACCACTAGATAAGTTCTTTTTGTCTTTTTCACTACAAATTAAACCAGTATGCTTGGCTTTCTTAGTCTTTTAAATGCCCCCATAAATATTCAGTGGGGTTGAAGTCAGGTGACATGAGGAAAGTCCATGACAGTCAGTAGTTCTTCCAAAAGCTTGCGGCGTGTTTGGGGTCATTATCCTATTACACTGTGAATCCTTCTCCACAAAGATGCGATCCAGGGTGTACGGCATGTGTCTGGATGAAGAGAGCGGTAGATCTCTCTGGTCAGGGTGCAGGTGTCCAACTCCAGAGCAGGAAAAACACCTCCAGACATGAACAATCCTGCAACCATGTACCACTCTGGGTTTGTACTCTGTTCTCCTCCTTACATACATCCTCGAGTTACTACCATAAGTCGAAAAAAGATTCTTCATCTGTAAATATGACTCTTTTTATAGTCCCAGTGTGAAATGCTGGTATTTCTCATCCCACCCGGACCGCTTGGCCTTGTTTCCCCTCCTGAGAAGCAGTTTTAAAAACTGCTACTCATCCTCTGAGACCACTACAAAACAGCCTTCTTTTGACAGTACTTCAGCTGATTGGAGTCTTGTGTTCTTTATTTGGCAAATTCTGCATCTGTGATGTAGTTGCTTTTCCATCGGCCAGAGAACTCAGCTTGACGTATTGATTTTCTGATGATGTGGTCACTCTTGGTGTGTGGTGGTGCTTTGGAAACAACTGATCTTTTTTCTACAACATGCTACAGAGGTCCTGCTCTACCCTTTTAGAAACCATTAGCCATGATTTAACATTAACAGAGTTCCTCTCTGCTTAGAATAAACTTGACCTCTGACACTTCCACTTAGTCATGATGCCTTGTTTCCCACTATCACTGTTGACTTAGTAATCAATTATCTGCTGGAAACTTAACGCACAGCCATATTTATAACAGGTGAACACTGGCTGCACGTTCAGTTACTTGAACAAGCCTCTGAGAGTATATCGAATCAGTGTCCTCTGAACATTTGACATGTTTCAGAATCTACAAGCTGTCTTGTTGTTTCCTGTTTTATAAGAAATTGTTAGGTGACTTAATTATTAAAGCATATCATGGAATAATAGTACATGGTTTCTGTCATTGCAGAGGAACATAATAGGAAGTTTACAAGCCCCATCTAAGCCATCTTGTACTGCAGCATAATTACTAATCATCAGTTTGTAATGTTGCCCTACAAGTTAGTTTTGATGGTGTACAAATTTACATCCTCATGTCTCGTTTGCTTCAACTGCGCTGTTCATGCAGTTTGGAAAGCAAGAATGACAGTTTTATCTGGTGGAGAGTAAATGAGCAATGCACCCCTTACTCTAATTGGAGTAGGCTACATCTAGAGGCTCTACTGTATTATAAGATGTTGAAGCTACTGGAATCTCTGCACGGGTGTTGACCATCTGTATAAAGAATCCTCTGTTCTATTATTAAGAGCCTGACACCACAAAGTGATAATTGTTAATGTTTTTCTAAAGTAACATCAAATCGCCTAAATTTGGCTCATTACTCATGAATAATAAAGACTTTGCTCATGCATAAGAAGACAGGATCATTGTGGAAGTATGAGTAATTCATTTTTGGAACTCAGAGCAGGAACTCAGGCCTTAATCTGACAACATGCATTTCTTTATCTGGGCACCACGCAGTATGTCAAGCATCACCTTTTAGTGCAAATGGCTCCTCATCTAAAATGTCTGTTTGCTTTAGTATCTGCAAGTATTTATGATTGAGTGACTCCGTGCTGACAGTCAACCCCCATCACATCAGATGAAAGGGCACAGCAGATCAAGTGGAACCGACGACTCGCCTCGCTGAGCTGATAAGGAAAGCTTTTGCAGCAGGACAGATATCTCTGAAACACCTGACAGGATACTTGGTTTCCGCCTTCACTGTTGTTGGGTCACACACTTTCAAATCCTCTTTCGGGTGAACTTGCCCTCTGTCATTTAAACAACATTAGCAGCTAGCTTTTTTACAAAATCAAGACATATTCAGAATACTTATGAACATATTCAAGGGCTGTCCTGCACCGTTTACCTGTCGGACTGGCGAGATGTGTCATCAGAAAGTATGTCTGTTCCTCACAGTGTTTGCCCTTGGAGCTCTTTTGGATTTTTATGAATCTCAGACTGAGGGATAGAAAGGTGCAGAGTGTGAATTGTGCTCTGTCTCTGGCTGTTTTGGCTGGAGTCATCCTAACTGAAAGAGGTGCTGTGTGTTATGGCTACTATCTGTGGTTCGTGGAGATTGAGAGGTAGGGAGGGTTCTCAGGTTGATTCCAGCCTACACACTGCAGAAAGGACAAAGGGACATGCTTCCATATGGCTCTGCATGATACTACATTAGCAGCAGTTACAATCAAGTTACTATCAGAGGAAAAAATACCCCTAAAAAGTCTTGTGTTCTTTGAGGGTGTCTGTTTTTAGCTTAAATGTTGCCTGCCAGGATATTCTGGCAATTAGAGAAAGCTAGGTGGCAACATCTAGGTTATGGTGTTGTTTTAACTTTGAAATGCGGGCATAGGAACACGTTCAAAACCAGCTGTGGCATTTGCTGGCAATGTAAAAGCAGTGGAAAGTCTTCAGCAAGGGGAAAAAAAACTCTTCTAACTCAGAAACTAGTTGAGAAGTGCTGCATGAATTGGACACGTTTTCTTAAAAGTGACCACCTTAAGAGCCGCTGAAACCCCTGCCAACAGGTTGCAGGGAGAAAAAGAACACAGTTTGGTTTCGTGGTTGTTTGGACTGGGTTGATCCAACCCAGGCTTTTCCTGCACGAACACTTGTTGGCATTACACCTGCATTTTTAGGCCACTCTGCTTGATTAAAAATGTGAAATATCCACCTTTTACAAATGCCAAGAAATGTTTAATTCCCCCGTCCTGCGTAAACATTTCTACCATGGGTCTGTTTATGCAAATATGATCGCAGTTATTTTTCTAAACATTCGTTTTCATGCAAACCTAATTCTGTTGAACATTATGGCAAATGACAGTCAAGCTAAGAACATCCTTGAATCCAACCCGTCTAAATAAACAGCTTTTAAAACTTTAACGCTCAGTACAAGAGTGTGAATGTCACTGATTTGTGTGTGGTCTCGTGCTTGTTAAGCTGGTAACGAGTGTCAAATGGCTCATGGGCAGTAATATATGCTTTTATTTCATGGATGGGTATTTGAAATATGTGCAATAAACATTAGTTTTTGGGCTGTAAGCTACAAAACTAGCTGCATTCTGACTGTACATTTGCCTATATCACATGTTTATGAGATAAACAAATCTCTGGCTTTTACTGTTTTACCAAATTTGTAGTTTTTGAGTTTAGTTGTAGGCTACATCGATTCACCCATAGGTGAATGCCATTATTCTCTTTATCAAGATCGTTTCAGGCATTATAAAATGCTCATTGTGTAAAAATCCAAATGTCCCATTAAGAAAGAAGTAATAATAATAAAAGGTTGTACATAGCTCAAAACAATTTATTTAACAAAATGGTTGTAGATTATAATGTTGATCAACAGTTTAATTGACATACCGTTCCAGCCCTACAAGCACTGATAAGGTATTTAAGTAGTTGCAGTGACTGTAGAAAGGAATGTAAAGTTGGGGCCTGTATCATCGGCGGCTTCAAAGGAAGGCCATAAATTGCGTTAGTGATAAGAATGGCACCATTTGATCAAGACAGCACCATCAAAAGGCCTCAGCATTAAGTTTGTGTTCCTGTCCCCTCTTTATCAGCAGCAGCACATAAAGCCTGCCAATGTTCTACAAAATATGATGAGTTTAAACCTACATTCTTGGCATTTACAAAGTTTACATATAGCCTATATTTGCTTCCATGACATGACATGATGAATGAGCTCACTGAAACAATTATCTCATTTAGAATAAATGCTGACTCATTAACCAGCAAAACAACAGCGTCACTTGACATGTTGGATTTATTAAGTTGAAAGAGCCCTCTTTCCTCACTCATATGAAGTAGATTTGTGACCCATTTTGCGTCCCAATTGGTTGTTTGAAATCCTCCGGGCCAATGGCAGTGATGAATGAGTCGAGTCTGGTTTATTGAAACGTGAAAAGTCAGTGAGTCCCTCAGACACTCACTCACTCATCTCGGCCACTTACTGACGCACCATGCTCGTTTTTATTAGTAGGTCTGGACCCCCCAACTTGCCACGAAAAATGGGTGGTGTCTGTCCCACATTAACACATGCGCACACCGACACACACACGCACACACTCTTTTAATTTTCTCACTACAGCTCCAGAGCGTGGCGGGCTCATTTGGGCTGCCGTCTCCCTGCGGTGACGCCGTCGTGCCTCTGTCTTTAATGTTTTTACACGGGGAGAGAGCCGCTCAGTCTAGAGACTGGAAGATCCAGCTTTAATTCAATAGAGCGAGGAATTAAGACTGTGGTGGCTCTGCCAATGAGGAAAGGCTGACTAACGCTCTAATGCTGTCTGAGACATCACACTTGTAGAAAGCCCCTCGCTGGTCGTTCTACATTTTAAGAATTTTACAGACCAACTCATCCAGAGCGAGTTGCAGTCAATGTAATTGTAGGATAAGCTGCAAGTCATAGATCAACGGTGTTATGAGCCAACAATGAGGAGTGGTAAGTGAGAACCACAGTGTTCTGGCAGTTATAATAACACATATTAATGTTTGGGGCAGAAGTAAACGTGGTTAAGAAAAAATGCCTGTCGCGATAATGGCAGCATTGCAGTACTTTTGATAACCAAACCATGTCAGCCACAACGTCGTAGTTTTCCTTTTTTTCTGATGAGGAAAAGCCCTTCTTGTTTTACACCTCAACATATTTTTGGTTATTTAATACCTACAGTGATTCCTACCGCAGCAACAGCAGCAAATGTGTCTTCCCACTGGCATGCACATGTATGCATGAGGCACAGCACAATAACATAAGGAGCTAATCAATGTTCAAATCCAAAAGTTCAACTTTTAAACACACAGTCTAGATCCATTCACCTGGAAAGCTCCCATTAAATGACTTAATTTAAAAAGCAATATAGTCTATCTGTCGAGCAGCAATTCTTACAGGGGAGTTAGTAAAAATATAGTAGGAGGATAAATAGTGAATTCTTTGTTTTTTTCAGCTATCAATGAGCATGATTCTGATATCATCTTGACTATTTGAGAAAAAGAAATATACCTCTTCCATATTGAAAAAACAATTCCTACTTTGTGTTCTTCATGGAGTTTCTCCTTTCTGAGTCTATTCTTTTCTGAAATGGGCCAGCAGTGACGAATGTTTTTGGGATTTGTGCCCTACATTTTGGCCGCGATACCCCAATAAATAAGTATTTATCAAAGGCAGAAGTGGCCTTGTGCTAAAACTTACTTAAGTCCAGGCCCCCCGGATTGTAGCAAATTCTTACAGCCAAAAGTGTAGTGAAACTTTATCCAGAAGAAAGAATCATAGAGGACATATGCAGATTCTATTGTTGCACAAACATTCATGTTCCTGTCTGACACTTTCTGGTATATACGATGATGTGGGCCATCCCTGCTGTGATACGAGTTGGTGATGGCTGGTCCTAGTCACATCCCTCAGCTGGACCTGCAGCATGTTGAGCTGTTCGTCCTACTAGTTGTAATCAACAGTGGAGCCTCTTTGTCTGTGTGGAAAGATGCTGACAGGAAAGCGGCATTATGGGAAAAGAGCAGGGGAATGGAGAAGATGGAATTTGATTGGCAGGAGAGCACAAGAGTGAGTCACTCATCCAGCTACGGGCCTATTCTGGGCTGTGGTGACACGTGTGTGTGTAGTTGTGGTTGTGCTCACGAACACACACACACACACACACACAAAGCTCAATCCAACAACTGAAGTCACCAAATTTTCGCTGTTGGCCATGTGCGAGCGTGTGTGTGTGTGCGTGTGTTGGAGTAAAATGAAAGTAGTCTGGCGACCAAACCACAACACAGAAGCCAGATTTAAATGCAGATATTCATCTTCTCTCCCACTCTGAGGTAACCCTCCACAATACAGACACTCAGCAGATCTCTCCAGATCTATTGGTTTCTGACTCCATTTATTAATTGTGCGTGTTGATTATTTTCCATTAGGCAACCTAACAGTCCAATAGTCAGGCAAATATGGTCAAAACTGTTCTTTCTCAATATTCACAGTGGTGGAGGTACAGTACGCCTTATCTATGCCGTTTAGTCCTCATGTAAAAGCTTCTGCGGGAAAAGCTCATTAAGATTGATTACATCTGTTTTCCTCAGTGAAAAGGGATTAGTTTTTGATTGTTGTAGTGTGTCCACTTAGCCAGATATTTTAGTTCTGATCAGTTTATTTTTCTCTGTGAACAGTAGGGTCCCTTTCTTTCCAAACACAGGTTTCAGCATCTGTCTTGGAGACACCTCAGGATGGGAGTAAAGGATAATGTCGTCCTTGGTCGTTCTGCTAACCCAGCTCAGATTGATGTTATTAATCAGCAAAGTGGCTGCCTGGCTATCCAGCCTGATGGTTTGTTGGGCTTAACACCGGTTGACTTCACTCTGCAGGGTGTCAGCCGGCCTTATTTCCCCCGGAAAGACAATGTATCATGAATATGTAGGAGTGAGGTGTGTGTTTGTGAGCGCGCATGCATGTTTACGTCAGTGTGTGTTGCTGTGCAACCGACCGACCACATCAGTTCTGCCTCGGTGCAGCTCTGCAAACTGACAATGGAGTCATCTCACTCTCTCCCCCTGTCTTTAATTCTCTCCGTCTTTCATCCGGTCTCTTGCACGGTCAAATGTTCAAACGGTTCCCTAAAGATTCCATTCTGATTCTAGGAAGTGAGCTGGAGATCTCTAGTGAGATAGTCAGGTAGCCAGGAGCCCAATGCTGCTGAATGTTTTACAGGGTTGTCATTTTCTGGTAGGAAAGCATGCTCAGGCGCGTCTCAAAGCACGTGTTTGTTCTTGTATGTGGTCTTCCTCTCTGGGAATATAGACCTGAAGCTGATAAAGGCTCCAACCTTGGCTTCTTTTCAGCAGGCGCTACAGATTAGGAGATAGACGGCTGAGCTCATCAGTGATGTGATTGTTTAGGATTTTGTTTCTCCTTAACACAACAGTGATAATCCTTTGCTGGAGATTGTTTACTTTTCTGCATCTAATCTATTCAGGCTTTTTTTTTCTCCCATTGGGGGAAATCTTTAATTATGTTTGAATGAAATATACAGCACAGCCATTAAATGACACGAGTAAGTGACCTCAGGAACATGTTTTGACATCCTTTCATCAACAGTTTAAGGCCTGCGGGGTCTGCTGAATGCACCTGTGGCTTCTTTTCATATCAGGGTATAATAACTGACTCTTTATTGCACAGGTACACACACGCCAGGCCAGGACCGGTCTAATCACTGTCTTGGCTGCCTAAAACATGCTGCGGAGTTCTCTAGGACGTGACAGGTTTCTGTCTGGCAGAATTCGGGCGTCCGCCGTGTCACAGATTAGAGTAACTTCGCTGTCTCAGCTGTAGCAGAGATAATACACTTAAAGACTTCTTTTTGCAGTCTGAGGCTTTACTGCTGACTCCCATCTTTCTGCTACGCCTCAACTCTTTTTAGCGGACTTCAGAACACGGCAAAGCAGCTGTTTGTGCTCCGCTCATCCACTTGTGCTCATCCTGAGGCTTTGTTTAGTTTGGATTGCTCATTGTCTACGGGAGGCATCATTCACAGTGCGAGCTATTTCAACGATGGATTTCTGACCACTGAGATGGAAAACCACCACATTATCCCCAAGGGAGCTGGTGGGCTGATTTTAGCCATACGATGCCACTTCATTGATGACCACTTAATGTTAGTGTTCCCAAACCTGCCAACAAGCCTGGAACTATTTATTTCATCATCATATTTATCATAATCTGCAGTATCAAGTTTCTCTTCCGACCACTTGACCACCACAGGAATTTGTGAACTTTTTTAAAATTCACCTAATAGGCTAGACTGCTATATTGTGGAGCATCACGCATTTCTTTTTCCTTTAATCCAGTCATTCTTTCTCTTTGGCCCCATATTGCTGTATCAATCTCTTTGTTCCATGAATGGGAAATGAACATGCAAATTCACACTTTGTTGTGTTATATCTCCAATAGAGATGTGAGGCTATGAAAATTTCATCACGATTATTGTCATATAGAAATTCTTGCTTTGCTTTTTGTTGCAGCAAAACAATTATTTTTGTCTCCTTATATCTTCTGTCTTCCTGAGACGGACCCTGTTTTCAGTCCTTCCTCTCCTCCTGTCTGTCGGTCTGTTCATCCGTCTTTCTTTCTGTGAGCCTTATGTAACGGAGGGATCATGTGAGAAGTGAGGTGAGGGTTCATGCTGTGCACCTGCAGACAGACGTGCTCCTTTCCTTTTGATCTCCGCAGGACTGAGTTTTTTCTTTTTTCTCTTTCTGCCCTACTCTTCCAGTTCTTTTCCTCCCACTACCTTTCTACCCGACTTCCTCCCCATCCCGTCTCTTTCTCTGACTCCTCCCTGGCTTTAAGCCACTGGCTCCTTGAATCTAAACTCCGTCCTTTAAGGGTAATTATGAGATCAGGTCAGAGAGAGGCAGAAGGTTTTAAACAGTAGTTTGAGGCTCTGGCCTCCCCAGTAAGGCAGTGTTAGGACTATCTGTTGTGATCCCAGTGTTGTATACAGGTAGTTTATGAAGCAAGACAAAAATGGAAACCCAGACAGCCAGGTTGATCTTTACTTGAATGTCAGTTCATAAACTTAGATTTTCCACGTTGGATGCTGTTTTTTTTTTTTTTTTGTTTTTATTTATTTGTGCGTTTCCCTCCATAATTTAACACACTGCACTTGCCAGTACTGTTTACGCCCAGCGGAGATTCCCCTTTTCCTGCTCTGTACCATTTCCTGCCTTTCTGAGTTGCCTGATCCTGTTCCCGATAACATCTTCCAGATTTCAGTAGTTAGACAGCCCTCAACCATTTAGCAACGGCCCGTTACCTCTATGCATCGGCCACAGTGCTTCTGAATCATTACCCCGCAGACAGACACAGACCGACCTTTCCAGTGGTTAAATATAGACCCACCAAAGAATAGGAGGAAGGGAGGGAAAAATAAACGGGGGGATAGATGGATAGAGGGAACAGCATGTTAAAGAAACGTGTTGGGCAGCGTGAGCGACCATTTGTGTTTAGTCTCAGCGGCTGCAGGCCTTCTGGACAATACCCCACTGATGGCTATCGGTTATTAACAGCACTATTCTAACCCAGGTGACGTCAGCGTCCCTAAGAAAAGCAGACCTGTGTGTTCAGCCCCCTCCAGCACCGGCTGCTGCTGCACAGATCCTGTGTTTCTTTTGGAACTGAGTAAGCAGGCGACTCAGAACTGCAGGCTAATAGTAAATTATTTTTTCTACCCTGTACTTGGCTATATATAGAATTGAAGTGAAGTCTGAAATGGTGTGTTTCGCCTCTGCCTGACAATCAGAACTTCTTACTGTCTGGAGCAGAGCTTGCCAGATATTACGAAGGTATTTGTGTTTGTTTGTCTACTTCAGTTTTGTCTTGTAGCTTCATGTCGAGGCCTTTTGTGCTGCCAGCCATTGTCCTTTATGGACAATAAAGGTGACTGTAAACCAAGCAGCATAATGAACAAAAATATTACATATGGTGGAAATATCACAAATCAACACAAAACTAGTATCTATAGGCTACATGAAGTCAGGAGTGGAGCCGCAACAATAGCCAGCACCAAGTTCATTAGCATATCAAATAAATGTAGGCTAAAACTATTTTATAAATGGGTTTATTTTACTTGATTTTAAATTCTTTAATTCAATCTTCTCATGTTGATTATTCCTGGATTCTTTAGTCTTCTATAACAGTAAACTGAATATCTTTGTGTTCAGTTGTAAAGAAAACAAGACATTTAAAAACTTTACTTTGGGCTTTTTTAGGAAACCAAACATTTTTTATTCCCAGGACTAAATCAAGAAAAGTAATTAGATCAATAATGAACATACAGTATTTTTAATTGCAGGCCTACCTAGGAATATCAGAAATGTTAGGATTTCTTCCATGAAGGTAAATAGACTGATTTGTGTGTTTGTGCAAAAACAATAGACTGTAGACGGGGACATGCAGGAGTTTAGGCTGCTGTTCCTTCCTCCTCGCCTGAGGCATGGGAAGACCAAACACAGGTTTTGTCTCTTTATGAGAGTTTGTATAATTGTTTCTTCCCCACGTCCCCTCTCAGCGCTCTCTGTCTCTGCCACTCTCTAGCTGTTAATCTCTGTTTTTACTCGTGTTACATTACCCGCCAGCTTTAACAGAACCGTACGCTCCGATCCGTCGGAACGCCACGCTATCAGCTGTCCTGTCTGACTTACTGGGCCCTCCTGCTCATGCTGCTGTGCTTCTGAATCAGTTCAATAGAAATCAGTTGAATGTGAATGAACGGGCCGTATCTACATTTAGAAATAAAATGTGATTTATTTTAACCGCATATTGATCGGCGTGGTTTCGAAAACGGGTTCTTTTTGGGACAGGGCAGCATTTCTGTTGTGTGACAGTGTAGCCGGCGCTGCTGGTCAGATCAGCCTTAGACGGATCACACCCTCACGCTGCAGCTGACTGGATCTGTGCCTGAACTCTAAACTCTTTTGGCAAGTTTCTGTAATTGAATCATATTTTGTCTTGTCTGTCGTGACTCGGATGTTTTATTTTTAGAGCTAAAAGCCTTTGTTGCTAGGAGACCGTCTTAGGAGAAGCAGAGCGAGGGAGGGACAGAATGAAAGAAGAAGAAAAAAGAGAAAAGAAAGAAAGGGATGGTAGTGGTGTGAGGGGGAGAAAGGCGGAATCTATGAAAGCTGAACGACAAACAAACAAGCTATGAGTCAGCAGGGACATCTGCAACACACACACACACACACACACACACGGTGGGCATGGCTGCTATTCCTGTGTTCTTTGTCTATGTGCTCTATGCACCCACGCATGAACCCACTTACCTCTCCCCACTAACCTGTGTTGTGTGTCTGTGCACTTCGTGTGTGAGAGAGAGATATTAGCTCACCCAGTTTGATTGAATCCACGCCTGCTATATGTGGAAGTGAACTGCATGTATAGTCGGCGTACCTCGTTTTATAGCCGTGTGTTGTGTCTGTGTCACAATGCCTAACCTGTCCCCAGTGACAAGAGCCCTATTGTCTGCTGCATGAATCATATGCTTTTACCCCATTAGTAATCTGCCTCCAAATGGCTATTATCAACTATCACAGCCAGTGTGTCTGTCCTTGGCTCGCTCTCCAAGCACCATAGGAGATCAGATAGCAGATGTGGTTTATTAGTCATCAGTGGGCCTGTTCTTCGGGATATTTTTATCCTTTTTTTAGGATTCTTTTTAAGTCTTCAGAATGTGTTATCGGCCACTTTCAGATTAAAATAAAAAACGCATGCATTAATACTAGGGCTTCAGACACCTTCAGCCTACAGTACAGTGCAGCTGTATTTTTTTCCCTTCCATATTCAGAGAATTTCGGAGAAAATATATCAGACATTAAATAGAAAACACAACTCATTGATTTAAATATAAAGTCCCAGCTTGTAAACAAGCCTACGGTGTCCAGTCATCGAAAAACACTAGATGTTCAGCACAGCCACACCATTTCTGAATGGATTATAAAATATGTTCATCTAAAACACATACTGCTCACTTCATCCACTTGTACACTTAGAAATCAGAGGCCGTTGAACAGATTGGACATTAAATATTTGCTGAAATATTTCAATGATTCACAACCGTAGGGATAATTATTTTCCCACTGGGAAGCTATAAGAAATGGATAAAAACTTTGGAAAAAACAACACTGCACTGCCAGTACACACTTACAAAATTTGGTGTCAGTCACAAAAAGGTTGCAGCTTGAAGGGGATAGTGGATTCCAGTTACTCCACTGGTGTGTCTCCATTATTTAGCCAGACACTGATCATAGGGAGCTTGCAGCAGTGTCAGTTCTTGTTCGCTTAAACAAAATGTCTTTGACAGTACGGGCATAAAAACATCACCTTCCTTTGCTAAGTCACTTGAGTTGTACTTGATCTTTTGTTGCAGTGTGGCAGCACTCTATTGTAAATACTAGCTTTAAGATTCTCCCTTTCTCGAGTGAATCTTTGTGGCTTCTTTCTCTTTGTATGCGTAGATTTCTCAAAGACCTGAGTTTACAAATTGTTATATTTCTGTGGTGAGATGTTTCCACTTCAGTCATGTATGCATTTCTACTACAACCTCTACTACTACTGCTGCCACTACTTCCTCTGCTACTACTACTACCACCACCGCTACGACTTGTTCCAGAAGAACAATTTTTGCACATCTAATGGTGCAATTTGGTTTTCACTCTGTTTGATCATGTTGGTTTTTCCATGACTCACTTTTAACTCTTTACACCTGCTATTAAAATGTGAATAAGGGAAAGCATGTGTTAATTTCAGGATATAAATGCATGCAGCAGACAGCACGTGATCAGATATTTGATCAAACATATCAGTGCATTGTGATTGATATCAGCAGAATCAGCTATTTGTAAATGCAGCTCAAACCTTCTCCCTCTTTTTTTTTTTTATTTTAAATGTCAGAAAGCACCACCCATGTGGGTAGGAATGTCGTGACTCACTCTGGAGTTTGCCATCCACTCGGCTTCAGACGCGAGCAGGATCTGTTTCCACCAGTCGTTGCTGTTTTTACCCGATTCACTGTGAAGGAGTCATTGTGCTTTCAGGAGGGCTGTTGTAAAAGACTTTGCATTGAAAGGAAAGTAAATATCAGACTCGCTGTATAATCTTTAATTAACTGACTCCTGCCATTTTTTTGTAGTTGACAAAGCAATTTTCTAACTTATTCATAAATAAATATAATCACAATATGGCCGCAACGCAGACGAGGGCACTTCTTGTGTAAATGGAAAAATCATAATGGGCCCATCTGGGCCCCATATCCAGACACAGTTTACTTTACACTTTAATTTTCTTGCCAGGTGTGTCTTTTTCTCCAACTTTTTGTCTGCTTTTTTTGTCGTCTTACCTGTTTTTCGTCTGTTCTTCTTTTATGGAACTGCCCCCAAAGCAGATCAAACATGGGGAAGGCAATAAAAGTACAAACTCTCTCTACAATTTCCATTTGTAATGTGAAATCAGCAGTTGTGCCTGTAAAGATTTTAGAAAGTCTTCAGATAACTTTCATATTGTATCACGATGATTGTGTCTTTCATTGGTCGCGTAAGTTACCTAACGAAGGTGTTCTAGTCTGTTACCCTTGAGCATATCATTGTTAACAGTTCACTGTCACTGCTATATAGATATGACATGCTTTGTAGAGTGTGGGAAACTGATTATAACCTTGCTATGTCGGATAGTGTGTTTCTTTACAGTTACATTAACACATACACACACAGTATTCAGCATTGTTATAGTGTGCCCACATGTTTCCCACCCTCAGCTTTCTCAGCTTGATTGCAAAAGCACATCTGGTCTTAATGAGGAGCGTGCGTGTGTGTGTGTGTCAGTCACTATGCCGTTGCTGTTCAGCCTCTCAGCCTGGCCTTGTGTTGAAGTGGTGTTGAGTCTTTTACTGCCACCCACTGCTTTATAACACAAAGCGTATACTTTTAACTGTTGGATAATACTGTTTTTTTTGCGAGCATGTCTTCTGATAGTGGTTATAAAACCATAGCGTATATTGTGTCTGCACATATGTCAAGGCCTGTTCATTTGTTTTAACAGTGTGGAATCTCACATCTTTGATGCCGATAGTAGTGAAATTTTGATATGACTGTGGTCTGTGGGAACAGATTGAGTCTTACAGCTCATCAGTCTGAGTTGACATGCTTCAACCAAACTTTCATCCCCAATTCTGTGGCTTTTGGTGATTTCTAGTCTGGTATCCTTTCACAGAGGCTCCACAAGGCACAAAAAATAACCAGTTGGCTGCTTTTATATGAAATACAGTGTGTGCCTATTATTAGCTGTGAACGCAAGTACTTTTCACCTATTGTGGTGTTGACCCTTGTACCGAAACAGCTGCCGTCAAGAAGACAATTAGAAACTTGAGAAGGATAAGGTTAAATCACATGCAGTGGACCAACAATATGAGACAAACAAAAAGACTAAACAGATGAATTTTCCTCTGTTTATAATCCTCCACCTAAACGCCTCTCTGTCTGCTCTCCCTCATCCCAGGGTTTGCCTTCCCAGAGTGGGCCTACAAGCCAGAGTCAAGCCCGGGCTCCAGGCAGATTCAGCTGTGGCACTTCATCCTGGAGCTGCTGAGGAAAGAGGAGTACCACGACGTCATCGCCTGGCAGGGAGACTACGGCGAGTTTGTCATCAAAGACCCCGATGAGGTGGCCCGCTTGTGGGGAGCCAGGAAGTGTAAACCACAAATGAATTACGATAAGCTCAGCCGAGCGCTAAGGTGAGACTAAAAAGGAAGGTGAAAGATGACACATTCACACCGCTTAGTGATGCTTATTTTACATGTGTTTCACTCGTACACATTTACACTAGACTGTACATAACAAACGTAGTCATCGCTATTCACACATGACCCGGGTTTAAAACCATAAGTGTCTCTGTAACTTCAAACTATAGCATGATTGCACGTGGTGTCTTATTCCATGTGATACAACCAGGCGGCGTGCTGATGTGTGATGACGCACTTGTCCGGAATCAATGATGTTTGAAAGCATTTTACTATTTCACCGTCAAACAACAAGCATGGATTTCCATGTTGTTTTAATGGTCACTGAAGGATGACATAAGATGATCCCTGAATGTTGATAAAGTCCACCAACGTCACCACAACCCACTTGGAGGTGGGTGAGCTTTGGCCCAGCTTAGGTGCAGCTTGGCTCATTAAAACTGGTAGTGGAAACGCAAATTGACATTACACGGTTTAGTCAAAAGTGCTGATGGGGGGGAAAAAAGCTTTTAGTTCATTGCTTCAGTGCGAAAGGTATTACCTGTGCTTAGAAAGGCTCGTCCTGCCTGATGCTAATATTTGTCATGTGTTCGTCATAGGCCTCATAACCAGAGGAGTCAGATAATGGCATAGAGCCCAGACGGGTTCATCGGGGCAATCTTAAATTACAGGAACTGGAATCATGTTTGTTTGAACTCTAGATGAACTGTGATAAACTCAGTGAAGCATAGGAGATTGATTTTTTTTTTTTAATGCATGAAATTTGTTATGGTAATACAGTACAGCAGACCATAGAGTAAAAGATAGCTCTGTGTTTTATGCTGATGCCAGAATTTAAAAAATAAATATATAATAAAAGCATAAGTAATGTTTGTGTATTCTCTTCTGTATCACTGCACTATACAATGTGTGAAAGTGAGCAAAAGTTTCATCTAGAAAATGTAAGCTGAAGAATAAAAGGAGGAAAATAGTGATGACTGCGTTCAGCTTTTTTTTCTGTTCAATGACCTGTTCCCTTTGCATTCAAGTTCTGATACTAGACCGTCAAACTTTCATCATCTTTACAATTTCCCTCCTTTGTTGAATAATGGATGATGTAAAGGATCGCTGGATCATTTTTAATGTGCTTCAGTTTCCCTCTTTAGAATTGGTTTTATGTAAAGCTGATCTCTTATTTCTCATACTAAATATTGGCTCAGGTTGTCAGTTTATGCTTAAGTGCAACACTGTAGAATGTATAAGAGACTATGAGGCTCTGGCACTCGCTTGTGAATTGTGCTTTTGTGGTGCATGCTGAAACTCCAGGGTGACAGACGTTTTAGAAACACACACCTTCAGCCTCAGCGGAGCACATGTGGGATGCTGAGTTTTATTTAGCTGCCAGTCTGTTCTCCCTTCATCGTGTACACACACACACACACACACACACACACAGCTAGTCATCAGTGTCGCCTCCTGTGTTGTAGGTTGGTGTGGGTTATAGGTTGCCATGGTGATGACTAGTTACACTGCTTCGTCACCACACACACACACACACTCACTCACTCACTTACATACACACACACCCGCACACCCACGTATAGGCACACACACTTAACACCTTGTTATATGTCAGCCCTCCTCCAGCCCATCTGTGTCTTGTTTGTAGCTTAAACATTTTTGTCTATGACTTATATGACTGCATAGCGCTATATCCAAAGATTCTGAACTCTTCTGAACTTCATATATATTTAAATTAAAAACTTCCCTGTTAGGTTGTGAATTCTGTTTAACAATGTGTGCTGGTAGCTTAGATATAACAATTATTTTACATTTATTTTACTCGCCAGATTTAGACACCGAAATGGTAAACTGGTGTATTTGTTTTTCATAAGAATTGGTAACCTGTTGAAAGTATGTTGATCTTGTCACTAAAACACAGAAATCCACCACTTGATCTCCAAGTTTATGTCTTTGAAGAAGGAAATGAGGCCAAGAAAAATTTAGGAGCATTTTCATATAGGCTAGATATAATAAATTTGCTTTCTCACTGGCCACACTATTTTATATCAAGGACCTTCTGGTGTGAAAAGTTTTTTTTTTTTTTTTTTTTTTGTGGTTTGTAACTGTTAATAAGTTTTCTTTTAAAAGGAAGTTCTGTTCCTGTTTGATTGATGTGGTTCACATTGTGCTAATATGTGCTTGTGTGTGTGTCTGTAGGTGAGCTTGTGTTCAAACAGCTGTGAGTGTGTGTTAAATACACCGGTTGAGTCCATACAGTTAAAGTCCTTTTTAGTTGATTTGGAGAAAAAAAATCCACCTTAACCATCATGCCTTCCTTAAATTTTTCACCCTTTCAACACATTCACTTATATGTATTATTTATAACTTCTCAAGCATCCAAGTACTTCTGCTACTGAAAAGGGTAACTGTGGGACTTGTACTTTTGGAAGGATGTCATCATTAAGGCCTGAATGCATTCATCCCTCTATACTGCATGTGATGGTGTGGGTGTGTGTAGTAGTTGTCCTAATCAGAAGAGGCCCTTCACTCATTGAGTCATTGAGGGGCTCCTGGTTCACACAATCCTCTTGTACTTTGTCCTCTTTTGTGACAAACTCCAGTGACTAATAACTGTCCACTGAAGCAAGGACACAGCTGGGCACAACTGGGCCCTTATGACTTGTATCCCATATTGGGGTTATTTGAAGGTCAACAATTATAATTAGCATCTTATCTTATTTATTCTCACGTTTCTTACTTTTTTAGCCGTAATTGTGTGTAAAATTCAAGGTTGTGTGGTCACCGTTTGGTTTTGTCATTGATCATTTTGTAGCTCCTGTGGGAAGGCAAATGTCTCAAATCTAGGATTTTGACTTGGCAGAGTTAAATAGTGTTTTCAAATAATTCCTAGAATTTGTTTGATCCCACTTGAAGAAAAAAGGGTGGGGTTTAATGTTGGGTTATTACGTTTGTATAAACATGAATCACCTCACAGATATGTAATTCCATTTATCTTTTTTTATATTTTATTACTGTATTTTTACCCATACCGTTACAAAGAGTGCAGAATGGGTGAGGGAGGGTCGTCGTATGAAGGAACCTCTGTCATGTATTAATCAGTAAAAGTAAGGTTAGGGTTAGGGTCAGTAAAAGAACTTTCCATTTCTCTAACCTGATTGACGGTAATAAGAAGAATCCTAAAGCTTTGTTTAATCCAATCAATAGGTGGGTGAACCCTGCCCTTCCCTCTGTATCAGTCCTTTCAAATGACGACTAAAATGATTTTATCATTCTCTGTAAATAAGGCCACTAACATATGGTCTGAGATATTTACTACCTTGCTGTACCTCTGGGGTTTACTGCCGAGTCCGTTCAGTGTCTTTGGTAGAAGTCAGCCACTTTTTTTTACAACTTTTGTCCTTTGTTCTGACCCCTCGTCTTAAAGATGTTTGCAGCCCAATCATTCTCTCCATTGGTATAATTACACTCACTATTGTGAATAGCTTTCTTAGCTCTGGCTGTGTGCCTGATTGCTGTAAATATGCTTTTTATTCAGCAGCCACTTCTAATAAAATAAAAAAAAAGCTTCAACCTATTACTTCTAAGTAATTATATAACTAGGCAGTAAAGTCTCGGGGAGGAAAAACGGGTATAAGTTTCTTCTTAGTTCTAGAACGGTCTTCCTCTGAGGAACAGTACTGGAACAACTCTGCTTGGGGTTTCAAATCACATCTTAATGTTTGCTGATGCTGGGGAGCATTTACCTCTGCTACTGTCTGACCTGAGTACAGACACCGTTGTTCACTCTATTCTCTTTCGTAGACGTAAGTGGTGTGTGGGTATAACTGGCTCTGCCCATAACTAGTTTGAATCCTACTTGCCAGATAGGAGATTTATATCTATCTTCAATAGATTTACAGTTATTGATGACAAGATAGGTGTATTTCAACTTTGCATTCAAGCAAATCAGTATTTAGATGTACAAATTTATCCAACTGGCTCCTTCTTGCTAGCTTCTACTAAAAATGATGAATAATATTTTTGCACTCTACAGAATGGAGTTGTCATTTGTAATTGAATGAGAGCATTGATTTAGGGTTTATGTAAAGAACGATGAATGTGGTGTAGTCCAGAGGCTGTGAGTCACAGGGAGCCATTTTCTCATCTTTTAGATGAGCTGTCAGCACTCGTTATTCACTGCTCTCCATCGCTGTGTATTGACAATGACTAATGCACTCTTACTAATGGAGCCGCCGGGGTAAGGCTCAATCAGAGCAGGTATCTCACTTCCTTAAGTAATCACAGCCGGAGTATGAATCTAACTGTGTGCATGTTGTGAGCCACTTGTTTAATTGCATGCTCTTCACTGATTAATGTAGATTTACTCTGCAGGTAGTGCAGCCACCACATTGTGGTTTTGTGATATTTAACTTTTCTATAATATTACATCACTCTGCTGCATTCAACATAATAACGTACTGTATGTTCCTTTTGAGCTGTTCCAAGGTTGAATGCAGCCATCATCCATGTTTTTACGCTGTTGTGCAGAACTGCTCATGTACAGTTATTACTTTTGGACTAAAAGGAAGTGTGACAATTGATTGTCCTTTTCTTACTAGTGCCAACAAAGTTGTCAAGCATCTACATAGTAGCTTGTCTTGGTTTATCAACCTCTAAAGAAAAATATAAAATAAATGTATTCAGTTACATGTTGATGTTTGTACTTTGAAAAATCTGCTGCCAACCCACTGAAAGATGACACTGTGCTCCCCTCCTCAGATACTACTACAACAAGAGGATTCTCCACAAGACCAAAGGAAAGAGGTTTACCTACAAATTCAACTTCAACAAACTGGTTCTGGTCAACTACCCCTTCATTGACATGGGTTCTGGTATGTACACACATGCTTGTTTTCATGCACAATCTTAAAGTTAGCAACCTAAAGGAGTTATTAAGAAGACTATTTAGTGGAATGATGGAAATTAGAGTCCTTGTCAATCAAAACGACCACCAAAACCCTGGATAGCATTTTTTTAAATGCTGTTTCTTGTAAAGACATACAGCTTATGAATTAAATAGTGGATACTCAAGTCCAGGTATCGATATCAGGAAGGAAAAACTCTGATCAGTGTGGCCTTAGTACACATTATATACAAAATGGAATGTGTGTGTGTGTGTGTCTTCAGTGTGCCACGTACCAGTTTATCCCTCTCCTCCCTCCTCTGAAGCCGTCTCTCATTCTGGTCCTGGCCACCCAGTGTAAACACGGTCCATATGGAGCGTTGGATACTGGGTGACATAAGTGCAGCACGAAACTTTAATTATAGCCTCTGTGTGATGTGGCCCACACACTGACATGTTGTGATATGATGGTTTCATGCGATGGTTACACACACACAAGCCCACGTCAATCTGGATTGATACGCAAACACAGACTCTCACAAACCTATACACTAGATAAACACACACTTACAGACACACTTTTTCTCCTCTCGTCATCTCTGACACACATGGCTGCGAGATGTGCGCTTTTACAAAGAGGGATACGCATGCACGCGAACACACACACACACTGAGCTGCACTGGAAAAAACAGAGGAACCCAACCCATGTTTGTAATGGCAGTAAGAGCGACTTTTCCAGTATTTAATTCTGGCACGTGCACAGATGCCAAGAATTTATTGCAGTGCCACAGTCTCTGGCAGGAGAGAGGGAGGGAGCGAGGGAGGGGTTGAAAGAGAAGGGGAACTTGTGGCTTTGTGTAACCCACTGTTTTCTTTCTGTGTGCCTCTGACCCTCTGAGTAAAATTGTTGGAGACATGTAACCCACTCTCATTAGTTCTTTCTTCTCCATTTTTATAGGGTCAGTTCATCCAAATTTAAAAATGGACCTTTTTAATGAACAACAGCACAATATTTTTGTGTTTGAGTAACATTTGATAAAAGCTAGTATCCAATATTAAAACAAAATATTCAACTTTAAATGTCCCATATTAAACACCTTTCTCGGGTCTTATTGAAGTTTTGATATCACTAGCAGGATATAAATGTGGTTTTACAAAGAAGGCCAGGCCTTTTTTTGTCTCTTGTATTTTTAATGGCTTGTTTTAAGGCACAGCTTCTGAATACGAGCTGTGTGGCTTTCACCATTGATCCTTAAAGAAATTAAATCCTGACTTTCTATGATAAGGGACCTTCAGTTAAACCACCTCTCTTGTTCCTCCCAGGTCGGGGCGTTCCCCAGAGTGCCCCCCCTGTGCCCACTGGAAGCACCCACTTCCGCTTCCCTCCTTCCACACCGTCAGACGTCCTCTCGTCCAGCGAGGAGCTGCGCAGCCCGGGCATGTTCAGCAGCGTGGCTCGCCGTATGGCCCGTGGCTCCGTCAGCGACTGCAGCGACGGGACCTCCACCAACTCTGAGCTGGAAGAGGCTGTCGGGGCAGAGGAAAGAGGTGTGGGGCCTGACCGGGCTTTCAGGGGGCTGCTCCCCCCCCGCCTGCCTCACGAGTCTCTCTTCAGGGTCTATGGATCAGCCGCTAACCCAACAGGGCTCCCCAGACCTGGCCACAGGGTCCACCCCGATTCCTTATCCCCATTCCCTGTCTCCCCCCTGCCTGGTCCCGGGGGGCTACTGGGCCCAACTCTGTCCCCAGCCCTGTCTATGACCCCTACTCCTCACCTTTCCTACACCCCCTCCCCCTCCATGTCCTCTCCCATGCTGGGCTCCCACTTCTCCTTCAACCCGGAGGACATGAAGCACTACCTGCAGGCCCACACCCAGTCTGTGTACAACTACCACCTCAGCCCCCGAGCCTTCCTCCACTACCCCAGCATCGTCATCCCCCAGCCCCACCGCCCCACCCCGGAGAAGCCGGCCGCTCACCACCTGCACGGCCCGCCCCTGCCGCTCTCTCATTCGCTCAGCCAGCAGCCAGGAGGCGGGGAGGAAGGGCTGCAGCACCCGTCACCTTTCAAGTTCAAGCTGCAGCCGCCGCCACTCGGGCGAAAGCAGAGGGAAGCTGGGAGCTCATTGGCTGCTTCTTCTTCCTCTGGTCAACCCGTGTTTCCAGGTTCTGGTCAAATCAGCAACTCTGCTTTGGCTGCAGTGCCTCCTCAGATCAAGGTAAGACTCCTGGCCTTTCTACATAGATCATGGTGCTCTTATTATTAATTAAATACCCTCAGCTAATGTACATTATTCCTCCTCACCAGGTGGAGCCTATATCAGACATTGAGTCAGAGGAAGAGGTAGAGGTGACTGACATCAGTGAAGAAGATGACTTGAATCACAATGAGAATGACGAGGGCGACATCTTCAACCCGATGGCTCGTCACCACCGTCTTCAACTCAACAACCATTACCAAGCTAACGGCACCGGCGGCAGCCATCCCGCCCCTATGCCGCACCCCAACCCTGACGATGACCCCGACGACGACGAGGAGGTCTTCAAGACACCCGCCACTCCACCTCTGGGCAGCGGCAGCCTGCCCTTCCCACTGATCAGCCTGAAGAGCGAGCCTGGCCAGGGGCAAGCGGCTCCCATCAGCCCCGGGGGCACGCGCTGCATCCCGCTCAAGCTCCGCTTCAAGCGTCGCTGGAGCGAGGACCAGAAGATGGAGGCGGACGGAGAACGGGACGAGGCCGAGGATAAGAAAGTGAGGGCTGAGGAGGAGGTGGAGGGGAAGAGAGAGGAGGCAGGCAGGAGAGGAGGGGAGGTTGAAAACGGGGGAGCGAGAGGTGTTATTTTAGGGTTGATGCTGCCACCGCCTCCCACACAGCGCAGAGCCAGCTCCGAGCTGCAGAGAGCTACAGCGCAGCTGTCTCTGGAAAACACTGGCTGCTGAGCCTCATCACACACACACACACACACACACACACACAGGGGATCCTACTCACATACTAAACACACGCCTCTTAACAGATTTAATAGTTTTATGAAGACCATAATGCCTTTTTGGTTCTTGTCGGCCGTAGTGATTGAAGCAGATTTTGGTTTGACAAGAGTGTGCCTGATTAGAAAGAGTCATTAAGTAAACACTCTGCTCTTATTCTTCTGTGTGTATGTGAATATGATCACGTATCATATGTAGGAAGTTCTGCGTTTTGTGCAATAATTAAAGGAGTTGTTGACCTCACAGTCCCACCAGCCCCTTAAATTATTCACAGAAACCAAATAGTTCCCTACATAAGTTACATCTACATGTTCACAAGATGCTAAAGAATACGATGGAAGAACTCTGTGCAAGCTGATGCTAGGATTATTACTTTGATGCATTATGATCTATGTAAAACCATAGAACAGCTGCCTGTGTGGCCTCTAATGTGCTGCAGGGCCCCTTATCAAATACGGCAGATAGTCTATCTGCTGTGATTTACAACACTAAAAAAAATATTTAAACTCAGTCTGTATAGAGACAACTTCCCATTTTTTAACATTAGGGCCCTTCAGTGAGGGAGCTTACTCTTAAAGTTGCCTGAGGAATTGCACACTGCCTTTTAATGCCTCTTCACCCGCGTAGTGCCAGTAAGTCTACCAGGGATCACCTCACATCACACTTGTGCCCACATTATATCTTTAATGGGATTAGCTGGTAAATTATGTGAATTTATTCACAAGGGAGCCCTAAATTGTATAGCGGTAAACTATAGCGTTTTAATGAATCCCTCACCCACTCCTGGTTCTCTTAAAGGCGGTGTGCCCTCCTCTTTTTTCCCCTTTGTTCTCGCTGTAAGACAGATCCTGATGTTACTGAAAACACTTTGAATAGCCCTGATCGAGATTACAGAGGTGCCTCTGTCTGCATCCTTCACCCCGCAGTCGTTTACAAGATGGAGTGGATGAGTGACAGTGAGCAAGAAAAATTAAAGAAAAAAAAAACCTCAGACACAGATTCACCAGTGGATCTTGTAGACTGAAGAGAACTCTCCAATCAGCCTTTTCTCCAGGAAGCAATTTGGACGCTGTGAGACTGCATCAGGGCCAGGCTGAGTGGACTCTTCATTCTCAGCTCATTCACTACAGACACATGCAATGAGGGTGGATTTGTACACGTTGAGGACAGACAAACGACACCTGAGGAGGAGACGAGGATTTGTTGATGAACTGACTTTGACGTTTGGAACTCTGAGCTGCCACACAGACGGCGTTGGACGCCCCTCCCGCTGTACAGCCGAACCACCTGGGTATCTGAGGCACGCTCCGGATCCTTCCCTCCTTTTCTCTTCATTTGTCGAGGAATGAGGAAGCAGCTAATGGCAAGGCTGTAATTACAGACACGTTTGTTTCTGAATGTGTGTGTGACACAAAGCTGGTTGGGGGGTGGGGGGTGATCAGGCCTCAAGTTAAATACAGTGTGTTACCAGCCTTCAGTGTCCCTGGGTGACTTAGCACAATCTTTGAGGAGTTTGGAAGTTTGAGGGCATTCATAGTCTCTTCTCCCTCAAACCTGAAGATCAAAAGCTCTCTTCTGCATTCCCCTTGTGTATATATTATATATATATATTTTTTAAAAGACTGTATTCTCTCTGTCAAAGGACGCTCGTGCCTCTTAAGGACGTGGACAGTATTTTAGGGCATTTGCAGTGATCTGAGGGCTTTCTGCATTTTTTGGAGATAATAGCCGAATCTGTTCATGTGATGTTTTGAGAAGCAACAATTGAGGCAAACTGATTGGTCGGGGGGGAGGGGGGTGGGGGGGAACGGGAACCATGTAATGAATGTTCAAACATCAAGGTTAACTCAGGCAAACCTTCAACGAGATATTAAGTTACAACTTATTTTTATGACATTTTATTCAGAATAGTTTTAAATTTTACCAATTTTAATGAACAAACAATTCCAAATAAGATTGTGCCTTGTTTGCGCCAACATGAGTTTTTCCGATTAACCCCCAGCAAAACGTTATACCACACGTACACAAACTACCACCATGCCTTCTGCTTTTGTAAAAGTGATACAGAATAAGTAAAAATACACATATATATTTTATTAAAATATATATTGAATTCAAATATTATATTTCAATATGGTCATTTGATACAAATCAGGAAAATCCTATTTTTAACGGTAAAGATGTATATATATTCTAATGGGCATATTCTTACCAGTATAATTCAGCCTTTGCCTTCTCACCCTTGCCTTCTCTTGACCGTTGAGCTGCAATGACCAAGGCCACCGGTATCAGAGTTTTATATTTATATTGTAAAAAATTTGAAAAAAAAAAAAAAAAACAGTTATTGTGTATTCAGGGGACAGAGGGTGTGACAGGACAAATGAGTAAGCGTGAACTTGACCAGACCTGGGTCAGACTGTATTTACCTAGGTGGATGTTTGTTTTACACGCGCTGGGGTACCAGCCGGGCGGGGTTTAAAGCATCAGGACAGAACGGTCCAACGATCGGTGAATCCACCTGGCAAACACCGTCCCTCTGTAACCAAAACTCCCGTTTGACCCAGATCTGCCTTTTTTACTTCAATGTGGAGGCACAGGTCGTAACGGGGTGCCGGTACTGGTCAGAGCAGATGGATTCTGATTGGACGACACAGATATGGAGCAGGTTTTCAGCTCTGCGTCACCTCGCAGGACCACAGCTGGTGATAGAACTGGACTTTGGTTTAAGTGTGGACTGTGGACTCAGGCTTCTTTGTGTGGAGCAAGTGTGTGTGTGTGTATATGGGCTGGTCTGAACCCTGCCCATACACAAACACACACACACTATCCTGGTTAGAGTGAGGCTTTACTGTGGCGAGAATAAAGGGAAACATGACATCACACGTGACATCAGGCGCCCCCACAGTCTCTCCGGAGTAGACGGCATAACCATAGAAACTACACACACTATTACACACACACACACACACACACACACGCTAACGCAGAGGAAATGGCATCACAAAACCTCAGAGCGGAGTGGAGAGAGAGGGACTTCCCATAGTCTGACTCGCTCATTCTGCTCAGGCTTTGTCTGTGCATGTGTGTGTGAATGTGAGTTTTTCTATGGTTGTGCCAAACACACACACACACACACACACACACACACAGGAAGACAAAATCCAACCTATGTCTTTAGACCTCCACACATCAGTTTGAATTGCTCACTTTTCTTCACCAAGCAAAAGAACTCTCCCTCTACATGCTTTATCTGACTTTTAACTCTTTGTTTTTAAGAAAGGCAGTCAAACATACCCTTTGTCTTTAAGACGTAGTGCCAGCAAAAAGACTTTTGAGATCTTTAGGGACAGATCTAGTGTAGTTAAGTTGAAAGGATGTGTGATAAAGATAAATCTGTACCTGACCCGTTGCACCTGTGCTTCCTGACCTGTCAAAACACAAAAGGAGAATAACTGTTTCCCCACCGGGTTGAAGGTTTCACCCCTTTATTTCTCATCAATGCTGTTCTTATAATTTTCTTCTGTATTTTTTCAGACATATTACTGTTACTCTTGTAATTATTATATTATTAACATGATTATTTTGTACACTCTTGTCATGGCCCGGCCTCTTCTCCATGAATTTTGTGGTTTTTCTGTGAATTTGTCCTTTTTTTGTTCCAGTTTGCACTCTTTCCCATGGACATCAACTAGTCAGCTTCAGTGCAGTCGTTTCTTTTCTTCTTTTTTTTAAAACTCTGAATTTTTTTTAACCATTTTACAATGAACAAGAGGAGGGTCACATAATCCCCACATGATATACAGCGGAGGGGGAAACTATCGTTTTCATTTTTTTTGGATGTTGTGTATATATATATTTTTTTCCATTTTGGAGGATTCTGTAAGAAAAAAAAAAGACATTGTACTGTTTAACCATTGTATTTGAGATGCGTTCCCTTGTCCTCTCTTCGCTCGTCTCGGTCTCTCTCCTCTCATGTCCAGCTGAGCGGTGAGCTGTCACTCCGGAGGAGAGATGGACACTCAGTTTTTATCATGGACGAAGCACATGTATTTCTGTTTCTCTTCTATCTGTTCATCTTCATTTGTAATTAAACAATAATCAGGGTTCATTAAAAAAAAGTTAAAAAAAAAAAAAAAAAATGAAAGCCACTCTGTTTCTCTTCCATTTTTCTTATTTAACCTTTCCAACATTATTCAAGTTTCCCAAATACAAGCCCAGTACATCCCAATCCAATACATTTCTAAACAGTGTTAAAAGCTACTTGGCCATGGTAATATCAGTCGATTGAACCATGAAACATTCTAAATGGAATTTGATGCTTCTATTACTTTTTCCTCTAGTGCCACCATGAGGTTGACCTTCATGGTTTAAAAGAAATGTCCCGACAATGGCTTTGAGGATTTGAGTTTTTATTTCTAATGTCCTGCCCCTTTTCACTCAAATACAGTGGAGCAGCTTCAGTCAACTTTCACCTTTCCTGTAGCACATAACTGATAAATGTGCCATTTGTATGTTTAAAAGGAAAAAAAAAACATTTTTGGCAGGTAACATTTCTACGTCAAGTCCCGTTACAGTGGTGTCACAATCTTAATGTGCACATATATTATATAGTTACATCCTATTTTTCCAGTTTAGTATTTTACTTTAATGGTCTATTTATTAAATTGAGCATGCTTTTATAACTCAGAAGCACCCCCTCCGTTGCCTAATGTCACACCCACTCTGTTGTGATTAGCCTAAAATAATGACAAAAAGTTATTAGTCTTAGCTTGCTTGCAAATAGCAAAAATGAGGAAAATGTTTCAGGACAGTTTCCTTCCTATTTACACTATATCGCCAAAAATATTTACTCACGTGAATTTAAATGACATCAACAAATCTGGAAAGGCCGTCTATGAGATGTTAATGGGAATTTTTGACCATTTTTTTATGTGAGGTCGCACACACCTGGCTCTCAGTCTCTGCACATATCCATCCCATCTATGGGGTTGAGGTCAGGACCAGTCCAGTTCATCCACACCACACCTGGATGACAATCCAGGTCTTTATGGACCTTTCTCTGTGCACTGGATAGCTGGATTCTGATGGGTGAGTGAATACCGTTATATACTTTATACTAAGAGTAGCAGAGGGTTCCAATGAGCCAACACAACAACAGTACCACGCTGACTGACCTGCATATTATCCTAATTAGTATTATTGGTAACACCTACATGTGCCCACTGTTTCATGTTAATATGGCTGCTGGGGAAAAAAGGCATCAAGTGTGCCAAGTACTCAGTTTTATGACTAAATACCTGCTAAACTAACAGCATCAGTGGCCGTTTATTATGTGCTTGTGTTATGCAAACTCTACAACAAGATGGTGAACATGCTAAATATTTCACTGCAAAACATAAGCATGTTGGGGTTGTGCAGCCAAGTGTTTTTATTCAAGAACATTTATAATAACATCATTAGGGGGGACAAATATGAGTTTTGGGCCAAAATGACGATGCTACTACATCTGGTGAAATCACCTGAATCCTTAGTTGAAAGGATATTTTTTTCCTAAGCCAAAGATTTTTCTCAGTCAGGATAAAATGCCTTAACGTCTGCAATTTACCAAGCTTTCAATAATGGAGACTGCTTCAAGAAGCTTCTATGATGCAGAAGAAACTCCAAACATGATTCTTCAATCAATTTCTATTGGTGAGTAATAAGGTTTATTATCAACAATTCTATAGGCTATAATGTTTTACAGTAGTTTCGCCTAATTATCACAAATTAAAACTTCAGAAATATGTATATTTGTAGCCAAAATTTGCCACATCTCAATTCTCAAAAAGTTCACTTTATTCTTAGTGCTACGTAAGTGACACACAATGTTCTTTGTATGTCTATAGTTATTCACAATGTCTTTGATTCAAATGACTGATTCATATAACTTATTCAAGCTGTCGGTTATTAGGGTGAGGAAATGTCACCTATAGGAGACCTGGATTTGTAAATTCATTCTTTACATTCACATTCAAAGGGCTGAACACAGACATTCGTCATCATTTCGCTCCTTTTATTCCTCTTCATAGGCACCTCGTGACTCAACGTCGTGTCAACACTATTGTCAACTCATTTGTACTCGTCGAAGTCCTTCACATTTTTATGAAAGAAAAGCTGTCCGTGGATAAACATTCTCACTTCTGTTCACAATAGGCACATGGTGATTTTTTTTCTTTCTTAGAACCCATCAAGGAGACGGTTGCATAAAAGGCCTTGGTGGGAGGGTTGTGGTTATGCTACATGAAATAATAAGAAAGGAAAAAGAAAGCATGTCTGCGTCAAGCTCACTGTGAAGCACATTTGTGTTCACCTGTGCAAAAGATTATTGCTCTTTGTTAAACTTTATTTGTGTAGTTATTCCTGGCTTTTCTCATGCATACGTACAGATTTTTTCCTATTTCTTTGTTTCCTCTGAGATGTTTAGCTGAGTAAATATGCCTGAGTTCTTCGATGGCAGCGTTAGTCATAACTGCCCTGATAAAACCCCTGAGACCTTTTAATCATTATCACGCTAATTGCGTCTCAGCGATCCACCCACCTTGTGTTTCTGCTCGGGCCGCCGTGGAAGTTTTTATTACTCACCAGACTGATGTGGGGTTCGTCTTCTCCTCCTTTGTGTCGTGATTTGAATCACAGACATGTCCGTGCCCCCGCACACATTCTGGTTGTGTGTCGCTCTTAGGGTTTGTTTTATAAAGGCTCATTTTGTGAAGGTTTTTGTTTTAATTTCTTGATTCATCACAATTTCTAAAAAGCCCTTGACTTCAGAAAAAAGTTTTTTTTCCCCCCTAAATGATTATTCTGACAATAATTTTCTCATTTAATCAATTTGTATATAAAATACAAGAAAAATGATAATTATGTTTTAGAGGTCAGGGTGGTGTCTCCAAAAAACCAAAGATATTAAGTTTACTAAGTTGCATGAAAGTTTGCTGCTAACATTTGAGTAGCATTGACCAGAAATATTTAGAAAATGTCATTTAAAATCAAATATAAATCCATTATTTAAAATAGTTTGGGTTATTTATTCTCATATTTGGCTGATGATGCAGATCTACAGCCAATAATCCAAAATACAGTGAGCAGCTTCAGAAAGTTACTTAAAAAACGTATTGATTATTCATCATCAAGCCTGTTTCACAGTAAAAAGCATTTGAAACAAACCAGTTAGGATTGGAGGCTAAATCTCTCAGAGCCTTTTGCCCAAATCTCCCTTGTATTCCTACATATGAATAGATTTACTACTTGGTCCACCTATTAAATATGACCAAACCATTTAATGTTCCCGTCTGAGGCCCACGAAGAGACTGAAGGTCATGAAAAGAAGCCTCCAGCCTGGGAAGCTGTTTTTCTCTGCCCTGTTTCTATATAATGACTATTTTACAAGCAGTAAAACGTGCCTGGGCTCAGACCTCCAGCAGGAATCAGGCCTTAACCGAGGCCGTGGCTCCCCCTGCTGTCGCCGCGCAGCACCTGGACCCGGATCAGATGCAGCAAACTCTCGCGATGCTTCTCGTGGGACCTGTGGGACGGCATGTGAGACCATAATGGGTTTATAATTAAATGTTTGGCTGAGGATTGTTTACATAAAAAAAGATTGTAAACAGACATTTATGTCTAGACTGATCAAGTCGCCCGTCTGGAAAGTTGTTCTGTGGAAAAAAAAGTCACCGTTATGGAAGATGAATGGAATGGAAATGTTAAAGCGTACAATTTACAGAACTTAAATTCAGATGTGATTATTTCCACATCTCCAGGATGCAACTGGTGCAAGTTCTGGGTGAAATATTTCTGATAATGTGATTCATTAAATCAGATTCCGTCTATGTAATTACACATCTATAACTACAGTTTAACAAAAAGCAGTTTAGCAGCATCAGAAGTGCAAAGAACAGCAAGTGCATTATATACAATAAACAGACAAATTGTATAATTAAATGCAGTAAAGTTGGTTTAAGTTAACAGTAATATATAGATATGTGATAAGAACAATTATAAGTGGGGAATAACTATATTAAATGTACTATAAATGCGACATAATTAAAATATGCAAATGCACTATGAGCAAACATCCAATGAACTATGCTAATATACAAGTTGGCTTTACTAATATACGTGTGATTATATTGGATAACAGCAGATTAATTCAAAATGCTTTTACTCTTTTTGATATTGCATCAGGTATTTTTGCTACAGGTAAAAAAAGCCCAAATATAAAGTGCTAAGGAAAACTGTCTTTAAGGTATTTTTCTGTGGTTGAGTGTTCAGCTTAAAAGTGCTCAGGTAGCAGCTATTTCCTCTTCCCCTTCTTTACCTACACATGTCATTTTCCAGATTTTCCGCACAAAGCCGCCTATGCCCTCCTCTCCCTCTTCTTATTTTAAGAATCCTGTTAATCATTTTTATTGTTCGCTTCACTCGTGCTGACCACCAGCTCTCCTCCTGGCCTCCGTCTCCCTGTGGCTCCCCTTCCAACCTGCTTTGAAGCATTCATCAGCTGCTGATCTCCACGGGGGGACCGGCCGCGCTAAAAGGAAGCTGATTGACGGGCTGGTTGGCCCCCCAGCGGAGGCGGATTGTTGTCCAGCTGAGGGACGAGGTCAAAGGTCACACTACAGAGGGCCCGAGACAGAAAGCAGATCACAACAGAAGGCTAATTATCATGCATTGTTGCCGGGCTCCTGCTGGGACTCCGCCCTCACTTTCACACTGAAAACTCAGGACCTCCAACATTTCATATGTACATGGCGAGACTCATGTGATTACATTTCTTTTAAATGAGTTATGTATTTTCCAATTTCATGCTTGTGTAAGCCTATATGAGCAGAAGGGGTTGCGTATTGTACTTTTGCTAACTTTGCTTTTCCCTTTCACCCTATTGCACCTTCGACTGTTCCAACATGATAAATTGGGTGATATAAACGAGGAAGGATGTCGTTAATCAGATAATTAACGGCAAATAAACTAAAAGTTTGATTTTAAACTTAGATCTTAAGGTGACGGCGGGTTATTTGCTATCCAGGTTTCTCAGAAAGTCGATTCTGGCTTTCGATCCAATCACAAATAACGGCCTTCCAGCGAAGATGTCGGGAACATTTTCTGGGAAGGGCTCCGCGGGTGAATGAGGCCACAGACCCCGGTTCCACTGGTGTCTCAGCAGATGTGTCGCTACGCGCGGAGGATTACGCGCTGCCGGTTGAGTACCTGTGCCGCAGCAGGCTTGTGAGTGTATTTCTGGAGGCAGATTGTCCACGTGGCTCTGAGCCTGCAGAGCAGCGTCTTCAGTAATAAGGATTCATTATCTGAGGGAGTCATGAGAGGAGGGGGGAAAAAGTCCACTAGCCGCCGCTCAGATCTGCTGTCTCATCATGACGTTTTCAAGCAACAGTTTCCCACCCTGAGGGTCTGGACCTCCAGAAGGTGACTGCATGTTACCGATCTTCCACATGCTGCTCACCTGACCGCCTAATGACGGCCTCTCAGAGTTTACCCCATGATACTTGGAAATCCATTAATACTCGCCATATCCTACAATCATAAAGCCTTGTGAGACCTCCTAACTATTATTTAGTACAAATTTAAATTTAAATGAACATACTAGTTTTAAGATAATTGCATATTTGTGTTAGTGTTGATTTGAAGATTTCAGCAACACTCACTTGTTTCCAGGGCAGTGCCTGTTTGTTGGTCACAGATGGCGCCATCTACTGAGCAATAGAGGAACCTGACACAGATCCTGCAGAAGTGAATAAAGCTGAACCACAATCAAGTATAAAGGGTGTTCTTTAAACAAAAATAATTGTCCTGCTTGGTTGATGTCCAGCCTCGTCTAATGAGTCTGTCTGCTCGGTTTGTATATGGCTTGGCTGAGTCACATCCTTTTTAGGGAGTAGTTTGGCTCACTTCTACTAACCATGAACAATGCTGATGTCGAGCTTTATTATTGTAAGGGCTCCCGCCGCAAATTGCAGTTTGATAAAGATCAACGTTGGCTCAAACAAGCACAAACTTTCACAATATGAACTGATTAGACTGTAAAATGCTTATGTTGTAAAAGCAATTCCATCCAGCAGATAACACGTGCTCTTACGCAACTAATATGCAAACTGAAGTGAAGAAATCGATGCCTTATTACCTGATTTGTAGGCATGTCACTGGAAAAAATATTATAGTTCTATTCTAATGAGAGTCCGATTTTTTTGACACTGAAGGTTATAATTAATTAAAGACGGCCATGTTGCAGGAAAACTAAACTTTTCTGAGGAGAAAAGTGCTTTGTAAAAGTAAAAGTCCTGAATTGAAAATATTACTTAAGTAAAAGTAAAGTGTTATCATTAAAATTGTACATATCAAAAGTAAATGTACTGATTATACAGACTGTTTTATATTATTATAGTATATTATGCTGCTTGTTTTAAATCATTAGGAATCATTCAGATGTTTTGTGCAGTTTATTCACAATAATACTGCATCATAATATTTGGTACCTTTCACACAAAGTGCAAGGCAAATTTAAAAAAAGAAAAAAAAGAAGCACTTCTAATAGAATATATATAATATGATATTAAAAATATATTACTTTGCTTACCCAGCTAAGAAATAACTACAGAAGTCAAATAAATGTAGGTGAAGTACAATATTTCTACTGGAATGTGGTATAAAGTATAAAGTGACATCAGGTGGAAATATTCAAGTACAAATACCTTAACATTGTACTTAAGTATAATAAATGAATAAATGAACTAAGTTACTTCTGCTACTATTCGATTGTAAAAGTGCTGTTAGTTTTAAAATAGAAGGCCTCTACATATTATACTGTAACTATGACAAACTGTTTAACTTTATATGAAACTTAAAAGTTTTAAATTTAGTCACATTATATTCTTTCTTTAATTTCAGTCGTTTAAATCGTGGACTAATATTATGTCGGCAAATAGTTATAGTCTGAGTTTTTACACTCGTATTAACACTCGTGTCAGGTTTCATATTCCACAGCTGGCGCCGGCTGTTAACTCTACATGTAACCAAACTCAGAATATCAGCCAGAGTAGAGCCGGACTCATCCAGTTCATCTCTTACTCTCGAATAATTCTTTTTTTAAAACACACACACACACACACTTGAATTTGAGGGTGTTAGAGTGTTGGGTCAGCCACAGTGCAGGGTCCCTGGAGCTGTTTAGCAGTTAAGTGGCGGTAATGCATTTAGTGTAAAGTGTCTGGGATTGGGGGGCTTAGCTGCAGCTCGCCGCCTCATTCTTATAAAGTGCTCAGAGGTGCTAATACCAGCTGGATTTATGGTGCTCATTCACAAACAACTTCTGCGGCAAAGTCACTCTCAGTCTCTGAATTTCTGGTCGTTTCTCTCTGTCCCGAGCCCTTTTCCTCACTGTTTCAGTGACTTGCATGATTCAGTCTGTTTCTTTGTCTCTCTTTGTCTCTGCTGTCACTCAGAATTCTCTTCGCCGTCTGTCTCTGTGCCACGAAAGTCCCTTTCACACTTTCACTGCCAGCTTCCTCCTAGGCTTCTCTGAGACGTTCATCTCGGGTCTCTGCCTTCCTCTCTTGATTTGTCTACCAACAGCGCCTTACGAAACCAACCGCCCCTCAAAGTTGCATGTGCTCGCCCTACATTTCTGAATACACACTCATCTACAGCGGATCAGTGAGAGAGACAGAGACTGCAGTGCTTCACTATCAGGGGTGTGGACGATGTCTGGAGATCCCACTCACTCAGCGCTCACATGTACGTCTGCATGTGCAATCATAACAGATTTATGGGTTAAAAGTTGTGCATATTATGGCCACAAATGTGTGCATTAAAATCCAAAAATGGGTGAGTGTGTGTCAGTGTGCAAAAAAAAATGCTAATATTAAAAACCTAAACTTGTACTGTTTTTACAACAGTATCTGTCTGCTGTATGTTTGAATCCAACAGGCGATATTGTGAATGCAATTTACACAAAAGTGTTTATACGTGTGTGCTTGCATAGGGCTGCGAACAATCTTTGTGCATGTGTGTGTGTGTGCATGTGCTCTAGTACACGTACAGCTTATATAACGTCCAGGCATGTTATAACTTCACTGTGCCTCCTATGCGTGTGTAGGTTCTTGCTTATATGCGACCAGTTGTGTGTGTGTGTACTACTGTGCATGTGTGTGTGTGTGTGTGTGCGTGAGAGAGTGTGAGTGCGTGCCAGGCAGACTGCAGTGCCGCAACCAGCTAGCTCAGTATCGTCATTGACCAAACTCGCCATCTGTGCCTGTAAGCTATAGAAACAGTGTGGCGTCGCTGCACAGCAATCCACACACCATTAGTGTCTTATTAAATCACAGCAGCAGGACGGCCCTGTTCTGCTTCTGCGTGTGTGACCCATGCACGTATCTTTGTGTCTGTGTATTTGTGCACTCGAGCGTGCTTAACTATATATATTTTTGCCTGTTTGCCGTTGTCTTGTTTTCACAAGTGCATTGCAGCCTGTACCTGCTTGTACACAAGCATGCTTCCTTGCGTAGATACAGTGAGTATGTTTGTGTGTGTGCAGGGAGGCCCACAGTGTATATGGGTCACTATCTTAGGAACCATAATCCCACGTTTGGACCAACTTACTCACTGGGGTTTCACTCTTCCTGTTTGGCCAAGCTGATGGCAACAAGCATAATGACCTCACCACAGCACTCGGTCATTGGCCTGCAGACCTCAGGCCTCTCAGCCAATCCCACACTTCTCTGGTGACGTCTGGCCTCCAACACGCACCCTGATTGGCTGGGGAGGCGGGACTAAAGACTGCTCTGCTGTTTAGAGCACCCCTGATTAGCTGGGAGGGAGGGAGAGAGTGAGTTTGAGAGAGAGAGAGAGAGAGAGAGAGAGAGAGAGCATGCGCATTTGGGAGTTGGTGTTCTATGTGGCTCTTGAAACTACACTCAACCTGTGGCTTATATGGGCAATGCACAAACACAGGGAATACATTCAGAACCAGCAATATCACACAAAGAGCCTGCATAAAGCTGTTTCATAATATGGGTTCTGAGGTTATGATATGTAGGGCTGTTTGGGACATTTTGATCTGTCGCTTTTAGAGCTAATAACGTGTTATGTAGCTCACCGAAGGGAGTCCAACATGAAACGACAGACTCCCGTTTACACGTTAACAGGCAAGTAAAGCAAATGAAAAGAAGAAAGGGCCTGAAATGCAGACAGAGAACGAGAAAAAAAGATTTCATTCGTGCCCTGCGTGCCTGTAGAAGTCAGACAGACATGCCCACAGAGGCTCCCTATTGGCCGCCGCAGCCTCGCTCTCCCTAACAGCTGTTCAGTGTTTTCCCACACTGTGATTGGCCGCGGCGGCCCGTCGCTCAAATTTACTTTGACGCCTGGCCCCGCCTACAACACCTCTCCGCGCCTTCCCGTTGGCTACTGTACCTGTCGTGCTCCGTGATTGGCCGCGCGGGCTGGTTGTCAAGGCTTTCGGCTTCATTCACCATTTTGCGACTGTAGTGTAGAATGTAACAGGGCAGTAGTTTTTCCTCCTTTTAAGTTGCTTTGCCGGAGAAACATGAACGGCCGCTAACTGGCAGCTGCGGACGACCGGCCACCCTGCCCTATTTTAACCGGCGGACTCAACAGAGAACACACTGGGGTACTATATTAGCTCTGGTGAGTAATAAGCTGCCCACAAATCTTTCTCCTGCAGCACTGCAGTGGGGCTTGTTGTGCTTCTTTTGTACCGAGCTGCTAACGGTGTCCGTGTTTACTGTGGTGGCCACAAACAGCATTAGCAGATGAGCTGATCAGCATATTTTACCGATATGTGGGTGGCCTACGGAGAGGAGTAGAGGGCGGATTGGGTGTCTTCTGCGAAAAAAAAAAGGGAGCGGTGCGGCTAGACTATAGTGAAACTTTTCCACTAGAAATAAATTCAACGCCATAACTGCAGCTGGACTTCCTAGAACAACAGTTATTTTCCTCCGCGTTGTATGAAACCGCTCAAAAACTCATTTTCCTCTTCACCTCCTCTGCTTTGTATTTTCTTCCCTTTTTTTGAGTCTGTTTCATTTTCTTGTTCAGGGCCTTCTCCCTGTGGGACTACTTTGTGACACTTTCTCCCGGTCTCGTATCGCAGTTTGTGCAAATGACGACGGGAGGGTGGGTTGTGGGGGGGGGGGTCAACACAAAGTTGTCGCCCCGGTTCCGAGCCGCGTTCCGCCTGTCACTTTCGGATGGCTCGCCCGGTGTCGCCGTGTTGTTTCACGCCGCGCGGCCCCGGATTCACAAAGTTAACGTGTCCATCTGTTTGGGACATTTTCACGCCGTCATTCGGCGCACGGAATACGGGCTGTATTACGTCGTATTACGGGTCCAATGCGAACGTTAAACCGGTTATTTCCCGGTGACGGTGAGTGGAGGATTTCCAAGCGGCCTTGTGTGTGTAGTCGAGGCCTGGTCGCTGCACGCCACGGCCTGCTGCTGTGTTGTGGAGTAAACTGGTAGTAATCGCGGTACTACGAGGGCTTGACACATACACGGTACTATCCAGCTAAACCAGAGGTGACGACATCACCTCCTGGAGTTTGTATGTTAGCTGGTATGTACTCGAAGTATGTCAATGTATTTACACAGCGGTGTAGTGTAACGAAGTAGTAGTAGTAGTAGTAGTACTTGGGTATTATTTGGGGGATGGGGGTAGTATCTGTACTTGACTTTTAATACATAAGCCCACTTTAACTTTTACCTCGGTACATTCCCACTGAACAATTTCTTTACTTAGTACGGAACAACATTTGGTGGAAATAGACTCAAGACATGTGACATAACCAATAGTTTTGAAGCCAATTCTGGATCAATATGCAGTTTACACAAGTGTCATGTGGGAACCTGAAGCCTCCAGTGATGCACATTCAATGAGATAAACTTCGCCATTCTCAAAAATTCTGACTGCTTGTGTTTTTTTTTGTATTTTTTTTTACAAACAGCATTTCTTTGTGTTTTTACTTACAATTACAATATGTGTAAGTAGTAGTAGGAGTAATAGTAATATTTATTTATTCAGTCACTTGACACATAGCAAAAAGTGCAAATAATATATTCAATGCCTGATCCTGTACACAAGGAACTTGGACATACTAGTGAGTTCAACAGCATTAAGCTATGACTGAATGAAAGTATGATTAATATCAGAAAATACTTTTGATACTAAGAAATGGATATCCAATACTTTGCAAAAAAGGCAACTTGCACATCACATAATTTGATGTGGGTGTGTCATTAGATTTTTCCGTAGGTTCAAATATGATAAAAGCTGTGGTGGAAAGTTACTGAGTACATTTGCTGCAATTAAGGAGAATATGAGGTATTTGTACTTGAGTATTTTGTAGTGACGCTACTTTATACTTCCAGTCCACTACATCTCAGAATGAAATATTATACTTTCTACCCCACTAGATTTATCCCATAGCTTAAGTTACTTTTAGAATTATATTTAACATAAAATACTATGCTTAAATATTCCATTTTATTTATTCATAGTGGCATCACATTGATCAACTACAATATTAAATTGTTCTTAAATAGTTATTAAGTTATTAAACAAACCAATATAGTATGCTTCAGTAATATAACAGGCTGTATAATATGTATTTTACTTTTGATACTTTATGTAAATTTTTCTGATAATCCTTTACTACTTTTATCTGGGTAACATTTTAAATTCAGAACTTCAGAACTTTTAAATTCCTCAGATCCTTTACTCAAGTAAAGGATCTGAGGACTTCGTTTTCCACTGTTCCTAAGGTTATAAAAGGTCTGCAAAAGTTCACTCCTGGACACACACTCTCTGCCCCAGTGTTTTATAATGAATGAATGTATGGTTGGTTTGGCTAAATTTGAATCAGACATATAGAGTGTTTATTTATTATCCATATATGTTTGTAGCATGACAATGATCAAGTCAGCTCAATTTGTATATGCTTTGCTTGTTTGCATGTTGCTTTAACTCTTATCAGTTTGCTTTGGTTGAAAAAATGAACAAACCATGACCTAAACTTGGACAATCAGTTAACTGAAATAAATTGTGCTTCCAGAAAGGCAGCAGTGCATGTTTTTCTCACCTCACATGACTTATAATAGCTCGATGCTGCCCTACAGGCATGTTTACTACATATGCTTGTACACCTATACAAGACCCAAATATGGTTGAACTTGTTACCTTGCACTGCCTGATACGCAGAAAACGCTCTGCTATGATCACTGACATTCATCATTAGGAGACACAAGCCCACTATAGCTTCCATATGGCTTCCTTGCCCCGTATTTCACAGAGAGGAGTGTGAGTTGCGTCAGTTTGTCTTTAAGCTGTTATCATTAGGCCCATGACTCTGACACCAGCTGTTGTACACAGTGCACTACTGAGTAAACACACGTAGCATACCTCTATCGTGACCAAGTAAGGCTGACTGCCAAATTATTTTATGGTGGCTGCTCTACAGCTGTCTGTCCTAAATAGGGATTTACATAGAACACAACCATATGCTATGAGCTCTCTAGCTCCCTGTGTGCACTATCAACTTTCATCACATAAATGTTTCTGTGTGTGTATGTGGCCTTCAGACAGTAGACCCTCGTCTATAAATGTATTGCTCTCTAGCTGATATGATGTAACAAATATGGAGAGGACCTGAATGAATGTAGGCCTTCACAGACTAACAGGAAGGCAGCAAAGGGGAATAGAGGCAGTCAAGAGGTGAAAAAGAGGGTACATCCCAATTCCCTTAATTGCATCTAAATTTGAAGATGCAAGGAAACTATGCAACAAGAAAGAGGAAATATGTTTTTAGACAAATGAGGTGGCCTTTACACTATGTCATGGGAGGCTACGTCTGTTTCTGATGACGGTGGCAGCTGGATCAGCTGTCACTTCTGATGGAATTTGTGCCTACACACATGTGCACTGTGCTGAAAGTAATGAAGCTGCACACTGCCAGAGCAGCCGTGTTTTCTCTCCCTGTTACCTGTTTGACAAACACCTGCACAAAAACCTGCATTCTGCATTTATACTACTGCTCAGAGGAAAAGGAACTATTTCCACTGGCAGAATGTAAATATACTTTTTTTTTTTAGTTGGGTCTGTATTTATTGATATTCTGATTGTGGAATAATTTTCAAATAACTCAAGGACTATCAGGGTGTCTTTTGAAAACTGGAAATAACCTAGTGTTTGCGTAATCTAAATGTTTCAGGGGAAAATGGAAATTACGTACCTCATATAAAACCCGACTCAGGGATTTTCAGCCTCATGTGACTGAATGGAAATGACAAAAAATTATGTGAGATTCTCTCTGACTATAATAGTTTTTCCATAATAACATTTCATGGCAGAAATAACAGATCCTAAAAAGAAGCCTATTATTTTGGGCGGTTTTGTTGTAGGGGGAGGGGTTAGTTAATCAGAGATTTTTAACTAGATAGTGAATCATAAAACTAATGACAAATTAAATATAAAACCTGGGAGCAACACATGAGTTCACTCAGTGGTGTTGTGACATATCAGATCAGTTGGATCAGATGCAGTGACCAATCAAGAATTGATATCCAATTAGGGGTTGCGTTGGCCAGTAAATGATGGATGGATGTAGAAACATGGACAGACAGGCAAAACGTGTAAGTTAACAGTCAAACACTCTGACAATTATAATTGCTTAGTCGTGGCTGATAGATATAAATACAGAACATTTTGATAGCTAATATGATAGATAGAGCGAGAAATAGGACAGAATATAGGTGGTGTTTGGATAGTCGCTCTAATAGACTTGTTGTTAACATTTTTCAGGCACTCACTTGTAGCTCTGTGGAGACTTGTATTGGAAGAAATGAGGCAGAGCACACAGCAGCGAGGACCTGAGGCGAGTCCCACGTGTATCAGCCACAAAGCAAACAAACCAGTTAAATGACAACAGTCCTCCGTGCAACAAGTCAGCAAAAATGAGTCTGTTTTACTTTTTAAATGGACTCAGAAGTGTGAATGAGTCCACTGTGGAATAGGCGATATTCTGAATGACTCTGGCATTGCTAAGTGTGATGCTGAATGACTCTGGTGTAGAATAACAATTATTCGGAACAACTCGGCCATTCTGGATGACTGCAGCACAAATGAGGATAGAGACTAAGTGTAAGAGGAGGAGAGAATGAGAGGTAGGAATCAATATTAGAGCCAGAAGAGAAAATCTAGACAGGGAATAAGAATGAAAGTGTAATAGTGGCAATGTGAGGGAGGGGGGAATAAAGTAACGGGAAGTTAGGTAATGGTCTTCCACAGGAAATGGAGTTTGTAGGGGCGGATTGACTCTACTTTGTAATACATAGATAAAGGTCGCCACTGAGAGGGAGAGAGAGAAAAAGAGAGAGAGAAAGGGAGGGTTTCAGTATGCGAGCGAAGAAGGAATTCCCCCGCCTCTACTGCCCTGGCCAAGAAGTAGTGTGTGAGAGAGAGAGTGTGTGTGTGTGAGAGAGTGTGTGTGTGTGTGTGTGTGTGAGTGTGTGAGAGAGTGCATGCAGAAAGGCTTGTCTGGGCAAATTGCTCCTCACTATTTCCATACTGTGTTGTAAGCCTACATTGTGTTTATCCTACAATAAGGTCTCCTGTTTTCAGTATGTACCTTGTATGGATGCAGGTCGTGTCTAATTGGAGTAAAATCTGTTATGTAATGAATTAATGTGTAATGAATTTGTAGATGAGTCATATTCATTACTAGTCTAGTACGATGGTGTATCATTTAGCAGAGAATACATTTCTTAAAATTGTACCTGTCTATTACTCTTTATGTTGCCTATATTTGCCAGTTCCCACTTGCTGAGCTTTTATTTTCAATTCTGTTAGTGGCACTAGAATGTTTTTTTCACAGATGTTTGATTTTGATTCAATTAGTCACTTTTCTTCTCAAACCCATGCAGCTAGTAGCTATCCTGTGCAGTGAATAGACTTTGTGCATGTCTGAATGTGTTTGCCACATGAGTAACTCACACTCCCTGTTCCCTTTCTTCAGATTCTCTGGAATAAGGTGGGCAAGTGCCGAAGTCGCGCAACAGAGACAAGACAGGATGAGAGAGAGAGAGGCCCCGGCAGAGGAGGAAAATAGAAAGAAGTGAAGGGAGGGGGAAGAAGAAAAGCAAAAGGAGGCAGAGCAATAGAGGAACACCAAGGAGAATCTCTGGGATAAATAAATAAAAGGACTTGTTTGGAGGAAAGGAAAGCTAGATGAAAAGATGAAGCCGATAAAAAAGCAGGGCCGACGTTCTCCCCCCTCCACCCGGGCCAAAGGGGGTAAGCGTCGTGGAGTGGGGGATGCCTCAGAAGGAGGAGAAAAGAGAGACTCAGATGGGAACAGAGACAGAAGCAGATCCCCTCAAAACCAGACTTCATCCTCCTCCTTTTCATCTAACTCCCACTCAGAGTCCTCCCAGGCGGACCTGAGAGTGCAGGATACTTCAGATGGGGAGGGGATACACAGGGAAGGGATGTCAGAGACAACTGTATCACTTGTGATGGATTCTGGGAAATTATTGACATCTTCAGATGATAGATCAGGGAGGTCAGTTTTGAGTGGTGGCAGCCACAGTGATAGTGGTGGTAGCAGCTGCAGTAACAGTAGTACACCAAGCGCCAACAACAGCCCAAACCCTGCCTCCAGTCGTAAGACAGCCACCTTCAAGGCCCGCGTTCCCAAGAAGAAGTACACATCTGAACACTGCTCATCCAGTGCTGCTGGTAATCATAGCCACCCTGCATCCAGCACGCCCCCTCCTCTACTTCTGAGTAGTGGGATCCTCAACCAGGGGTCAACAGGTTCAGGAACAGGAAGTGACATTAGCATCTCGCACGCTGATGGTAACAGTCAGAGTAGAAGCCTGATGGGTGACTTCCACAGCAGGACCACTGGCAGGGAGGCACCTCAGGACAGCTCCCCAGGGCCGCCTACCCTGTCGCTGGGCTGTGAGAGTGAAAGGCCAGGAAAGGTTGAAGGGGTTAGAGATACAGAACGGATATCCCCGAGCCCCTTGCCTCGCTGTTCCTCAACAGACACTGCGAGTGAGCACTCAGCTGACTTGGAGGTAGTGGGTGATGCACATACAATAACCCCAATGTCTGCACACATACCTTCCAGTCTCCCTAATGCACTATCTGACGCCCTGGCCAAAGGGCTGAAGAATCAGCGTGTCCTTGCCCGCCAGCTCAGGAGAAGAGGTGATGAGGATGGAGGGGGTGAAAGGATGAATGATGTAAGGAATTCAGAGTTGGTGTTCCGTGCTGGGGTGGTGCGAAAGGTCAGCGGTGAATATGGAAGCCTAGAGGTACAACTAAATGGGGAGAAGACACTTTGCCGTTATCCATATAGACATGATGGCCCCCCAGGGGCTGTAGACATCATTCTAGACGCCCAACCGCCTGGTGTGCACCCTATACCAATTGGCAAACGTGTCTGTGTACCATTTGGCAATGAGGAGGGCAGCGAGGGACAGTGGCAGTGGTACAGAGAAGGTGTGGTAACCCAGGTGGACACACATCCAGCAGTAGCCAACCGTTACCGTGTCCTGTTGTCTGAGGAAAGACTTCCTTCGGTGGATGAAGAAGAAGATGGCAGGGGGGCATCTGGTGCTACTCAGGCAGTCTGGGTGTCCCGACAAACGCTTCGACTCTTGGTGCCACCTTGGGACCTGGATCTGCCATCTGGAGGAGGAAGAGAGGGAGAAGAGGGTGTTAGAGATAAGGAAAGAGACCGGGAGGATAGGGAGGAGATGGATGTGGAGCAAGAGGTGTGTCGTTTGAGCCGAGGAATGACACCTGGTGTGGGGTCGGTATTAGGGAGAGGAATTTCCTACCCAGGCATGGTCCCTGTTTCCTCTACTGCAGGCCACAACATTACCTCTCCAGTAACCCCAGCCTCAGTCCTCAGCCTGGTTCCTGGACGAGAGTGGGAAATTGAGAAAGACCTTGAGCGGGAGAGGGACCTCCAGAGAAAACAGGAAAGAGAGAGGGAAATAGAACGGGAAAGGGAGAACAGTGTAAAGCAGCAACAGCAGCAGCAGCAACTCCACCCATACATGCCACTCACCCCCGAGGAAGACATGGAGGTGTCCCACTTCAACATGGTCCCTATGGGGGCAATTATACCTGGGGCCAAACCAATGGGGGTTCCTCACCAACACCGCCACATTGTCTCTAAGCCCCCGCCTGGCTACCTCAATACCCACTTGTCTGTGGTGCGGGGCATCGGGATTCCCTCTGCCCACCTCGCCTTGAATCCCCACCCCTCTCCTTCACCTATCCTGCTAGGTCTTGACCCAGCAACTGCAGCGGCTGCAGCCACTGCTGTCATTGCCCCCCCTCAGCTCCCTCCTCTCCCTCCCATCTCCTCTTCCTCTACATCCTCCTCCAGAGTAGAGAAAGCCTCAGGAGGAAGCTCTTCTGGTGGAGGAGCAGGTGGCGGTGGAGGTGGCGGATCTGGTTCAGGTTTGACATCCTCCTCTTCGTCACGTTCCCGCACCCCACTGACAGCTGCCCAGCAGAAGTACAAGAAGGGAGATGTGGTGTGCACGCCTACAGGCATCCGCAAGAAGTTCAATGGGAAGCAGTGGAGGAGGCTGTGCTCCCGGGAGGGCTGCTCTAAAGAATCCCAGCGTCGAGGTTACTGCTCCAGACACCTCTCAATGAGGACCAAGGAGATGGAAGCTACTGGAGGCGGCCGGGAACGGGGCGGAGCTAGCAGTACAGGGACCCTGACACCATCTGACCTACGACTGAGCGGGGGTCGAGCCAGCTCAGAGTTTGACTGGGATGAGACATCACGTGAAAGCAGTGAGGCCAGCAGCCGTGGAGGAGATTCCCGACCACGCCTGGTCCTTCCCTCTCTCCTCCCCCAGGACCTCTCTCGCTTTGATTTTGATGAGTGCGAGGCAGCAACCATGCTAGTCTCCCTGGGGGGCTCCCGGTCAGTCACACCCTCATTCTCCCCCATATCCAACCAGTCGCCCTTCTCCCCAACCCCATCACCCTCACCCTCTCCACTCTTTGGCTTCCGCCCAGCCAATTTCAGCCCCATCACAGCTCCCGCCTCGCTTACCCCACGCCGCCATCGCCAGCTCAGTGGCACTAAAATGGGTACACCAGGCACTGAACGAGAACGCCATTTGTCGGGCATTGTGCCCACATTTCAGACCAACCTCACTTTCACAGTGCCCATGAGCCCCAGCAAAAGAAAGCTTGACACGCACCCACCCCCTCCACTGCCTACAGTTCCGGACTACCAGACCAAACCTGAACAGCAACATCTAATGGGCTTAGGGGGAGGGGTGGTGGGAGATCAAAACCTTGGTCACAGCCCCGCTGCCTTCAGAGTCCTGTCCCCCCAGAGTCAATCCACAACTCCCTCTTCGCTTTCCTTCCCCCGGCCACGTAGTGCCACCAGCAGGCCACCATCCTCCGCTGCCTCCACGCCTCCGCCCATGCTCGTTTCTCCGACGCCTCCCTCGCCTTTGCCCCAGGAACCCTCTCCTCGACGTATTGTGCCCCTTCGTGATTCCCCAGTCATTGTCCGCAACCCAGATGTCCCCCTAGCCAAGTTCTCTGATGGCCCATTAGGAAGAAGAGAAAGGAGCAGGTCCAGGGAGCACCATCAGCCCCAGCACTCAGCTCCTCTAGGCCTGCAGGCCCCCGTCCCTATCAATGGTGCTACCACCAATGGTGCGGTTCTCCTGCGTAATCCCACATCCACGCTGGTCCTGGTCACCTCTAGCTCTGTAAGGAAGTCACTATTCTTGTCTTTGTTATATATGATAATATAATTATAGTATATATCAGTATATTAGCAAATCACCTATATTGTTGTATCACTTAACCCTACTAGAAAACCCTACATTCATTAAGGTACACAAAGATCCATTTGTAAGATGATCTTTTAGTATAATTATTTTCCAACCAGATTTTGGATTTCATGCCTGAAAATAATTTGAAAAATTTTAATCTGGTTTTAGAGCTCGGCATGGCACAGCGCCTGCTCTTTTGAAAGTCAACAATGACCTTTTAATGGCAGTGGCTTAGTGGGAAACCACAATTATATTTCTTTTGGACCCAATACTTTTTATCCACCTCTGCCAGTTATGACTGTGGAGTGCCTTAAGGCTCCATCCTAAAACCATTAATTCTCTGTGTACATGTTGCCCTTAAGTCAAATTTGTATGCAGATGAGAGCAATATCGCACCTTTTATCAGTGAGTGTGCAAGGTTTTATTGATATTTTGTTTTAAATCTTTAATGTAAAAATTAATTGATTTTCATATGTGCTATTGCTGATAATAGTAATTGGATGTTAGTCAAAGAATGTGGTATAGCTACTGTAACCTGACCTGTATGATTTTTTTTTAAGACATCTTCAATTTCAAATAAAAGAAAACTCCATATTAACCATGAAGGACCCTCGATTAGCCATCAAAAGTTTGTATCTTTCCAATAATGGTATAATCTTGGTTGTATCATACCTCCATAATTAAATTTGGATTCACAGCAGGTACAAAGAAGACAAAAGTCAAGACCAAATGCAACAAAATGGCCGTAGAAACCTCTGAAACTTCTTAAAACCACTGAAACCTCTTAAGATGATAGTAGTGGTGTACTAAGCCATGTTGTGAATCCATGTGTTTGAAAGATACTGAATATACAGATCAACAGCAAGCAAATAGACTATGCTGCAGAAGGAGTTTGAGTAGCTGCTATCTTTAAAGCATTTGAATGTCAACAGATAGATCTTAGATTGAGTGTCTTGAAAGAGATAATACATCCGCTATATTATTGATTTGAGTCAGCTCTGTTGTTTCTGTTGCTTCATCTCATGTCAGTTTAACCATCTAACAAGACAATCTCTCCTCCCAGTCTCTGACACCAGCCACCGCGGGCCATACGGCCCTCTCCAGTTCTTCCATCCCTGGGTTAATGTCCAGCTCAGCAGGCTCAGTCCTGACCTCCTCTGGGTCTGGGGGGAGGGAAAGGGAGAGAAAACCTGAGGGACACCAGGAGGGATCTGGGGGGGCACTGCCACAGCCAGTCGCTTGTCATCCCACACCGACCGCCCTGCTGCCACTCATCCTGCCAGCCGAGTCTCCTCACCCTGCCCCGCGCAAGCAAATCATCATGGGACGCCCAGGAACAGGTAAGGAAGGAGGTGGAGAGGCAAAAAGAGCTCAGCCTGGCACTGTTGTCTTGACCTTTGTTTTTGTCAGATACAAAGTCTGCTGAGCCACACTTTTTCTATACAGTAACATAAGAAGGGATGTGCATACGGTAGCTTATGTACTCTAGCCTAGTACTTCTCACTTTCATTATGTCTCTAGAGTTACAGGAGTGTCATCAGAGTGCTAGGGCTATGACTCATGCACACGTTACTATTGTTTGCTTGCATCGTAAGAAAATTACCCTTATTCAGAGGACATTTTTTCGCCTCTTGAGCTGCCGTTTTAGGGAATTTCGAACTTGTCTGTTTTAATTGACATGATTTTTTTGATCTGTAGCTTGCAAAAAAATTATTGCAGGGTGATGTTGCCATTATTTGTAAATGTTTTTTGGTAATTTTATATGTGTTATGACATTTGTTGTCATCTTTCTCTATTGGATGCAAAGACAGTTGGTCTTAAGAAATAGAGGTGTTTCGGTACTGTATGCTTGTTTCCATGCCAACATTCTGATATCACAGTATAGCCAAACAGATGTGTTTCAATTTCAAATACATGGTCTCTCATTTTGCGTCATTTTGACACAACGCTTTCTGACAGAAAGTGTAAAAGATATAGTGGAATTTGTCATGTATAGAGAAGCACTGGCTTGGGTTGTTCAGTTTCACAGTCTATAATGACATTTGATTCAGCAGTATGTTGTGAATAGAATATGTACAGTGCACTATTTAATTAGGCTGTACATTCAGGAAATATGGCATGGTTTCTATAAAAGTATAATTTAAAACCATGAGTCGGGCAAGAGCAGAAGTACATTATGGAGCTCTGTGCATTCTTAATTTTTATATTTAATATTTCATAACCCTTTTCTGATTCAGTGATAATTTCTTGGCTTCAAACGGTAAAGTAGAAGTAAAGACTGAAAACAGGTTTTCTGAGGCGTTAAAGGTTTAAAATATCAGTGTCTCAGGCAGCCACCCAGACCTGCTTTTAATTGTGTGTAATTTGTGACTCAGTATGTGTGGTCTCAGTGTCAATGAGTTTGCGTGTGTGCGCCGGAGGTGTCACCCTTTTTACGTGTATGTGTGTGTGTGTGTGTGTGTGTGTGTGTGCATGTGTGTGAGAAAGTGATAAGGAGTGTTCCTCTGAAACTTTAAAGGAGTGAGAATATTGACATGTCTAGACATGCAAGATTGAGAGCATGAGTGCAACATGGACGTTTACGCATTCTCCACCACACACGCACTTCAGTGTTCCAGACAATCAACAACCTTAGACAGGGCATCAAGGGCAGGTCCAGCGTGATGTGAATTTGTTTCATCCTTCTCAGCAGAAAAAGGAATAATCGTATTGCCGGTGTGTTGTCATGGATACACTGTTTCCACCGATAGAATTAGCGCAGTAAAGCGTTGAGGCCTGAGCTGATTACCCGAGCGTGCTTTTATTCCTCCCTCCTTCTCACATCCCTCGCAATGCTGCTAACAGCCACCTGCCTCTATAGCATAACATTTTCCTCCGCTATACATTTTTAAAAACTCCTAGAGCCGCAGCGGCCCCAGAAACAAACACGAAGGCAGTGAAGGCCCAACGGCTGAGATCTCTCCTAAATATAGCCCAGCTCAAGTGCAGCTGCATTAGCATCACAAGTTTCATTACTGTTCTCTTTCAGTGCATCTGCAGCCTTTAGTGAAGAACTGTAATAGTGCAACTGAGGTTCCATTTGTTGCACAGCTCAGGAAACGTTTGCTTTTGCACCAACAGGAAGAATTACGTGGATGGTTCTCCAGTGTTGTTTCTCGCATCACAACAGCTGTTTTGCTTCATTTTGCATGCAAAAATCTTGAATATATAGTTCAATAAATGCTCAGTAATTTAGTATAATGCAAGTTTTGTCAAATTTTTTGAGTAATTATGGCAGCAGTTTACTCAACGTGATATTCACTCAATTAAACTGCAGTCCTGATATTAGTCAACAGCACAGTGTACTCAGAATAGTTTGGGTCCTTTCATGTTGACTATGAGAAAAATATAGAATTTACTCAGCTTATTCTACTGTGGAGTGTTTTAATTTTATTTCTTACACAGGGATATTTAGTTAAGGCAGAGTTGGAATGTAAGGCAGACCTAACCTTAATTATGTGCAGTTTGACCACAACCATGGGTGGAAAGTGCAAGAGTGGGTCATGCACCTCCACTTTTAAAATAATACATACCAGGTTTATTACCAACCTGCTGCTAAGTGGATTTCCATTGTTTAGCTACACCACTTTTTCTTTTTTAAATCATTTAACAAGAATGGAGATAAAAACCCACCCACCCTGCTGATGTGTCCTTGAGCAAGTCATTAAACCCCTACCAGTGATAGAGCAGCTGCTGTGTGTAGCTGAGTGTGACCGCTGACCTTTTTTACCAGTGGATGGTCAAATACGTGTTGTCATTGTTTTGTAAAACATCAGTCATCATTTTTTTTTTTGGTAATAATGACTGTAAAAGAAAACATCGGCCTGTAAAACATTTGAAAAAATCCCCACTTCCTCACCCAGAGTTTCTGATGCAAACATCAGCAACAGCCAGTAAGTAGTAAGGAGTGCAAAGGTCAGAGCATAGCGATATTGGTCATGTGAGCAAAAATTATCATATAAAAGAGAACTTCTTGAACAACCAGGGATGCATTTACATTTTCCAAGTGGTCGAGCCCAGCAATATCTGAATCTCCATTTTAGAAGAGCCATAGCCGGCGAATGGATGGCTATATATAGGCCATTTTAATACTTTATATAAAGATTATTAATGGAAATGGACACTGGACTTTGCAGTGCTGCAGCATAGAGTTCATAGGCAGTTTATTTCCACCAGGCTAGACCTGTAAATGGAATACTGCAGTCAGGAGTGGAGGCTGGAAAATGCAGTAGTGCATCAATAGTGATAGTTGTTGTAGTACTTGTTGTGTTTGTAGAAGCTGTAGTAGTAGTGCTGATAGTGGTTGCAGTCTAAGTATTAGAGTACTAGTAAAAGTAGTAATTTAAGTAATAATAGCATTAGCAGTTAATTCAGAGATAGCACAAAGTGACAAAGTGTGTTTTTCAGGTCTAACCAATGGGTTTTTATGATGGTTTACATGCTTTAAAGTCCCCCCTCCACTTAACATGTGTTTGCTTGTTACTTCATTTTGATGTTTGGGCTTCGCTGTGCAGAATGACGTACGGCGTGTGCAGTGTTTGACACTAGAAGGCTGTTTGCCTATTTTTTTTTTTTTTTTTTGATGAAGAGGGAAAGTTTCTCTGTGTTCATCATAAGTCTATTTTTTAGATGCTTACAAATGGTTTTGACATTGCAACTAACACACTATTTAAATGTCTGTGATGTTGAAAGTTAAATCCTCCGGTGCAAAAAACATTTGACTTTATGCTTTGGCCTGTCTGCAAAGCAACTGAGGGTTCACCAATTAATCTACACAAAATTTTCCCAGTTTTCTATAAATAATTATACCTTATACTAGTTATTCATTATACATCGTTGCATGCAACAAAGTTCCCTGGTGTAATCCAACCAGGAACACTGTGGTTATGGCTTTCTTTGCATGTTGATGACATGTGTGAAGTTTTATCTGGTGTAATACAGCTGTTTGATTGTTTATATACTGATTTACATACATCTGATATGCATATATCTACAAATGAAATGTGTACAGTGTCTTCCTAGCTTGAACTGGGTTCCACTGCAAAGTTCATTTGAGAATCTGAAGCTCAGCAGCAATGTGGCAGCAGTCTAGACAGTGAGTAGACTGGAGTCTGGAATCTCTGTGGATAAAATAACAGGTTCTCTCATCACATCACACACCACATGACCCCTCGACTCTCATTATCTTGAGGGATGGTCTGTGTGTGTGTGTGTGTGTGTTGGTGATGGGAGCAGAGTAGGTGACTGAATACACAACTCCATTCATGGTGTTCAATCTCTGGCAGTTTTTTTAATGAAATTGTAGTTTTTAGTAGTGCTTTAGCTCATCGCTTGCTGACGGTCACATAGGATTTCATATGCTGCCAGAGGGCAGAGCGCTACCTTCTGTCTACCGTCCATGATACCGGGGTGGATAAACATGATGACATTTCACTTTTTTCTCTCTCCTCCCTCCCTTCGTGTTCCCACAGTGTGGACCAACGTGGAGCCTCGGTCGGTGCCAGTGTTCCCTTGGCATTCTCTCGTCCCTTTCCTGGAGCCCAGCCAGCCAGGAGCGGCTGCCCAGCCTGCTGATGGCCAGCAGCTTGTCAATCAGGGCAAAGGTAGCAAATGACCCCGTTTCTTTGGACATGATATAATAACTTTTTACCTAGAAAGCTAATTTCTCTGAAACTACCCGTGCTTGTGTGCATATATATATATGTGTGTACATATATATATGTATGCATCCCGCACTATATACTAGATGCAAGTATAAATACTATGCAGGACTGAATGATTCAAATAACCACTGAGGGAAGTATAAATGTTGGTTGTACACACCAGCAGCCAAGTCAGTGTTTCCCAAAACAGCTCCAACTGAAACTGCGATTCAGCACAGTTCGCTTTCACAACATTGCACTTCCAGCAACGTTACTGATGACATTATTCATTGACTTGAAATGTATTCAGAGATTAATTTAAACCGAGAGCGACAATCAGTAACCAATTTATTTTTTGTAGAATTTCACAAACCTTATTTTAGGGATTTTTTAAAATAATCTTTTTACTAATTTGATAAAATCTATTGAAATTCTACCAAACACCAACATATTCTGAAAAACAGGTGTGTTTGTACAGTTACTATAACTATGATTATCCTTATTACAAACAGCTTACAAATGTAAAAGCATATTTAAGTTATGATGACTACAAAAATAGAGGTTACTCTTTAATAACCAAGAAAATAAAAAAAGCTCACTCAACAATCACAATAAAACAAGACACCTGTAAATAAAAAAACTACTGCATCCACTAAATGCTGTTACAGGATTTAATGACATATATATATATATATATGAGGTGCCTTCAATTTACTATTCTGGACCATTCTTCTTACTACTGCAGCAGATTATATCATAGACGTGGCCACAGCTTGTCACACCTCCCACAGGCGGCCAGAATAGAGCGAATCAACAACTCGACTGTATGAAGGCAGACATTTACACATATGGCTCTGTTACAGGCTTCTCTTTATTTTTCAGAGCCTCGCTGTGGGGTCGCCCTGGTGAGCGATGGGCGGACCGGCCCTCCAGACTCGGAGAGAGGATCCCCGTCATGCCCTCCGCCGACCAATGACAATCCTCCTACGGACAGGGGCGGGGCTGATAGCGAGACAGAGAGCGATACAGATGACCCGTAAGTACAAAGGAGTTTTTTTTTCTTCTTCACTTGATGTTTTCAATTCTAAGATGTTTTCTGCCAACTTAATTTCTGGCACACTGATTAAGATTAATTTTAAACTTACTTAAAAAAGAGAAGAACAGTGTAAATGTAATCATGAGAAGAAGATTAAAAGCAGGTGTAGTGCAGTGCCCTCCATTCAGTCTCAGACAACATGGATTGGATGATCCAATTTAGAAGCTTTTACACACAAGTGTAGTAATTCATCTCTAATATATCTATCATGTTTCAAACACACTGACATATTGAAGCAGGATGTGTCTCACTTGGTGTGTTTTGTGGCATAACTACTGATTATTAACATATTATCTTAAAATCTTAATTTACATAAATTATCAGTCTGCTTAAATGAGAAACCTATAAGTTATTCATGATTTTTCCCTTTTTAAACTAAGTTACTCGTTACTTTGAAATGTATATTGATCCATTTAATTATTCCATATACTTATAATATAAATATGAAGCTGAAACATTCAGTCTCAAGATAACCTTATGTTTGTTGAAAAGGATTGTGAAATATTTTGGTGCTACTTGTAAATCGTGTCAACTCATTTTGAGCAAACATTTTGTACGTTGGTGTGTGTGTGTGTGTGTGTGTGTGTGTGTGCGTGTGTGGGTGTGCGTGTGTGTGTGTGTGTTGTGATTCAGTTTGAATCACCAGTTTCAAAACTTTTAAGGACATTAAACCCAGACAAGAAGCAGATAAAAAAAGTCCATCTCTTGACAGCTTCAGGAACAAACAACAACAAAGAAGTTCTCTACCAGCCGCGTGAGTCTGGTCGAGAGCCGTGTGCCGCCGTTGCTCGCTCATTCCGCTCCGTCTCCGGCTGCGTCTGTGGGTCTGGGCTGTATTGTTGCTCTTTCAGAGTGACTCAGACGAGCTGCGTGGCTGTCTGGCTGGTAGTGTGGTTTTGAATGTTCAGGGTCACTGTGCTCACAATGGCCGCCGTCGCCAAAAGAAATGCTTCAGCAATCTCTCAATGTTGCAGACTTGTTGTGTCACTGCATCTCAATAGAGAGACTGACGGCGTGAACAGAAACAAAACTGACACATTTAATACGATTCGGGCTAGTTCTAGTTTTTCACCTCTGTTACCCTGCCTGTAGCAGAAACACCCCAATGGTATACATTCTATCAGATGTAGATACCATTTCAAATCTTTTTATGTATGTAATCCCATGTGTCTATTCTCAGTGAGTTTCTCCTTTTTTTTGCTCCTTGTTGTCTAGTCTGTCAGACAAAATATTACACAACTATTGGGTGGGTTGCCTTGAGATGACAGACACTCATGTTTCCTGTCAATTATAAATAAATAAATCTGGTACCAGTTGCTCAAACGTGCATATTTTCTGGTGTCTTTAGTCTTCTGTGATAATGAATTAAATATTTTTTTGGGTTGTGCAATTCAGGTTGGAGAAAAAGTAAGACATTTTGGGCTGTGATTATCATTTGTTTTTACCATTTTCTGACATACCAAATTAACCAAGAAAACTATCAACATCAATGTGGTGATAATAGCACAGCTGCTAACATGGCTATAGACTCTAAATATCCCCACACAACCTGAAACACACTTCCACATTCACACAAAATTACACAGACATCTATAGAAATGCACATATTTATTTATTTATTCATCAAAAGGATCCCCGTTAGCTGATGCCTAGGTGCCTAACTAATTTTGCTGTGGTCTAAGGAAGCACAACAATATTAACTGACTTAATAACAAAAAGAAAAAATATATATACAATTGAATAATAATAAAATGTAATAAAAATATTTTTAAAAAACTCTAACAAATGCTGATTAAATATAGAAGACTAAACAAAAACCCCAGATATTAATTTAAAACCACAATGAAACTCACTGACCCCGTTTTGTTACTATGGCAACTGGTGATGGTGATCTTGTATTTAGTTTTGCTGTCGTTACTGCAGTGAGAGAAAGGCTTGTCCAGTGATGGGAACTGGTCTGCACACGGTTTCACTTATCTTGTCAGTTGTGCCAAATAACCTCAGCAATAGCTTTTCTCCATTGCTAGTAGTTGGAACGCCTATAGTGGTGTTTCGTTTAAAAAAAAAAAATGCATGAAAATATTCAGTCAAAACCACACGTTCTAAGCACCAATTGACTGGTTGGTTTCCTCAACTCCTGTAACATAATAGGGCTTCAAACTTAATCCAGTTTGTGAATACATTCCTATTTGTTTTGTATCTGCTAAATCTTTGCAGCATTGCAATTAAGCTGTTGTGGAAACAGCAGTTTCTGTGGAATTAATTGAAGTACACAAGACTTTCTCTATTGTTAGAATGCACAGTGATAACAACCATGACTGAACATGCAAAAAAAAAAAGGTGTGTCAACTTGGAAATTAAAGGAGGCGATCAAATTCTTGATTAGCACTTCTCCCATAATTTTTTTATCCTTAATAGTTTCACAACCCTTTACCCTTGTTGCTTTCCTGAATGCCCCTCAGAGTGAAGAATATCTCTTGGAATTCGTCTCGGTTTCACTATTTTCTCCATGTCATCTGCAGGTTCTCGCCGGGTGTGGCCAATGATCCGGCGCCCTCCACTGGCACCATGAAGAGACGCACGCAGTCCCTCAGTGCCCTGCCCAAGGACGGAGACAGGAAGGTCAGTCCGCCGCACAGAGAATTAGTCCGTGAATCAGTAGGAAATGGAAATGAAAAAGAAAAAAAGCAGGAGAAAGGTTATTTCTCTCACCTCCACAGCTTGCCATAAATATGTAAACTTTCTGCCTGTCAACCACCTCGCCTTTTTTTTCTGCTGCCTGCTAAATCCCTACCTAGCGGGAGAAAGACCACATCCGCCGTCCCATGAACGCGTTCATGATCTTCAGCAAGCGCCACCGGGCCCTTGTGCACCAGCGACACCCCAACCAGGACAACCGGACAGTCAGCAAGATCCTGGGGGAGTGGTGGTACGCTCTGGGCCCCAACGAGAAGCAGCAGTACCATGACCTGGCCTTTCAGGTGGGTCCTAGCATTCTTTGATTGATCTCTTGATAGATCGCTTAAGAAAACAGCTTTTTCTATTTGGATTTTTATATTAATCAATGTACAATTTACCAGTAATTTCCACTGCCCAATAGTGAAACTACTATTTTTAACATGCATTTAGCATTTAATACATTCTAGTCACACCTGTGTCTCACAGTATTTTGCAGATATGTTGTAGTATGTGCAGATCTGAGTTGTTTCCATAAGCAGTGTAAGACTCTGCCCTCCTCCTCTGCCAGGTGAAGGAGGCCCATTTCAGAGCCCACCCTGACTGGAAATGGTGTAACAAGGACCGCAGGAAGTCGCTATCGGAGGGCCGGGCTACTCCAAAGGAGCCACGGGAGAGGAGCATGTCAGAGAGTATAGGTGTGTGTGTGTGTGTGTGTGTGTGTGTGTGTGTGTGTCCGCCATTCAATGCATAGCAGTGATTACGTAACGTGTTTTATAATATTATTGCCTGTTCTTGTAACACATTATACTTTTATTTAATTAGTTTTTTTCTAAAAGTAAATATATCTACAATCCTAAATAGCAACAAGAATAATTTCAAACACTTATATTGACAGCATAACAAAAAAAAGCAGAGAGGCTTTCATGTTTTATCGATCCATATCATGATGGTATGCTGTTTCATTTCGTCTTAGCTCAGATTCTATCTCCTCTCTTCTCCAGATCCTCATTTGGAGTCCCAGGTGCTGGAGGGGAAGGTAGGAGGCTCAGGCTGGCCAGGGGGATCGGACCGTCGAGGGGGGCTGTTTGGCGGGCAGCACCCCCGCCCCCGAGCCTTTTCCCAGAGTGCCGTGCACACCCTGGAGCAGCGGGAGCGAGGGGAGCGAGAGGGAGACCTGGAGAAGGTAGGAGGTTGTTAATCTGTAGCTCAAGGGCAGCAAACATACCCTGGAGATTTAAGAATGTGAAGCGTACTGTTCCACGTCGCTTGATACTGCAAACTACTTACATTACTTAACAGTGCAATCTGTCAGAAAAACAGTCTGTTTTTAGATTTCCTAATAGTCTCGATGTTAACGAAAGCTAAGATCATATGCTTCCAGTCAAGTCAAGAGTGTTATTCAAGGCTGTTGCCGCAGTGTGCGTTCACGAGAACAAAACAAAGTTAAACAAACAGACACTAAAGGCAACCGGCTGAAGAAATTCTAGGAGGCACGCGATTGTGTATGTGAGCGCCCACGCACCAACACGCATATTTGTGTCCTTCGCACTGCAGAGTATTTTGATTGAACTCTACAACTGAAAGCACTCTGTTCAAAAAATAGTTCAAATGGACTTGTTTGGTTCTTTGTGTGAGGGCTGGAGTTGCTGCTGCTGAAAAACCCACTAAAAGCTCTGGGGGAGCTCAGCTTCCAGCTTCAAAGGTTTCACTTTCTACTTTCTTTCATTGCCTTTGAAGGTATGAGACAGTTGTGTTTGCTGCTTCACTCCTAATCACGGAGGAGTAGTTCTGCATGTGAGCTCCTTTGTCTCGGGGGCACTTTATGTAATGCTGGTGGCAAAGCCCAATCTGTATAGATGCTTTGATAATAGCTGTCTGATTCTGTCTGACGAATTGTTGTTAGGCAGTAGAAGTTTTAATTTCCAGGTTTGCATTTTTATTCTGTGTCTTACAAAAAAATGTCTGCAACTCCCACCATGAAATGTAATAACAAAAAAAATGACAAAACCCTAAAAAAAATGTCTTTTTCCTTTTTCATTGTGTCAGGAGGAAGGCGCAAGTTTTTTTCGCAACCGGCCACCACCACATACCCTGTACCAGGGCGGGGTCAGCGAGGATGTGACCAGTGATGAAGAGCGCATGGTCATCTGTGAGGAGGAGGGGGACGACGACGTCATGGGTGAGTTAGATGATCAGCAGCCCAGTGGTTTAGTGGTTAGAGACTGTTACATACTCATAGTTTCAGTTCCTACAGTGGTCAGCGTGTCTGGAAATGTCACAGTGATGCTGTCAGCATCTTCTCTTTGTTGCTTAGAGCCTTAATGTTGATCAAAATAATTCGGTGAGGGAAGCCCTTACTCTCATGTGTAATGTTTGTTGGTAATATTTGCAGCTTTAGGGCAAAAAAAGTATTGCTTCACTTGTCCAGCTTTTTTTTGCAAATTACAAGTTCCTGCATATTCAGTCTCCTTTGTTTAAATCTTGAAAGCTGCTATAATCACTATTGTATCATGACAACATTTAATAACTTCAAACCCACTTAGATTAACCCACCATCATCTGTGGTTCCTCTCAGCTCTTTCACATGTTTTTGCATCTCTTAATTTATTGTTTTGTTTTTTTGTTGGTCCATAACTTTACTGTTTAGTTTCATCCTCAGTGCTCTCATAGCATTTTATTCACATCTCAGCGCAGCAGCAGCAGGCAGAAAAAAGGCTCTAAAAATTAACTGTGTTTACAGCTCCTATATTGTCTCTATGTGGCAAAAAAATAATTTATCACATGTTTAAACTATAGCAACAACCAAAACTGATTTTTTTAAAGGGAACATTGGCAGTTTTGATAGAAACCATCATCGAGTTGCTCCACTTGCTCATCCCTGATTGCAAATGGCCACCGGGAAGTAGTACAGAACAGTCTCACTTCTGCTGCATATTAAGTCATGTTCAGTATTTAAAACAGTCTCTCCTGATATCTACGTCCAATCCTCAGAGGATTCATGTGCTGAAGGATCCATTGACCTCAAGTGTAAAGAGCGAGTGACGGACAGTGATGAGGACGAACCAGATGGGCAGGTACGTACCATGACCCTTCATACAGCCTATATTCACAAGCATTTAAACTGTCAGGATTTCTGTGACGTTCTGATGTCACAAGTATACAGCTCCCCTATATTTAACTCATAGAATCATAAAGGGGCTTATTAAAATTGCTGAGACAGAAAGACACGAAACAACCTGTTCTTTCTAGAACTCCAGAGAGAAATTTGAGGAAGGAGATGTCAAACTATGTTAAGATGATTATAGGCAGGTATTCATGACATGTTAAAAGTGTAATATTAAAGTCAAAAGGCAAACATTATGAAGAAAGGTAAGACAATAGATGTAAGTGTCCATTTCCTGGGAGCAACAATACAATTTCATCCAGTATGTTTTATGAATTTCTGTAACGCCATAAGCCTCTTCATAAGGAGATAGATTTCACTATTATATTTATGGACAGTACTAAAATATACGAGCATGGTCCACCGGTGCAAATCCACACTTCCTCAAATAAATGCACTGGTAATTCAGATTTCTGTGTAGGAGTAAAAATCTAAAATATCTCCCAAGTCATTGATAGAAGTACTCTGAACTCCCCTGGCTGTAGTCACACCTCCTCAGGTATCTTTATCTCACTGCAAATCTTTATATAGTTTTTTTTAGCTTTTGTAAGAGTTGAATTTTCTTCTTAACTACATCTAAGTCAACATTTCATCAGAAGCTAAGTTAAAGCTTTTTTGATCTGTGACTCCTTTATCATATCATTAAAACCTATAGACCTTTTTTCAGAATTCCTGTAAGTTGAAGAAGAGAAGAATTTTACACAGTAACATTCCTATTTTGATCTCTCTCTCTCTTCCTTCCAGCATGGCTTCCAGCCAGTGGCTCGCTCCTCCTCTCCCTCCAACCCTCACTCCGATTCCACCTCAGCTAAAGGGAACTCAGGAGGAGGAGGTGCTGAGGATGGGTCTGACAGGAAGAGAAAGAGAGGAACGGAAGCAGGGGAGGAGGAGAGCGAGGGAGGATCCGTAAGAGAAGAAACGGCGACTGGAGGAGAGGGAGGTGGAGGAGGTGGGCAGGGTGCCTCGTGTCTGTCCATCACGGGCTCAGCATCCAGCACCCAGGTTCCACTCACCTTCGCCCAGCAGGGTGTGACCCAGGTCCTCGGCGCCGTCCGCATGGCTCCCACCGTGGTGACCAACGTGGTCCGACCCATCGCCAGCACGCTAATCCCCATCGCCAGCAAACCGGTGGAAGGCGCCGTCGCACTCAGCTCGCTGCCTCAGGACAAGAAAGCTACTCTCCTGATCGGAGGCAGCGGGCCTCAGCAGCTGCCAATCACTGCAGGGGGTGGGTATCCGTCCTCATCCTCTTCTTCCTCCCCTGGTCCGCTAAGTGTGAGCTCTGTGGGGGGGCAGCGGCCTGGTCACTAGTCTAGTTTTGGGAGGCCCTTGCAGCTTCTCATGCCTTTGCTGACACACGCAAAGAGGTGAAACAGAGGACAAGGATTGGCTGACAGAAACAAACAACTCAACTGTTTTCACTGGACCCGTGACAAATGAAAACCTTTTTCTTAGATTTTTCTTTTCACTCTAGTTCCCTTTTTTTTCCTGTTAATCATCTCCACGGGAAACTCTGAAAATAGATTTGATTGGCTTACATAAAGGGAGATAATTGACAGGAGAGACACTGTTGACATTAGTATAGGCGCCCACCGCCCACCCATGCTTCAATCACTCTATTCATGAGAGTCAGAAGCAAACATCGTTCCACCTTGTTATCAGCGTGGAATTTCTAATATATCACTAGCAGAAATGTCCTCCCTGTCTCGGTGTCCCCACCCACTCGTCTTCACCTCCCTTCTTTTGACTCCATTCATCTGTTCCTCACGCTCGGTGATTTGATTCTTCCTCTCTCTCTCTCTCCCTCTCTTTTTCCTTCTCACTCATTAGTCCAAACCCAGTCGCCGGTCTTGCAGAGCAAGATGTTGGTTCCCATGGCAACAGTGAGAACAGGGTCTACTCCTCCTCATCCTTCCATTTCCCTGGTAGCTCCGCCTCTTCCTGTGCAGAATGGCCCTGCTACAGGAAACAAGGTAAGGAGTGTCAAAGAGGAGACTCCGTCATTCTTTAATATAAATATCTTATTATCTTATTACTTGTCTTATTATATATTAGTAAAGATGATCTTTGGGTTGTGGACTGTTGGGACAACAAAATATATATTTTAGGTTGCATCATTGCACTGGATAAGTTACATATCAGTTATGCTTGGCTCATTGTGAGTTATCATTTTAATTTAGTGAACTATTTAAGTTTGTTAAACTGGAGAACAAACAACAAGTTCAAAGTGCTTGAACCTTCTTGTTGCTTGATAGTTAATATTTTCTAAACAAGACAGTTTATGAAGTTTTTTGTTCAAAATATTGTGTTTTTTCTTAAATATATATATTGCAAACACATTTTGAAATGTTGGTTGTGGTTGTCAGTTGTAAAAAAAACCCTGTATTAATGTCTTCTCCTGTCTCCTGTCTTCCACAGATCATCCAGATTGCTCCTATGCCTGTGGTCCAGACCAACGTGCATCCTGGCAGCGCTGCAGCGGTGCACCCTGGGAGCCCCTTTCCTGTTTCCATGGCGACAGTGATGGCTCCCGGTGCTGCGCCCCCACAGACCGTTCTGCTGACCTCTCCACCCACCAGGTCACTAAAACAGGCCCAACACTTACAAGACAGTTACATCCAGGCTTTTATTCTCCAAAGCTATAGTTCAGCTGGTCAGACGCTTCTGAGAAACTCGATTTTGATTTGAGCTACTGTAGGTTATAATGTTTATTACATCCAATATGCTGGGGAGGGGAGAAGATGTATATTATTTATTTATTATCATTTTTGACACCTACATTTTCTCTTCTCTAGGATAACCTATGTTCAGTCCAGCCCAGGCATCACCACAGCAATGCCACAGCCAGCTCCACCCCAACCAGGCCCTGCATATCTCCCACCTCCTCTGGCAACCATCGGCTTCACCGCTATCGCCCCGGCCGGGCAAACCATAGTCCAGCCTATTGTTGGGCAACCGCCACTGCTAGCTCCAGCCCCGCCCCTTAGCTGTCAATCACAGACCCCTACAGGCCAGGCCTCAGCCACTGCCGGTCGTCAGGTAAGGAGGGAAAAAGGACTATACAGTGTGACCAGCAGAATGGTTCATATATTAAAATAAGATTAAACTAAACGAATAAAAAACTGCATATTAATTAAACCTTATCAGACCTGTCATCAGTACTTTTTTTCTTTTAAAGTGATTTGTATAGATACTGTAGTTTGACAGAGGTGGATATACTAGATGAAAATTGCACAAGGAGCTCTGGAGGCAGCAGAATCACAGATGCTAGATGTTGCAGTCAGATACTGATAAATTATCACTACACCACTGAGTGCAGAGACATTAATGAAATTACTGTACAAACTAGGGCAATATTGGCAGCCGTTTGGCCGCGACACTACTACACACCACATTTTAACTGTGTGCAGCTGGGTGTGAAAGCTGCTGAGTTGATTTACAGCTTGGTTAAAAAAAATAAATGTAATCATACTGTGGGAATATTGAACAATTTAATTCTAAGTATATATTTTTAACTTAAGAGTCTGCTTTAATCACCTTCACAGCTTATATTCACGGCTGAATATATTCATGCTTTGTTGTCTTCCCCCATCAGGTACTTACTGCCATTTACCCTGCACAAACCGTTCCACTGACTACAGGCGTGGTCTCCGTGACAACAGTGCCGCCCGCCGTGGCGTCACTGACCCAGGACGTGTTAAATCCTTCCTCTCCATCGGTGACTGGGACGCAGGGCTCAGAGGTGGTGACCCCTCAGCCCAGTGTGGCTGCGGAGGTGAAGCCAAAAGTAGAGGTGAAGCTGGAGCATGATCTGGATGCTCTGACTGAGGAGGAAGGGTGGTCCAACTGCACCACTAACTCAGCAGCGTCCAACTACACCAGTAACGCCACAGCAGGTAACACTCCTATGGTTTGGTTTTCAAATTTCACTTTTTTTTATGCAAGTTGCAGTGAGATGGATACAGTAAGTTGCAGTAGTAGAACTGATCTGCATCTGTTCCAGCAAAAGTAGAAGAGGACCTGGTTCAACACATCAAGGAGGAAAACGTGAGAGATGGATATTGCAGAGAGAAACGAAGTGAGATGGATGGCGAGCGTGAGAGAGCGACGAAGGAGACCGGCGATAGGAAAAGAGGCAGAGAGATGGACAGAGAGGACCACAGCACGGGCGACAGCAGCAAAAAGGTGGGACGAGCTGCTGCTTTTATATTTAAACTATATAAAAAATGCCACTTTTTTCATGGTCAGGGATTTCACAACTTCTCTGTGGAAGTTAGAGAATGTTTGTGTATTTTACAAATTAGCAATATTACCATATTACACCAGGAAGTGTTTTTTTTTTTGCTTGTTTCACACTTACTTACTTTCGTCAAGTGATTTTCACCTGTTTTCACAGCAAACATGATTCCGCTCCATCAGAACTTAACAGTATAAACATGAGAATGGGCCAATGTGAAAATACACTCGTCCAAAAATAGTGGCCAATGCCAGGAGATAACAATCCCCTACATCCTCATGAACAAAGCCTCCCAGTTTATTTCAGCAGGTTATTAGATGCAATACCTCAATCTTTGTCTCAACCCTCCCACTCTTCACAGGCTGGACCCCGTACGCCTCCTCCACCACCCTCAGGTCTGGACCCCCCTCCACCTCCCCCTGCAGAAAGAGAGTCCGGCTCTTCCTCAAAGAAGATCAAGTTCCGACCTCCGCCGCTTAAAAAGACGCCTGACTCGTAAGTGGGGGGGGGGGACATCAGATTTGGAAGTTCACATACACATGTCATTCTCCATCCAAGAATGTATGAATTAATTCATGATTTTGAGAAATCAGTCACAAAGCAAAAATAAGACAAGTCTGCCTGAGCCTTCTGGCTTGTTGGTGCTTGTAGGACAATGTTCTCTCTGTTGTAACAGTTTACATGTACTCAAGCTGACAGAGCTCATACAACAGTCGCTTATCTTCTGTAATTATAGTGCGAAGCAGCTTGAGCATGAGATGCTGTCTGGTTAGGACTCACTTTGTTGAATGTATTCAATATTCATTTGCACACATATTGGCTCTTAGTCACAATTTATTTTGTACCAAAAGCTTCACAGAATCAGGATGGAAATTCTTTGTTTACTGAAGATGAGTGGGTAGAGTGCTCACCCTTTTTATTCTTTATTTGGACAGTGGGAAAGTAGTGCGGATGCCACAGAAAACAGAAAGCCCAGGCAGAATTCACTCCAGGCATGAGAGGAATGAGAAATGGGCACGCAGACACATTTTTAGTGGTTTTACTGGATCACTGGGCCAGGGATTGATGTGGCCGCTGTGTGTTCCGTGCGCAGGGTTTTGACGGAGGTGTACTTCGAAGAGCGGTTTGCCGAGCTCCCAGAGTTTAACCCAGAGGAGGTCCTTCCCTCGCCCACTCTGCAGAGCCTGGCCACCTCACCGAGGGCCATCCTGGGAAGCTACCGCAAGAAGAGACGTAACTCCACCGGTAAGAGAGAAACACAGAAAATATGTCAACATGGATTTTTTTATTTGGAATGGAGGCCTTTTATTGCCTTCCTCCCTAAATTAATTTATCCTCTACCTGCATTTCTCTTCATTTCTCTAAATGTGTTTATTCATTTTTTTTCTTTTGCCTTTTATTCTTGGTCTTTATTACCTTCTTTTCACTATTCGAATCAATATTTCCTTTCCCATCCTTTATCTTTACCTCTTTGTTATTGTTGTATTACCCTTTATCCTTTCTCTCCACGTCCTCTTTCTTCATTTGTCATGTACCTGTCCCCCACCAAAAGAGCTGGAAGCCGCAGCAGAAGACCCCAGCTCACCGAGGAGGAAGACCCGTCGCCTTTCCAGCTGCAGCTCGGAGCCCAACACCCCGAAGAGTGCGGCCAAGTGTGAGGGGGAAATCTTCACTTTTGACAGGCCAGGTAGGGCATGTGCAACAGGTAAAACAGATGCTGAACTGATCCCACGCAGTAAGCTAACAGGGGTCCTAATTCCCCTCCCCTCTAGGCACGGAGGGAGAGGATCTCCTTGGAGATTTGGACCGGGTCCCCTACTCGTCTCTACGTAGAACTCTGGATCAGCGCAGGGCCCTGGTTATGCAGCTGTTCCAGGAACATGGCTTCTTCCCCTCAGGTAAACCATGAGATTTTAAAGGAAGAATAACTAACTGAAATGAAGATTTAACCTTTGCGGTTTTAAAAATGTACAGGCAAACCTTATGTAAAAAAAAGAAACACTCTGCCATCTATTATAATGTATATTAACTTTACTCTCAATTTGATGGAATTTTAAAACCCCTTATTTTTTGTTACTTTCCGCCAATTGTTCTATTCTTTTGGTTTATGATAATGTTATTGCTATTTTTCAGTTACTGATTAGACGTCAAATGGATTTTCGTGGTACCTGTACATGACACAAACTGCACAATAAAAATCAATAGTCAATCAATAATCTTCATAAAAAAATTAAATGAAAACAATGAAAAATGTGTTCAGAGGTCCCTGGATTTTTTTTATTTATACCTATTTTAAAAATGGAATATATAGTATTAGATAATATTCGATATCATAAAGTTTTTTAAATCGTTCCCTTTGCTTCCCATTATACACTCTCCTCCTTCCCTCCCGTCCCTCTTGCTCTACAGCTCAGGCCACTGCTGCCTTCCAGGCTCGTTACTCGGACACCTTCCCCACCAAGGTGTGTCTGCAGCTGAAGATCCGTGAGGTCCGTCAGAAGATCATGCAGACAGCCACGCCCGGAGCCCCTGAGCCCGGAGGGTTCATGGAGGCTAACCCCGCCACGTCCCATAGCTCCTCTTTCAATCAATCAGCCCGGGAGGATGGAGGAGCTGAACAGCAAGGAGACAAAGGCCGGAGCCCAGAGGAGCCGAAAAGCGAAGGTTCATAAGCTGGAGAGGATGAAAAAGTGGGAAGAATCAAGGAAAAGAAGAAGATGAGAGAGTGGAGTGTATCATCCCCACAGAATGTTCTTGTATGTGTTGAACCAGTACTTTGTGGGATCTGTTCTACTGGCACTAATCTCCACCCAGACCTGGGCAGAAATACATTTGAATATGGTCAAAACATTCAAACTACTCAAGGTGCGCTTGATTTGTCTAATCAGACATAAAAAAAAAGCCTCAAAAGTGGACAAGTCACATGCAAGACATGATGAGTCAAGTGCTTCTTGTAGTATTGTTTCCCCTTTTTTTTCTCCAAATATCCAAAATATTTTCAACTCCTACTATGCCCAGGTCTGCTCTCAGCACATTTGTACAGTAGTTTGTAGTTTGACACACAAACTCTGTGGTACACACTCTCTATCTCTCTGGCACACACACAAACACACTTACGTAAACCCTGGTGCATATGTAATCTCCAGCATGCACATGATCCCACACACACAAACACACACACACACACACACACACCCTTACCAAATCAGACTGTTACTCTTGGTTGGCAGTCCCCAGGAGCCGCCACCAAGGACCATGACACACAAAGGCACTTTGTCACTTATTGTGCAGATGCAGTTTGCTGTTGCCAGCCAGCCAGCCAGCCCTCAGATGCCATTGACTTGACCTCCTTCTCGCCCCTTCCACTCCTCAGCACAGTGGTCGGGACACAAATACAACCCCAACGACCTCCAGTGATATTCCACAGCCCCTTGATGCTGCAAAACAGACAGCACACACACACACACACACACATACACACAAACACACACACGCAAACACACACAGTGCATGGACACATCTGTGCAGTGTGAGCACTCGTATACAACACACACATAGTCAACCCTGGTCTGACCAAGCCATTGGCCTGCACAGTTTTTAGTGATTGTAATGAGAAGACAAACTGAAAGCGTGAGTTCTATTCGTTCCTGAAAAAAACAAAAAGAAGGCAGGAGTTGGGTTGTAGTGTGACCAATCTTTGCACCTTCAGTTATTGCCATTTTGAAAGACTGAGTCCTCATTGGTGGGAGCTGATTATATATGTCTGTATGTCTGTTGGGGTCCCCTCCCCAAAACCTGTGTTAGCAGGCACCGTAAAGAGATTATGTAAAGAGACTATTGGTTGTGAGGCTTTGAAGAATCAACGTTAAGTTTGACACTGACTGGCTCCTGACGGAGCTCGGAGAAAAGGCGAAAGAAGAAACTGGATGACGTTCATTGGATAGAAGATTCATGTTCCAACGATAGGAAGACACATAATAATATTGAATAAGGACAACGACGACATGACAAGCTTACCAACAGACAACAGAGAGAAAAGGTTTCATTTTAACCAAACTTCTCTGAATCTCCCAGTGGATATGATGTTGCTTTCTCTCGTTATTGTTGCCGTGGAAATAACCAGTTTTACCGTGGCCTGTTTTTTCTCTCGTGGCTCTATTGTGTTTCTTCTCCAGCATAAAAAAAATCACAACAAAAAAAAACAAACAAAAAAAAAAAACAAACTTTGGACTAAGAAGGGGACAAATCAGTCTGTGGCCCCCCACTTTTAATTGTACCTGGGGTGGTTCTCCCCCCCTCCCCTCCCCTACAGTTTCTCACCAGACACAGAAGTGGGGAAGCAGGGACGTTTGTCGTTTTGTAAAACGTTGAAATCAGGTGTTTGCACAATTTGTGCGGCCCTTCTCGTCTGGGACCGCCGCAAGTTAAATCAGGAAAGTATTGTTTTTAGAGATTGTTTTAGTAGAAAAAAAATAATAACCTTGTCCCATATGTTATCAACCATCGTTTTCCTCCCCTTGTCCCCTCTGCTCTTTCCCTCTTTCAACCCATTTCTCCTCAGACCTCTCCTCCCCTCTTTTACCCCCCTCCTCTCCCTTCGCCCTCAACCCCTCAAGTGTTGTTAGAAAGTGCCCTTAAGCACTGGTCCCGGGTCAAGCGCTATGTAGCTCAGGATGGTTATGGTTAGGGTTAGTTCAGGGAAAGCAGATCCTAGACCAGCCCTGGAGGGCAGTCTCTGGAGCCCTCCCCTTTTCCCTCTCTTCTCGACACTTTATCCTTTCCCATCAAATGGTGCAATAGGACATTTATTTTTTTGGGAATGGGTGGGCTATTTTGTTTTCCGGGGAAAGGCTCTGTGCCATAGATATTAAATCCAGTACAGTCAGTCAGTGAGAGGAATGAGCTGTCGTGATACTATCTTTAACTATGGCATAAAAACAAAATGAAAAAAGAATCACACAATTATTGTTATTGTTGAAGAGATAGAGAGTATAACTTACTAAAAGTCAAAGACAATTTTTGAATAGCACTTTTTGGCTCTTTGCTTCCTTGGTGAAGAGTGGGGGTAGTTATTATATGGGTATCTCTTTTATTTCTCTGTATACAGTTGGATGTGTGAAAAAATATATATACCGGTATTTCCATATATGTGCATTTAGGTCTGTGTGTGGGTGTGTGTGTATGTTTTGGCACATGCAGGTAGCATGTTAACATGACCAACCTCTTGTTCTTTCACCACACAGCAACATTATCAATAGTATATTTTTCAGTGTATTCTACATTCTATATTCTACTCTAGAGACAGTATTTTTATAGTCACCATGACTATTTTTTCCCGCCATCTTGACTGTTATCAAACCCAGTTGATTCAGGATATATATGAAATATATATTCAGGCTATAATATATATAAATATATATATATATAAATACACAGGTAATAGAAGACTATCAGTTCACATCTCTTTGGGGTTAGGGCTGTAATGTGTCCATCTGCATGCATGTGCAATCACATGCAAGCGTGCACACACCCACACAGACATATGTGCATACACACACATGTATGCGTGTACACTGTATGATTGTGCTTAAAAATAAACTGTCCTTACTTTGGAGAAGGAATTTTAGGATGAGCGAGGTGAGTGTTATCTCATAAGCAGGCATGTTGACCATGTGCAATATTTCTAAACAACAACAAAAAAAACTAAATATTGAAAATATTAAAGATCTAACACAATGTCTTATGTCCCTGGGTTTCTTTCACATTCCTGAATTTCTGGTGTTTTCATAATTTCTCGCCTATATATCAAGTCATGTAGGCATATGATGACTTTGATATCACTCCCTGATTCCTTGTAGTTTCTTTTCTTCTTTTCTCTTCCCAGAACGGCAAAGGAAGAAACAAGAAAGTCAAGCTAATGCCAATGCATTCTCACTTAAACATACTTATGACTAATGAGCAGGATCTTGAGATGCAGCCATTGTAACCCACAAGGGCAGTCCCCCCAATCCCTAGAACAAACAGTGTGTGCTTCTCCAGCTGGTCTTTATCACGCATTTCAGTGTTAAAAGTACTTTTTGGAGTGCCCTTTCAAATTAAGGTCATATTGGGTGAGAGGTGGGTTAACACTAGGATTACCATAGCAGCAAACACAATTCATGAGAAAATGAAGAAGTCCTTGGATTGCCCAGTGCTATGTCTCAAATAAGCATTTGATATTAAGAAAGTTCTGACTAATCTATTAACTTGAGTTTTCCACATACCATAAAGCAGAAGGGCATTTAAGCTAATGCCTATCAGAGATGTTTTAATATGTATTAAAAAATTCCACATGGAAAAATGCATTAAAAAAATCAACATACAACTTATCTCTTTACATCATATAACTACTTTACACTAGCTCTTGACTGCACTGCTAATACACTGAGACACTAAAAATTATTTTATGACAGATTTTACTCATTTTATAAATTATGTAATATGTATCCAATTTCAAACTATATGTTTATATATCTAATGTATATTTTTGTAATTATAATTACTAATGTGTTCATGTTTATAATGTATATTTCATGACTGTTGAATAATTATGAGATGCTTACCTATATGAGAGGTGCTACATAAATAATGTTTACCATTATTATTACAGTTATTGTCGGACGACTAAGACAAATTCGATCGATTAATCGACTATAATAGGGTCATCCCTGATATCCAGCAATAGAGACCATTGCTTCTTTGGCCTACATCCACTGACAAGTCATTTTAAATGTGTAGTTGTTATGATTTCTGAAAGCTTAGGCGGCAAACCAGAGCAACAGCGACTTAGAACTTCATTTCCCAAGTGGCATTGCGAGCGGTCTGTTTCTAGGTGTCTAGCAACAGCTATCAGCCCAGACAGCCGGCGGCAACGGGAGCGGTATTTCTCGGTGTGTCTTTCCACGATTATTCGCTGCCGGGTTTTCATAATTAATAGCCGCTTGTCTGAAAATAGTGGAAAAAAACAACTCTGAGCCCTGCACAGAGATATGAGCGGCAGCGGGCGGCCCAGGACCAGCTCGTTTGCTGAGCCGCCAGGTGTTCCAGGAGCCGCCGCTGCGTCCACCGGATCAGCCGCTGCCGTGGGGAGCAGCACAGGAAAGTCCGGGGTCCCGCAGGCCTCCGGCAGCAGCTCGTCGGGATGCTCGAACCTTAAGCTTGCCAGTAAGTTCCTAGTCAAATTTAGTCTTTTAGTTTAGCTACCCTTCCAGTATATATGTCACAATCCAGAGAAAAGGCGCTATTGCGCCTTGCACTAGCCAACCAAGTTGCTAGCTAGCGTGCTAACCAGCTAGCATGCTAACGTTAGCCACTTGTTTTGTATGTTACTAGTTCCCCGTCCGGCAGATGGATGTACTCAGCCCTAGTGATATCAGACTAGCTCACTGGTTATCAATTAAACGCCGAGCAACGTCAGACATTATGAATGTTATTGTATGAGGACTAATCAGGTTGACTTATGTTAAGTTATAAGCCGAGGATCACTGTGGTCAACGTGAGCGAGTGAGCCACTGAAACGGGCTCTGTTGTTCTTTGTGGCCAAGCTGGACACTTAACAGCGAAACTTGGTGGGTTCCTTCTGGGTTCCTGGGTGTAGTTAACTTGAGAGCGGCACCAGTTGTCCATCTGACCCGCCTAGAGAGGGGGTCAGGGCGGAAAGTTGCTTTTTCACAAGGTCACCTGTGGGGCAAAGGATTAGCAGCAGGTGGCCGACGCCTGGAGGATGCAATAGACCTTTTTCACAGCAGCCATATTGACATGGAATATTAGGTAAACACAGGTGTTACCAATGATACTAATTAAGCTTATGTTTCATTCGTGTCAAACAGGGCCAGGGTGGTGCTTTTACGCTTGTTGGCTCACAGGGAAGGTTCTGCTGTACTAAATGGAACCTCAATTAGTATCATTAGTAACACCTGTCTCGCCCACTATTTCATGTCATTGTGACTGCTGTGAAAAGGTCTCATCCAGCTCAAGAGTTGGGAAGTCTGCTGTGATGTCGAGTAGGCTTTCCCAGTTTGAGATGGAATTTTAGAACAGTCCTTTATCAGCACAGTGACAGGTGTAAGCGGAGATCTGCATATGTGTTTCTGAGTGTTAATCCAAACCTTATCATCCATTAGCAGGCAGTAGTGTGTGACTTTGATACTAGAGCCCCTATGGAAAGTCATCTCTGCCGTAAGACCCTTGTTCCCCCTTTTTCCTCCAGCAACCGCTGCACTGTAACACTGCCCGAGGCCTTTAAAGGTTGAGGTGAGATTTTTTTAAATTATAAGATATTATTTAAATACAGTCCCATGTTTCAAAAGCACTTAGTCCAGAGAAATATACACATCATGTTAGGAATGGGTGGTATCTATTTTTTCATACCTGTAGTGTATGAGTCATGTTTTTTTCTGATAAAGCTCCTCAGAAGTGGACATGAACTTAATGAAACCATAGCTAATGAGCAGCAGTAATTTCAGTGATGATAAGCACCTTGTTCCTGACACTTCTGAGGAACTTCATCAGAAAGAACCGTGACTCATACACTACATTACTCAACAGTCTTAAATACGTGAAAGTTGGCCTTGCCCGCCCGCTGTTCTGTAGAAATTCAAAGTTCTGGAGTTTATGGTAATGTTGTTTGTGCTATAATTTTTTCTATATCCCTGGAAACAAGAGGTCTGACTTCTACCTCAAAAACAAATAATACCGTCAGTAGACAATTATTTAATAACATCTAATTGTGTCTATCACCTAAATTGGAAGAGGAGTGTGTTTATTTTTGACAGTATTGAAAATTATACCACCTATCATGGCCAGTCAGAGGAAAAGCTCATTGATCAGAAACATTCTTTTTTAAAACCAAATGATGTCTCTATAACATTACAGATACTCTTGGATGATTGATGGAAATGATGTAGGTTGTGGAAGACCTGGAGGCTATTTCAAGAGACAAGATTAACCCAATAAGTCAGATATTTGAGAAAGAGAAAGATGTGGTTTAACATTTCAAATTAGTGATAAAGTTTCAACTTGGACACTGTGTTGTAAGGATGTTGTATTGCCATGCCAACCAGTGATCTGTCATTATGAACTACACTGGAAGATGTTTCATAATGAAATGTGAAGGTTTCCAGTCACTCCAGTTTTAAACTTTTAAGAAAATATTTTTCCATTGTCTAAGTTTAGTGTTTTGCTACAGGAAATTGCATCTATATGGCTAATTTAAAATTAGTTTTTCCCGGATCAAACAGTTACTTTGCATTTCTATGTGTATCCTTTTTTATGTCAACCTAAATAAAAAAAGCAAAAGTACTTGAGTAGCTGTTGGATAAAGTAATACATTAGCTCCATCTGCTGAAGTTGATAAATTGAGTAGACTGACTCTTCACAGCCATCAACTATTAGGGGGCAGCACTATTATAGAAAACTTTTTTAACCCTTTTTATAGAAAAGCAGCTTTGTAATGAATGACGGTTATGTCTTTAGTATACACAGCAGGGACCGTTATGGAGAAAATCATGTGACAGTCATGGAGATGGGGGAATCAGAAGGCTGTTTTTCCACACTGCTTAGTCCTGCAACTGCTTAATGTAGATTTTATGGTTGGAGCACACTTTTACTGAAACAACCACAATCCACTGGGGAATAAACATTCTGTTGACTCTGTTTCTGTGGTAGGTTGAACCAATAGATAGTTGATAGAAACCTAATTTTTCTATCACAGGTTCTCCCTAAAGAATAGAGGGCCTGGTTAGGTTTGGGAAGACCTTACTGCATTAAACTATAAAAAAGGCAATTCTCCTGAAAGTACTTTGCTTTAGGAAGTGGACTGCATGTTGATGTATATTGAGAAGATATAAAATAGTAAATCTGCTCGTCAATGCATCAACATTCATCCTCTTCTTTAAACATGTTACTCCTTGCCTTAGAAAAATTCCATATTTTGTGCAGTGTCAGTGGCTGGGAATTAAATGTTTTTTGTATTATTGAAAGTGAATGTGGCAGTTCGAAAAAATGTGTAGGGATTATTTCCACCTGCAGACTTGAGTGTCCTACTCGAATGTTGGGTAAATGACAGGAAGCGGAGTGTGACACAATGCACCGCTGATATGAAAATGCTGTAGTCAGACACAGTGAAGTGATGATAAAACAGAAACAAAACCAGGGAAAGGCCTTGTCTTTATTATGATGACCTCATGATAACCCTCTGGCAGGTTTTAGGACCGTGGAAGTTTTTTTTCATAGTTTTACAGAAGAATTGGCAGCAGGAAAAGAGCCCTGTTATTGCTAGCTATGCTGACTCAGAGAGAAGAGAATTGTAAATGGAGGAGGAACATAGACAGCCGAAAAAACCTATCTCCCAACAAGCTTTTCTACTCAAACCTTTGTGTGTGTGAGTGAGTGTGTGGGCACATATTCTCTCCTGTCCAGAGCATGAACCCAGTCATTGAGATGGAGAACCCAGTAACCCGGTCACTCTGCGTTCCTCACAGTTGCGACTGTAACAGATATCGCCAGCGTGCCTATTGGATGACCCCACACTTTTGTGGCCGAGGTTACTGTGCGTGCTCGGATATGGATGTGCACGATCGCCAGGACATGCAGTTCTGGCTGAGAGAGGGCCATGTCAATAAGTGCATTGTGTTGTTAGGTAAACAAAGCGTGAAGTACGTGTAAAGTTAGTTTGATAGCGATACAGCACAAAAAAACTACCGCCACAAATCAGTGTTTTCCTTCTACAAGCTGTAATAAATGGATTAAAATGTTGTGTCAGTGCAAATCTGCAAATTGTAGTTAATATTTAATAATTTAGTAAATCAGAATAAATTACAAGTGTCCTGTAAATTTCGAAAATGACCACTGCTGGACAAATATTCCAAATTTAACTGGATTTTTCCATGCATCCATTTAAAAAGGTTCCATTTTTTTCCATTATAAGAATGTGATGAATGTACCATGAGCAGTGGCCGAAATAACCTTAAATTGACTTGTCTCCAACTCTAGTAAGGACAGAGTGCGGCCAGGTGGATAGAGGGGGTGTTTGCTACGTGATCCCTTGGATCACATCCTGTGAAAGGGCTCACCTTTTAACAAAACTTTCAGCTTGTCTGTTGAGTGAAAGCTATTTGTTTTTTTTATCCGTTGAATCAAGCTGACACATTTGAGCCGGTGTATGAAATGTTTTTATGATTATGTTTGCAGTCACCTGCATTTACTGTTGGATCACCTTTTGATGAGTACAAGAACAGAACAGTGTTGTATGGTGGAGGCAAATACAAAAGGTGTTATCCTGGTCATGGAAGAGTGCTACTTATAAAGGGGGATGATGGCACACAAAGCTGAATAAGCTCCAGTGACCTTACCTCCCTTGATACAAGATAGATGATCAAATATGAACCTGGACATCCACTTTTAAGGCCAAACACCAAGGTGTCAGTCTTTTATATCCCTAAAGAAGGATTTATAGGGCAGCTGTATGTTTTGCTTCTTTCTCCGCCGTGAACAGTAGGTGATGGTGCATGTTACGTAGTATGCTACTATTTAAATATGCTTAAACATTTTTGGATTAATGAATGGTGTGTTGTTGTAACCAAATATAACAAATGAACCCTTGTATGATAAACTTTTAGCAGTCTATTAGGACAAAGAAAGTGGTTGGCCTATTTTTGGTCTGATTCCCAGTTTAATTAGTCGCAGTGTCTTGAATATGAACTCTGCCATTCCTTTCTCCTTCCTTGGAGGCTGCATAAAGTTGGCATCCATTCACTCGGCCGTCATTAACCTAAATATTCAGTTGGTCAGTGGAGAGACGGCCCAGTTGTTGAGGTTGGCTCCAGCAAGTGTCCTGGGTTAAATGTCAGGGGTATTATTTTGGCCACATTGTGAAGTGGTTTTATATCCTTAGCTCTTGTAGAAAGGAGCCAGAGGGACTGGAGCCTTTTTTCTTCTAATAACTTCACACCTTCTATTCTGGTGATTTAACAGATTACCCGCTATTACTCATGTAAGTATTCTTCAAATCAAAATAGGGGGGATTAAATAATACACTTTTGATATCTATATTCTTGTAATGTGTGTAAGTGACATTTATCCACTGATCTCATATTAACCTTATTTCTGCTTGTTTCCTAGGAGACAGCGGGAAGGTGACGACGGTTGTGGCCACGCCAGGTCAGGGCCCGGACCGCCCACAGGAAGTCTCTTACTCTGACATTAAGGTGAACCAGCGAGTAAAACCAACCATTACATTACCCTACAGTGTTTTTATACAAAGTTCTATCCTTATGTGGGTACAAGTACAACTTTATGACTCAGCTACTACTGTAACTAAGACTTTTAACACAGCATAGCACACAACGACTGCGATAAATCATATAAGGTTGTTTATCAATACCAGTGGCTCCATGATTATTTTGCCAGCTGCTGAGATTTATGGCTTCATGGTTCATTTTATAGCCTACTTTCTCTTAGCTACCAAGCTTTTCTCCATTCTGAAAATGTGACATAAGTGTGTCAGCAACAGTCTAATGGATTACATGACATGAGATCTGTGTTGCATGCAGCAACAGACCCGTCAGTGCTTTTGCAGGTCCCTCTCTTTTCCTCTTATCACCTCATCCTCAAGATTACTAATGCTTCTGTAATGGTGTGTAAACACACATTTATCACAGTCTTTATCTCAAAGTCAATAATCATGCTGTATGGGCATATCAGACGTATTGACACATTTCCATGTTTTCCAATTCACATTGCCTAGTTGAAGGTTATCAGTTTACAAAATAAATAACCTACATTAAATTTGCAATTATGCGCCTGGGTAGAGCTATGAATATTTATTAGTTTCATTATCAATTATTAGACTGGATTTGTCAGTCCAGATAATGTCAGTGTTACTTGATTCTCAAAAATGCAAGATTTCTTTTCATGATCACCACTCTACAACCGAAGATGTTCATTTTGCTGTTTAAAAAAACGAATAGAACCAGAAAACATCCACATTTTAGAAAATGGATCCAGAAATATTTTCTATCTAACTAAATTTTCCTTTAAAAATAAGTTGGATAGAAAATCCTTCATTTCATTGATTAGTACAGAACAGAACTCTTTGGAAAACATGGTTATGTTTGACGCTTCAGCTAAAACCTCCATCACAATTTACTGCTGACCTACTTTCAACAGACAGGTTGTACCAGTTCAGAATTTATCTCTGAATATATGCTGAAACTGACACCGCTGTGCTTAACTGTTGTATTAGCAGACAGAAACTCCAGTTTGATAATTATTCTTTTATATAATTAGCTGTCATTGATTTCTTTAGTTTGAGTTTTTTCCTCTGCAAAAAAAACTTGCAGGTGATTGGCAATGGGTCATTTGGTGTGGTGTACCAAGCTCGGCTTATCGACAGCCAGGAGATGGTGGCAATCAAGAAGGTTCTGCAGGATAAGAGATTCAAGGTATGGGTGTAGTGATTTCGCCACATATTCTCTTATATTATCAGATATCAGAAGTTATTAACAGATTTCAATCGATGCTCATATGTTTTGTTTCGTGTTTTTTTTTCCAGAATCGGGAACTACAGATAATGAGGAAGCTTGACCACTGTAACATTGTTAGACTACGTTACTTCTTCTACTCCAGTGGCGAGAAGGTATATTAGTCCTGCAAAAAAAAAAAATGAGTTGCATGGTCTAGAAACTGTCTATCAGTTGAAGGAGGAATATTTGAAATGACAGCAGACACCGTCACTATATTCGCACATGCACATCTAGTCAGGCAACTGTAAAACAAGAAATTATGTGCGCACATGAAAAATGTTATTACTCATGCGGTGTAAAATAAAAAAGGGAAGCAGTCCATTTTCTGGACTGACAAATATAGAACTTTTGAGAAGTATTTTACTGGAAACAAGATTTGGTGAACATTCCTTTTTTAACACATCCATAACCTTATAATTATAATATGGTCCAGTATAATTGCATGATTTACGGTTATAAAATATTTTTTTTTAACTTATTCTGACCATTTATGCAGCCCCTCAGCTCAGCCTCTGTTTGCAATGGACTGTTAGTTTTTTTTTTTTTTTTTCTTTTTATGTTGGCCTCCTGATGAGCCCACTCTGTTATTAGTTAGCGTTTGGATGCTGCCCCATCGGCAGATTTCTGTTGCCCCTGGAGGCTACTTAAGCAATAGTAATAGGACTTTACTTCTTTTTCTCATTTTATACTTTAAATACAAAATTATCACATGTACTCATTTCAAAGGAACTGACATTATGGTTACCAGTATTGGTGTAAACATTACTTACAGCACAAGAGAAGAGGTGACTGGAAATACTTTGACAAGATGACTTTGTTTACCCTCTATAATCATAGCATTATAGAAATGACAAAAAGAATGTTATGTCCACTTTAAGAGGCTTAACTTTTAAATCAAGAGACCTGGCAGGCTGTTGACCTGTGGGATAATTTGGTATGTTGTATCAATCTGACCACTCTTTGAAAATGGCTCTAACCTTGCCTAATTATATAATAAAATTATGGGTACCTGTAACAAAACATTAACTCGCACATCTTTTAAACACCATTATTTTTTTCTCTCTCTATTTCTCTGTCTCGCTTGTTTTTCCAGAAAGATGAAGTGTACCTCAACCTGGTGCTGGACTTTGTCCCTGAGACGGTCTACAGGGTTGCCAGGCATTTTAACAAGGCCAAGAGCATCATTCCTATTATATATGTGAAGGTAATTATATTCTAGTCTAACTCTTGTTTCACTGCATCCTTTATTTGTTCCAAATGTGCATTTATACTTTTTAACATTTACATTTCTTTGAATGTCTATAGTAGTTTACATTTATTGACCCAGGCATCTATTATGTTTCTATACTGATGCTTTCGGAATGGGTTGTTCTTAAACATATTTACTCCAACATACATAGTATATTTTTGGTTGCTGGCCTTCCAACAATGTGGACATCTGATCCTATGTTTTTTATGTTGTGCCCTCCTCAGGTGTACATGTATCAGTTGTTTCGCAGTCTGGCTTACATCCATTCCCAGGGTGTGTGTCACAGAGACATCAAGCCCCAAAACCTGCTCGTTGACCCAGAAACTGCCATCCTCAAGCTGTGTGACTTTGGCAGGTGAGATGCATATGAAGATAGTTTTTTTTCAGCAATATTGAAAAAGATATAAAGCTGAAAATCTGATGTTTAAAGAATTTGTATTTGTTTCCTTATCTTTCTGGAAGTACATAGTGTCATTTCTCCTGTTTTATCCAAATTGTAATGTAATATTCAGGCTATATGACATTACAGAAATGCTATGAGGTCCATAATTATTTGGATAATGACACAATTTTCATCTTTTCGTCTGAAACTAAAGGGGAAATGTGCCAAGAACTAGCAGGAATTAAAGACAGCTGCAGCAGAGGCATTGTGTTTATTTCACTTTAATATCTATTGTGGCTGTGTACAGAGCAAAAGAGATGAAGATTGTGTCCATGTCTAAATATTTATGTATGTAATGCTTTAGCCTGAGAACAGAATAAAAACAAACCTAAACTTTTAGTAACTATTTTCTCCAGTAAAGTGCACCCTTTAAAGTGATTCTTTTTTGTGTCTCCCTAGCGCCAAGCAGCTGATCCGGGGAGAACCCAATGTGTCGTATATCTGTTCGCGGTATTACCGTGCCCCTGAGCTAATTTTTGGTGCCACAGACTATACAGCAAACATTGACATCTGGTCAGCAGGCTGTGTCCTGGCTGAGCTGCTGCTCGGACAACCTATATTCCCTGGTGACAGTGGGGTGGACCAACTAGTAGAGATTATCAAGGTGTGTGTGTGTATGTTTATCAGGTATAAGTATGGCACTGAAAGGTATTTTGAGCAAATATGACATTAGCACTGTTTTTCTTTTTAAAGGCTTTTGTTCTTAATCATCACTCAGTCTTGCGAATTGTGTCTACAGAATTCAGTAAATACTCCCTCTAACTCTATTTTCAGGTGCTCGGCACTCCAACAAGGGAACAAATCCGAGAGATGAACCCAAACTACACAGAATTCAAGTTCCCTCAGATCAAAGCCCATCCATGGACCAAGGTAAATAAATACTGAAAATTTGTTCAAAGTGCTGGAATCAAGCGAGAGCGTCTTGTATGAAATGACCTCATGTCTAAGAGCACATTTTAAGCCTTATTATGCCTTTTTAAATGATAAATTAAAAAATATATATCTATAAACACTCCTACATTTACATAAAGGTTATTTTTTCTTTTAAAAACTTGATCTCAAAGTGACATGCCTACACTATTTTAATTATTATTAGTAGTGATTAGCAGCTTATTTCCTGGAAGTAAACCTGAATTTAAAAGACAATTGTTCTTGTTCCTTAGGTGTTTAAACCTCGCACCCCTCCAGAAGCCATTGCTCTCTGCTCTCGGTTGCTGGAGTACACGCCGGCCTCACGCCTCTCTCCACTAGAGGCTTGTTCACATGCCTTCTTCGATGAGCTGCGCCAGCCTAACACACGACTGCCCAGTGGCCGAGAACTGCCAATGCTCTTCAACTTCAGCACCACTGGTACGCGTGGACACACACACACACAACTTGTATTTCACAGACTGAAGCACACGCATCCTCAAGGATTTAGATGATTTTAAACATACACAGGAAATAACCACAGTGATCCATTGTGTTTGTCCAAAGAAGTCATTTCCATCAGATTTTCGTGTGATTTGGTTGAAGGATTGTTCGGTTCATCCAGTCGTTAGGATAGACTCACCATTTGTTGCTAATTAAAATCAGGTGGTGGTTCCTTGGCCAACACTGCGACCTCTGAGGAGGTGCAATTAATGCAGCGCACACTATCCTATTGTTAAATTACACTCTTCTTTTGTTATATGACTCATCATCACATCGAAACTCGTCTTTTTCTCTCTGCAGAGCTGTCAATCCAGCCCCAGCTGAACTCAACCCTCATTCCTCCACATGCTCGTTCTCATACAGCTGCTTCCGCCCACGGTGTGAAACTCTTATGTTGCTCTCATTATATTTTATTGGCAATGTTAAATTGTATTTTTGTGGTGGCTGAAAAATCTATGAAGTGTGGTGTAAATGAATAATGCCAGCAGCACTGAGACTTTATACACTGTATATAGTCTGCATCCTTACATACTAATGTTGAGCAGCTACTGTTTACCATGTTGTTTAACATGTTATTCATTGTAGTGGTTCCTCCTGAAGATGGCGTGAATGTATGACCATTTATTATTAATTGTTTTAAGTGAATGTACTTTTAGTTCCATAATAATTGCATGTGTGAATAATTTAATAACAAAAGATAAAACAAATTTTTTTTACCGATAAGCTGTAAACTAAAGCTTTCAATTATTCTGAAACTTTAGTCTCTAATTGTAGAGACGAAATGTCTACCAAAAGCCACAAATATCAACCTCATGGTGGTGCTAGAGGAAAAATTATCATCAAAGTCATCAGGATTCATGTCTGTAAGCTATTTATGTTTGTACAAATATCTACAGAAATACATCCAGTAGATTGCAAGATATTTCACAGGATACTAGAAAAGTTTGATTTTGTGGTAGCACTGATTTTGTTATGGAATCGTCATTTATAATAAGCTACAAAAGAGTCTGGTCTGTTATATTATACATCCTTTCCATAGAATACATAGCAATTTACATTATATCTAACTTTCTGTATCAAGGATTATTTGCAGTTGTCATTAAAAATAACTTAATGGTCTGAAATAGGTGTGCAGTGTGTACCATTTTGCTGTCATGTCTGTTGAATACTGAACTGTTGTGGAACATTATTTCACTGATCTCTCTTTTTTTTTTATCTTTTCTTCTCTTCTTTAGATGGTACCGGCTCAGATTCGTCTCAACACAGTTCAGTACCAGGATCTCTTAACAGCATCTGAAGCCACCCCCCCCACACACACACACACACACACACACACACACACACACACACACACACACACACACACACACTTTACTGCTTTCCTCCGTGCTGCTTGCTCTCCTCTTAGATTATGTTTTTGTACAGTAAATGCATTGAACAAACCATTAGTTCCTTAGCTGCCAGGGTTGAAACTATGGCAGGTGATTGTTACACACACGTGCTCGCGCACACAAACACACACGCATACACAGTTGTCTCACTGCTGCTAGAGTGGTATGTGAAGGTTCAATAGAGGGGCTGGTCCTCTGTAATATAACCTTTTTTTTAATCAACATTTTTCCTTCTCTATATGTGTGTTTATTTATTTGACTAATTGAAAGCATCATGTGATCACACCACATGTCGATAGAGGTTTATTTTCCACTTATGATAGTGGATATAGTTATGATTTATATTCCACTAATTATGATTCAGTTTTTTACATCCCTGCTAGTGTGTAAGGGGTGAACTGCACACTGCCTGAGCAAGATCAGAACTGGCTCCAAATAGGTCATCAGGGTAAAGGAAATTCATTATTCTACTCAGGAGAACAGAGGCAGGGACTGATAAATTTATTAAGTCTTCTTCAGCCACATTATTGTACCAACCCAGGCTTCATTTGTGGATCTTGTTTAGTCTTAGTCACATTGTTACTGTTCACATCATCTGTAGATCTAATTTCAACCAAGCAATGAAGCCCCAATCCAGATTCACAACATCCAGGATGTAGAAAACAATCAGACAGCCAAATACTGACTCTATCAGCCATGTATTTAATCACTCATTTCCTGTTTTACAGAGTTTTTTCTGGTAAAATGGCAAACTGCTCTGACCACAGCAAGATTACGATTTTCTTTTAGATGCATTAACACTTGCTAATAAATAAAACAGTAACTTCTATTTGTATTTAGACATCCAAGGAAAGGAATCAAAACACCCATAGAAAAAATCTTTTTCATCACCACAAAATGTCTTTATAAAATTGTAAATGTTACTTTGTGAAGAATGTGTAAAATGTGATGCTCTGCAAAAGCAGTTTGAGATACTTAACTAGAAAATAAGCTTTTTAATGTCAAACCTAGGTACTGTAGAAGTGCTGCTAGATTCCTGGACTTCAATTCTGCTGCTTTGTACTCTGAGCACTTCCTGTGCTGTATCGTAGCAATTAGTTAGTTGTCCATTTGATGATTACATGGCTTGAAAGATTCTACTGTCTTAGATCATGACAGTATTATAAACCTGGATACTGAAGCTTATCTAATAATCTAGAGGTCAATAGAAGAAGAATTTGTTTCCAGGATTTACTTGCTAGAATAAAATAACCAAATTTATGTCCTTTAACCCCCCCAAAAAATAAAAAGGAAAAAAACAACACCAAAATGTTCATTCACTCTGGTTATACACGACGATCGTCTCTGCTTTCACTTTTTATGCCAGAAGGCATCAGGGAGCCAAGTTGTGATCAAAACAGTGGTTTACTGTTGAAAAAACAGCTGTCTGCAGAAATGTCTTAAAGGTTTATTCCACTAAAATTGTAGTATATTTTTAATGAGTGTGTTTTTAAAATATCTAAAATTGTTTTATGATAACTTATTCTTGAAACATGTTAATTCATGTGAATATAGTTCTAGAATCCCTCTGTGAATAGTGTGTAAACATACAGATTACACTATAATAGGGACTTTTTGCCTGATCTCATCCTTAATTTTGGGCTGAAAACCTGTTTTCCTTTCATAAAATTTTGCATAATAGAAGCATTTAGCCATAAGTCACTTTTGGTGGAATTCCCCTTTAAAACAACGATCCTTCTTATCCCGGTGATAATGTAGAAAAATCTGCTTCTACTCTGTGAAAATGAGCAAAGTCAGTGTTGGTCTTCCTGTTGATTAAAAGCAGTAGAGCAACTAAGTACTTGGATGAGGATTTCATCAACATCGGGGAAAAATCTGTTGCTTGTGCATACTTCATGTAAATGTATTTATTTATTTTTATTTGGATGAGAGTTGGATGGCAGTTTTCGGTAAAGTGGGCTTTAATCTATACTTTGTTTTTCAGGAAAAAAAAAAGAATGAAAAGTTCTCAGTTTTTACAAGAAGTTGTCTTGTGGAAACGAGTAGTTGAGGATAAATGGACATTGTTTCAGTTCATTAGTGCAGATGTGCACAGAAGCAAAGTCTAAAGGAACATTGGATGTAAGGCTAAATGTGAATAGTGGTTAAACATGAATATCAAAGCAGGTGTTCGTGTGTTTGTGTGATCTCGTATTTCTATTATTGTGAGGAGCAATTTAAATTTCCTAAGAATGAGGAGAAAAACAGTTTGAGGGTCAAGACGTGGTGTCAGTGACAGGATGATGATGATCAGTTTGTCAGGGATGTATTTTCTCAATTATCATCCTTGTAAGTATAGAAGTACAAACATGTGTATGTCTGACCATATTCCAAACTGTAGTCTGAAAAGCCAGTGTTTTAGAATTAGGGCAGTCAACAATACAGATTTTAGTCAGCAGTGCAGACCACTCAAAAGTTTGTAGTATAGTATATTTTATACTATTGTACCATGCATCCATCTGCTGTTTTTAACTGCATCCATGTTAGTTTTGAACCTTTTGTTTTAAATACAAGTGAAGGACTCTGATGAGCCCTGATGCTCTTTTAATTGCACCACACTTGGCACATTCACGTTAATTATATATGAGGAGAGTGGAGAGCATTTTCATTCTTTCCTCATCAAGTTTAAGCCGGCTGCCGCCCAGTCTAGTGGGTCACTGCCGGGAAACATTTGTGTTTCCTTTCTGTAAAGTGATCGACCAACATGTTTGATAAACTCTGGTTCATGCTTAGAGCTGTCAGACTTTTTATGGCTATAAAAAGTTGTGAGGAGTCAAACATGATTGATTGATCACTTCTCCTTTATTGGCAGTAATTTTCCCCTTCACTTTCCCCATCTCCTCCTCTCGCACGTGTAAATATCACTGATTTTTATTTTCCTCTTTTTACGTTTTATTACAGAGTTGTTTATATCTTATTTCCCCTCATTCTGTCAACGAAGCTGTCTTAGTTTGTGCATTTTTGTAAATAAATTTCTTTTATTTCACAATCCAAAATATGTAAATACTGCAAAAGAAAAAAGGAAGAAAAAAACAGCCTACTCCTCATGTTTGTTGATCTCTCTCCCTCTCTCTCTTTCTCTCTTTTTCTTTTCTTGTAGTCCAGTGAAAATTGTAAAGTAGCTATTAACATTACTGTTAACCCAGCTCTCTACTTGGTCCTCTGTGGGCCATCTGATTGTTGAATAAATATGTTGAAGGCTGTGTTCCAAAATGATCTCACTCTACTGCTACACCACCATCAATTTAATCAACCTTCATCACTTTTTTTTTTTTTTACGGCATCAGTATTCTTCCACCCTTAACATCTGATTTTCACTTCCTTGCTGCTTTTAAAGTGACATGCAATCACACTGAGAGCAATGTGAACTCAAATGCTGAAATATACTCCAGTTATATTTAAAATGTAAAATTTAAAGCTTGAAAACAGCAACTCTAAGAGACAGAAGCAGCAGCTCTAACACTTATTGCCTGCAGGTGGTGCCATTGTCACAACTGCTGTAGTTGGCACCCTTCTTGCCTGAAAACCTTCCACATAGTAGACTTGTCATTTTGGAACAGAGCTCCTTGTTAGTGTGTTGTATCAGATTGCAATATATGATTACTGTGCAGTATTGAGAAGGAAAAAAAATGACTTTGCTTCAGGTCACTGGCATTTTCAGAGAAAGTATGATGTCTGACTTGAGTGATCGCTAAAAGTGTTTTGTTGGACTAGAATTTACATTATGATGTCCAGGTTGTACTCGCCGTGGGCGTTTTTGTATTATGTGCTGTATGGCATTCAGAATTGCTGCTAAAGATCAGAAGATAGCAGAAGTAGATATTTGTGTGGTGACTGCGGACAGACACCTGTCCGCTGTGTGTTTGTGTAGCCAGGCATCCTGTGAACATGCTGGAGCACATGACTGTTTCATCTAAACTGAATCTCACAAATTGTACTTTTGTTTGTGCTTTTAAATTCTATACAGCCCTTTTGTTTGTCCTATTCCCTCCCTTAACGCATTCTGAGGGAGATCACTTTACTCTTAAAGTTGACAAATCACTCTTTTTTAATTTAATCTTCCACTCCAATGTTGTCAACTATGATTTAATTTTTCCCTGGTGGACATTGTTAGTGGGAAAGAGGGAGAAAGGGGGGGAAAAACAAACCTTGTCTGTCTCTGTTCTCTGTGTATGTATGATATGGACTCATTTACTGTAATAAAGTGATGAAACTGTGTTCCAATTGTGAGTGTTGTTTTTATTGTCTGAAAAAGTCTATCTGTGACGATTACCCGGTCATTTTTAAGTGTTTTTTGACTAAATCTCCTGATGCTGACACACAATGTTCTATGTATGTCCACAGTCCACATGATACATATAATATTCATTGCATTTGATTTTATGTTTTTTTAAAAAAAAAACTTATTTTTTTCTTTACTTTACTCGTCTTCCAACCAAAGACAGAATCAGCTGACATGCACACGAACTACCCGTTTTCTGATTGGCTATCCCCTGTGTGTCGATGTGACGTGTCTTCCGGGCCGACAGGGGTCGCTGTCCATTCACGCGCAGCTGTTCGCGGTGATAAGCCGTTTCCGGGGCGTGTCTGGCTTTTTAAAACTGAGCGAAGAGAGAAACGCACCTCGAAGGTAAACGTGCCTGAACAGTCGTGATATCGTGAAATATTTATCGTGAAATACTTAATCTGGTACACAGAGTTGTGTTTTAAAATGTTTATTTATCCTCGAGCATCAGTTTGGTGGGTAGTTATTGTGGTCACGTGCAATATGAGCGAACTGTTAGCAAGGCGGCGCCGGGTTAGCAGAGGCCTGTTTGTTTGGACGGTGTTGAGTATCCTTAAACCGTTCCTTTTAAGATTTTTTCGTCTAATAACTATATATTTGTGGCTTTATTTGAGTAGGATTAGACATATGTAGTTGTTAAATTATATATTTGTTCACCGAGCTATCTTTATCTAATGATTTGCCTCGCTAGCTTTAGCTAATGTTTTGCCTTGCTAGCTTAGCTAATATGTTTGCTACCTAGCTTTGGCTAATTTGTTTGCTACCTAACTTTAGCTAATGTTTTGTTTCGCTAGCTTTAGTCGGTGATATCTATTATAGCTCAAATGCTAACTGAATTCAGAATAGTAACAATTAATTCAGTGGTGGAAAGTAAGTTTTTTTTTTTTTTTTACTCAAGGTCTGTATTCAATTCTAATTTTGAGGTACTTCTCTTTGCGAGTGTCTAAATATTTCATGTGACGCTACTGTATACTTTCACTCCATTACATCTATTTGTTTTATCCACTTTCCATATGCAGCGTTTTTTATTATAATATGTAACATTATATTAAAATTCTTTTACTGTTTTTGCTCTTTACTTTGTGTTGAACTTCGTGGCTTATGATGCAGTATTATTACTATTAATGTACCCAAAGTATCTCAAAGTGCCTTCATATTTATAAACTGGAACTTTCAAAAGGCTCAATTGTTCGTTAGTGATAGAAATAAATAAGATGCTATAATAATAAGTCTTAACAAATACGCTGCTTTAGACTGGGAATGACAAATATAAACGCATCTATAACATAGTACTCGTAATGCCTATTTACTATTACAATATTATTTCAATTGTGTCAATCTCTACAATACAAATATTTCTTCTGCATTTGGTACTTTTGCTTTGCTTAAAGGATAGGATGGTTTTATTCCCAATTGGGCGCTTAATTCTACATAGCCACATTATGTTCTACTCACCCAAGATTTTTGGCCTGGAGATATTGAGAAACAGCTCCATATGGGCAAAGTGATGCAGACCAAAACATCTTTTTTTTAGTTTTTTCTTTTTTTTAATTCGAGTAAGCTACTGTACCATAATCAAGACATTAGAAACAACATATGTTTTCGTCTGCATCACGAACGGTACTGTGTCAAGAGGTGTATCCACCTTTTTATTAATGTAGGCAAAAAGATTTCTCATTTCATATAGTTGTATATGATGCTCACATACTAATGTTCCTGTAGTATTAAAATCTTTACTTATTTAATTAAACAGAATCAATGTTAAGATACTTGAATCTAATATGTAGATGGAATGGAATGGAATATGTTCAAGGAATCAATAACTGTGGCAGGTGGATAATGTGTTGTCTTTTATAATTCTTGCAGGTCAAAGCGCAGGAGGATGGCTCGCGGGCAGCAGAAGCTCCAGTCCCAGCAAAAAAATGCTAAGAAGGCAGCAGAGAAGAAGAAATGTCAAGGTGCTGACCAGAAGACTGCAGCGAAGGCCGCGCTGGTCCACACCTGCCCCGTCTGCCGAGTAAGTACGACTCAGTAATGGAGCTCTGAGGGTGGGAACACTGCATTGGATGTAAAATAGTCACTGAACTGGCAACAGTTCAGAAGACATTTGTGCTGAAGGTCTCATAATAATGAGACCATGGATGATAAGAGAAGTGTAAAAACACAAGATTCTTTGACACCACAGATAAAAATGGATCAGATTGATAGCAAATTATTTACAAGTCAATATTGCCTGTATGCAACACTGTAGAAAATTTGATTAAACTTTTTTTCTTAGTTTTTTTTTTCTTAGACTAAAATTTTGCACTGCTGCACCTAACTGTTTTTTTCTGCAACTGAAAAAAGCTTGTCTTGAACTCTGGATTTTGACAAACATTTTATATTGTATGCAAACTAATTAGACCAATTTTTGGCAAATATATGACTGATAGAAGTCCAAAGCAATGTTACAGTTCATACTTCTAATAAAGGCATGTGTTGCCTTTAAATACAAAAACTTCACCACAAACACTAAAATACAAAAACTCATTTATTTTTCTGTTTCAGACACAGATGCCTGACCCAAAGACATTTAAGCAGCACTTCGAGAGCAAACACCCCAAGTCCCCCATGCCTCCTGAGCTGGTTGATGTTCAGGCATAAAGGGTCGATGACTGGACCAAGGTAGGTTCAAATGTTATCACTTGTAGATGTCTGTTTCTCATGAACAGAATTCCAGGTCCTTGTACATTTGGTGTAACGAAAATAATAACTGCTTATAAGGCAAACAAACTACATTTAAAATTTTGCTAACCTTAAATAATTATTATTCCTAAAAAGTGATGCTATGAAGAGGAAACCTTGCTTGTACAATAAACAAAAGTAAATTTCCTAAAGAGAGTTACAAATTTTTGTAAACTTATTCAAACCACAATACTAAAAAAAACTTTTGCTTACAGATACGCAATGACCACGGATTAAAAGTTGAACCTTGATGCCGGAAGGATTGTGATGGAACACTGGGACCTGTCAGTATTCACGGACAACGGGTTGGGATGGAGGGCGGGATGTGTGTATATGCTGTGTATGTACGTGTGTTTGTGTAAGAGAAAACAGTAACGACGGGGCAGACGTACACCAGCACCCCATCTTTTTATATTTATTGTGTATAACTACCTTGCTATTCCAGAGGGAGGGAGGGTCACAGAAAGCAGAACCAGCAAGATTGCCTGCAAACACTGAATAAAGTAGTCTCATGACCAATGACAGGAATTCTGAAAAAGCAACCGTATCAAGACTCGGTTAAACGCTTGTCGTCAGAGAGGAATGGATCGCACATATAAAAGCTCCCACTTCATCAACCACAATCAAAGTAAATGGCACTGCTGTCGAGTTAAAACTGGGGAAATCCAATCATTTCAATTTTCTTTCACTTGATTAGGGAGTAAATTAACGTGGTTTCTTAAAAAATGACTAAAATCCCATTTGGAAACTGTAGAACTCCTCCTCTGTGTTGCTGCTCTATGGTGTCCGCACTAAGTAACACCTGACAACAGTACCTCACGTTAGACCACGGCAAGTCTTGTATGATCTTCTTTCATTCATTTTAATTTCCTCCTCGGGAAAGCTTCCTAAACAATCTCTGCAATAACATCATCCTTGTACTTCATTTAAACCAGGACAGGATTTTCTTTGAAACCCATCACTAACTATGTTTTGTTAAACCTCAAAACAAACTGCTCTTTAAACTTTTCAGCTGTGTTGAATATTCATTTTTTGGGGGCTATTTACACTCCTTCAAACACCAAAATATTTAGTTTAGATCTGTTACTGCAAAAATGATTTTTCCCAGTTTTCTTTGGTTCTTCTACTTACAAGCAGGCAAAAAACTTACTAACTTGCTTTCACTGTTAATTTTTGTTTTTTACCCTTTTCAATAAATTGAGCAATGTATTTAAGGTGACCAGTCTTCTTGTTGTTTTTATGTGCTGTGGGTTTGTTGTTGGTTCCCGTAGTCATTGTTTCGGAGGATTGAAGTACAATCTAAAACCTTGAATTGTTTATTAAGATATTAGCTATTTAAAGGAAACAAATCACGCTGAATATTTTCTTAACTTTACAAAAAAATATATAAACTGATGATCAAAGCTGCAGATTTAAAGTGATTATGAACTGACTTTCCATCCCAGTTCACTGAAGCTGACGTAGAGTAGTGTTTTTTTATGGATTTTTTAAATTTTATGCATTATATATTTGAAACAAGTAAACATGTCTATTGATAAAATGTGTAGTGTCAGGCGTAACATTGATTAACAGTATTAACCAAAGTCAGTACATCTCAGCATCCTGCCTGGAACTTAACTATGGATGCTAGGGAAGAAGAAATGTGAAATTCCCAAAAGAGAATTTAAAGGGTTTTGTAAACTTAACATAACATACTTAAAAAGTGATGCTATGAAGTCGCTGTTCTCATTTTCAATCTAAAAACCCATCTCTGTGTTTTGTTAAACTGCTCTTTAAACTGACATACTATACATACCATAGTATGTCGCCCAAAATACGTAATTTTACACTATGTCGCCCAAAATACGTCATATTACACTATGTCGCTGCAAAAAGCTCATACTATAGTATGTCGCTCAAAATAGGTTATACTATAGTATGTCATTCAAAATAGGTCATACTATAGTATGTCATTCAAAATAGGTCATACTATACTATGTCGCCCAAAAAAGGTCATATTAAACTATGTTGCCCAAAATACGCCATATTAAACTATGTAGCTCAAAATACGTCATATTACACTATGTAGCTCAAAATACATCATATTACAGGATGTCGCTGCAAAAAGGTCATACTATAGTATGTCGCTCAAAATATGGCATACTACACTTTGTCGCTCAAAATAGGCCATATTACACTATGTCCCTCAAAATAGGTCATACTATAGTATGTCGCTCAAAATAGGTCATACTATAGTATGTCGCTCAAAATAGGTCATACTATAGTATGTCGACCAAAAAAGATCATACTATACTATGTGGCCCAAAATACGTCATTTTACACTATGTCGCCCAAAATACGTCATATTACACTATGTCACTCAAAATAGGCCATACTATAGTATGTCGCTCAAAATACGTCATATTACATGATGTCGCTGCAAAAAGCTCATACTATAGTATGTTGCTCAAAATACGGCATACTACACTTTGTCGCTCAAAATAGGCCATATTAAACTATGTCGCTCAAAATACGTCATATTACACTATGTCGCCCAAAATACGTCATATTACACTATGTCACTCAAAATAGGCCATACTATAGTATGTCGCTCAAAATACGTCATACCATAGTATGTCACTCAAAATAGGTCATACTATAGTATGTCACTCAAAATAGGTCATACTATAGTATGTCGCTCAAAATAGGTCATACTATAGTATGTCACTCAAAATACGTCATATTACACTATGTCGCTGCAAAAAGGTCATACTATAGTATGTCACTCAAAATAGGTCATACTATAGTATGTCGCCCAAAATAGGTCATATTACACTATGTAGCTCAAAATACATCATATTACACTATGTAGCTCAAAATAGGTCATACTATAGTATGTCGCTCAAAATACGGCATACTACACTTTGTCGCTCAAAATAGGTCATATTAAGGTATGTCGCTCAAAATACGGCATACTACACTTTGTCGCTCAAAATAGGTCATATTAAGCTATGTCGCTCAAAATACGCCATATTAAACTATGTAGCTCAAAATACGTCATATTACATGATGTCGCTGCAAAAAGGCCATACTATAGTATGTCGCCCAAAAAAGGTTATACTATAGTATGTCGCTCAAAATAGGTCATACTACACTATGTCGACCAAAAAAGATCATACTATACTATGTCGCCCAAAATACGTCATATTACACTATGTCGCTCAAAATACGTCATACCATAGTATGTCACTCAAAATAGGTCATACTATAGTATGTCACTCAAAATAGGTCATACTATAGTATGTCGCTCAAAATAGGTCATACTATAGTATGTCGCCCAAAAAAGGTCATACTATAGTATGTCGCTCAAAATAGGTCATACTATAGTATGTCACTCAAAATACGTCATATTACACTATGTCGCTGCAAAAAGGTCATACTATAGTATGTCACTCAAAATAGGTCATACTATAGTATGTCGCTCAAAATAGGCCATATTAAACTATGTAGTTCAAAATACGTCATATTACACTATGTAGCTCAAAATACGTCATATTACACGATGTCGCTGCAAAAAGGTCATACTATAGTATGTCACTCAAAATAGGTCATACTATAGTATGTCACTCAAAATAGGTCATACTATAGTATGTCACTCAAAATAGGTCATACTATAGTATGTCGCCCAAAAAAGGTCATACTATAGTATGTCACTCAAAATACGTCATATTACACTATGTCGCCCAAAAAAGGTCATACTATAGTATGTCGCTCAAAATAGGTCATACTATAGTATGTCACTCAAAATAGGTCATATTACACTATGTTGCCCAAAATACGCCATATTACACTATGTAGCTCAAAATACGTCATATTACACTATGTAGCTCAAAATACGTCATATTACATGAAGTCGCTGCAAAAAGGTCATACTATAGTATGTCGCTCAAAATAGGTCATACTATAGTATGTCGCTCAAAATACGGCATACTACACTTTGTCGCTCAAAATAGGCCATATTAAACTATGTCGCTCAACATACGTCATATTACACTATGTCGCTCAAAATACGTCATATTAAACTATGTAGCTCAAAATACGTCATATTACATGATGTCGCTGCAAAAAGGTCATACTATAGTATGTCGCTCAAAATAGGTCATACTATAGTATGTCACTCAAAATAGGTCATATTACACTATGTAGCTCAAAATACGTCATATTACACTATGTCGCTGCAAAAAGCTCATACTATAGTATGTCGCCCAAAAAAGGTCATACTATAGTATGTCGCCCAAAATAGGTCATATTACACTATGTAGCTCAAAATACGTCATATTACACTATGTAGCTCAAAATACGTCATATTACATGATGTCGCCCAAAAAAGGTCATACTATAGTATGTCGACCAAAAAAGGTCATACTATACTATGTCGACCAAAAAAGGTCATACTATACTATGTCGCTCAAAAAAGGTCATATTACATGATGTCGCTGCAAAAAGGTCATACTATAGTATGTCGCTCAAAATAGGTCATATTACACTATGTAGCTCAAAATACGTCATATTACACTATGTCACTGCAAAAAGCTCATACTATAGTATGTCGCCCAAAAAAGGTCATACTATAGTATGTCGCCCAAAATACGTCATTTTACACAATGTCGCCCAAAATACTTCATATTACACTATGTCGCCCAAAATACGTCATATTACACTATGTCGCTCAAAATACATCATACCATAGTATGTCACTCAAAATAGGTCATACTATAGTATGTCACTCAAAATAGGTCATACTATAGTATGTCACTCAAAATACGTCATATTACACTATGTCGCTGCAAAAAGGTCATACTATAGTATGTCGACCAAAAAAGGTCATACTATACTATGTCGACCAAAAAAGGTCATACTATACTATGTCGACCAAAAAAGGTCATACTATACTATGTCGACCAAAAAAGGTCATACTATACTATGTCGACCAAAAAAGGTCATACTATAGTATGTCGACCAAAAAAGGTCATACTATACTATGTCGACCAAAAAAGGTCATACTATACTATGTCGACCAAAAAAGGTCATACTATACTATGTCGCTCAAAATACGTCACACTACACTATGTCGCTCAAAATAGGTCATACTATAGTATGTCGCCCAAAATAGGTCATATTACACTATGTAGCTCAAAATAGGTCATATTACACTATGTTATATTAATTAATATACTTAAAAAGTGATGCTATGAAGTCGCTGTTCTCATTTTCAATCTAAAAACCCATCTCTGTGTTTTGTTAAACTGCTCTTTAAACTTTTTGGCTCTACGTTGAATGTTCATTTTTTGGGGGCTATTTACACTTTTTTTCCAAACACAGAAAAATATAGTTTAGATCTGTAACTGCAAAAATAATTCACCCCAGTTCTCTTTGGTTCTTTATGTACTTACAAGCAAGCTGAAAAAAATAGTAGCTATTTAAAGGAAACAAATCAGGCAGAATCTTCTCTCATCTTTACAAGGTTACACTGTTTTACTCCAGAGATATAATTGAAAAGTGTACTTTAAATAATGACAAAAAGGTTTAAATGATACAAACAGTTTAATTTCTTGTGAATGTTGTTTATTATTTCAATACCATTTGACATTGTTTCTACACAGACATTTTTTTTGCAATAATAGAAGTACTCTCAATTCATTTCTTAGAAATCAGCCATTCACCATCAGCATCCAACATTATTTGCTGTTAAAACCTTTAAAAAAATGTGTGCTCTTGTTGTACCATAGTATGTCACTCAAAATAGGTCATACTCTACTATGTCGACCAAAAAAAGGTCATACTATACTATGTCGCTCAAAATACGTCATACTATAGTATGTCGCTCAAAATACGTCATACTACACTATGTCGCTCAAAATAGGTCATACTACACTATGTCGCTCAAAATACGTCATACTACACTATGTCGCTCAAAATACGTCATACTACACTATGTCGCTCAAAATAGGTCATACTACACTATGTCGCTCAAAATAGGTCATACTACACTATGTCGACCAAAAAAGATCATACTATACTATGTCGCCCAAAATACGTCATTTTACACTATGTCGCCCAAAATACGCCATATTACACTATGTCGCTCAAAATACGTCATACTATACTATGTCGCCCAAAAAAGGTCATACTATAGTATGTCGCTCAAAATACGTCATACTACACTATGTCGCTCAAAATACGTCATACTACACTATGTCGCTCAAAATACTTCATATTACACTATGTCGCTCAAAATAGGTCATACTACACTATGTCGACCAAAAAAGATCATACTATACTATGTCGCCCAAAATACGTCATTTTACACTATGTCGCCCAAAATACGTCATTTTACACTATGTCGCCCAAAATACGTCATTTTACACTATGTCGCCCAAAATACGTCATTTTACACTATGTCGCCCAAAATACGTCATTTTACACTATGTCGCCCAAAATACGTCATATTACACTATGTCGCTCAAAATAGGCCATACTATAGTATGTCGCTCAAAATAGGTCATACTATACTATGTCGCCCAAAAAAGGTCATATTACACTATGTTGCCCAAAATACACCATATTAAACTATGTAGCTCAAAATACGTCATATTACACTATGTCGCTGCAAAAAGGTCATACTATAAGTATTAACAAAGGTCTGTGTCTGTTTCTCATGAATGTCAGACTTCAGGGTCCTTGTAAATGGACCAAGTGTAACCAAAATAATAACGGCAACAACTGCTTATAAACCAGACTGACTACATTTTCAATTTTGCTAACCTTATTAATTAATATACTTAAAAAGTGATGCTATGAAGTCGCTGTTCTCATTTTCAATCTAAAAACCCATCTCTGTGTTTTGTTAAACTGCTCTTTAAACTTTTTGGCTCTATGTTGAATGTTCATTTTTTGGGGGCTATTTACACTTTTTTTCCAAACACAGAAAAATATAGTTTAGATCTGTAACTGCAAAAATAATTCATCCCAGTTCTCTTTGGTTCTTTATGTACTTACAAGCAAGCTGAAAAAAAAATAGTAGCTATTTAAAGGAAACAAATCAGGCAGAATCTTCTCTCATCTTTACAAGGTTACACTGTTTTACTCCAGAGATATAATTGAAAAGTGTACTTTAAATAATGACAAAAAGGTTTAAATGATACAAACTGTTTAATTTCTTGTGAATGTTGTTTATTATTTCAATACCATTTGACATTGTTTCTACACAGACATTTTTTTTTGCAATAATAGAAGTACTCTCAATTCATTTCTTAGAAATCAGCCATTCACCATCAGCATCCAACATTATTTGCTGTTAAAACCTTTAAAAAATGTGTGCTCTTGTTAAGTTGGAAAGTAAAAACTATACTTAAAGTAAGGAAACTTGTTTTCTGTGAATGAAGCTCATTGGTCCTTTTTATTTCGACAATACATTTGTTAGCTGCTGACAATTTGTATTGTATCAAATACTCAACACAGAAAATACCGTAATTGTGGGGGAATGGTAAATTATCCAGGTAAAATTGCTGATTTGGGAAATTCCACAATTGATTCTGAAGCAGCACTTATCATTAAATTAAATTCTCCTTTATCCAGCATGTTTGCTAATGTCAACATTTTCTGTAGAGTTCAATCCTCTCAAAGAAATCATTCATGTGAATTCTTTGGTGTTTCAGCATCCAGAGTGGTGGGGGACCCTCATAGACACCCGCAGGTCTTGACCACCATGTTGCGATGCTTCTTCAGGATCACATTGTTTTTGTCGTCATAGAAGAGGACAGAAATGGGGCTGAGCTTGGTGGGGGCGCAGCATGCCTTAGGAACTTCATCTGGCTTTAAGAGGTGGACCTGTCAACAACACAGCACAACACAGTGATTTAACATTAATATAATACATAGACTAAGCTTGGACCTCTTTGTGATTGTCAGATTTTTTTTTTTTAATCTTGATTTTGGTTGATTTAAAAAGTGTATTATGAGATAAAACTACATTTTTTGTCCACTTTATAATGGACTCCTGCTAACCTGGGATCAACATCATTTCATGTGTCTTTACAGTACTGACCACTTGCTGGATGAGGGCGTGGTTGGTGGCGTTCATGCAGGAACCCAAAGGATAGAAGCACTCGCCATCACAGTAGTACGCCGAGTATCCTGTTGGGGCCAAAACCCAGTCCTGAGCCGGGAAGCAGAGACATGCAGAAAAATCTTTAAATATTTCTATACATTGAGAAACATTAGTCACACATAAGAATAAAGTATTACAACTTCTACTGTAAAACCACGACTTGTTTGTACATTAAGAATTTATTACAGAATAAATATGATAAATAGCAAGGGAGTCAGACTAGCTGTTCTCCCTGTTTTAAGTTGTGTTAAGTTAACTAGTTATATATGGTACATCTTTAGCCAGAGTTTAAAATTTATTATCATTAAATTTCAAACAATTATTTTATTTTTGTATTGAATTTATGTATCTGAATTTTTAGGCCCTGAATTTAATGTTTCAAGAACTCAGGTTTTCAATATATTGTTTTTCAGTTTTAATTTTTTAATGTTTGCAAACTCAGAATAAAAATTCAAGACATTATATTCAAGTTGCTCAAATTCACAAAAACAACCACCTAGAATATTGTGTACCAAGAAAAGGGAATCGACTCTGCCTCAAACTTAACCAACTTCCGGCTAAACAAGGGGTGCTAATGAATGGATGGTTTTCTTGAAATCTGTATTAGTTTTGTGATGATTAATCTCTCTCTCCATAATAAAAAGTCAAAATAAAATGTTTCCTTCTTAATGTAAATTAATTTAGCTCATGCACACACAACAAAGACTCTGAAAGTGACCCTAAGACTTTAGAACTTCTGACATGACATGTGAGTAGGAAAGTGTCACCCAAAATAGGTCATATTACACTATGTCGCTCAAAATAGGTCATACTATACTATGTCACCCAAAATACGCCATATTAAACTATGTCGCCCAAAATACGCCATATTACACTGTGTCGCCCAAAATACGCCATATTACACTGTCGCCCAAAATACGCCATATTACACTGTGTCGCCCAAAATACGCCATATTACACTGTGTCGCCCAAAATACGCCTTATTAAACTATGTCGCCCGAAATACGCCATATTACACTGTGTCGCCCAAAATACGCCTTATTAAACTATGTCGCCCAAAATACGCCATATTACACTGTGTTGCCCAAAATACGCCATATTACACTATGTCGCTCAAAATACGTCATACTATAGTATGTCGCTCAAAATACGTCATACTATAGTATGTCGCTAAAAATACGTCATACTATAGTATGTCGCTCAAAATATGTCATACTATACTATGTCGCCCAAAATACGCCATATTACACTATGTTGCCCAAAATACGCCATATTAAACTATGTCGCCCAAAATACGCCATATTACACTATGTCGCTCAAAATACGTCATACTATAGTATGTCGCTCAAAATAGGTCATACTATACTATGTCGCTCAAAATAGGTCATACTATACTATGTCGCTCAAAATAGGTCATACTATACTCTGTCGCCCAAAAAAGGTCATACTATAGTATGTCGCTCAAAATAGGTCATACTATACTATGTCGCTCAAAATAGGTCATACTATACTATGTCGCTCAAAATAGGTCATACTATAGTATGTCGCTCAAAATAGGTCATACCCGGGTATGTCGCTCAAAATAGGTCATTCGGGGGTATGTCACTCAAAATATCACAAAATAGGTCACTCGGGGTTACGTAGCTCAAAATAGGTCATACCCGGGTATGTCGCTCAAAATAGGTCATACCCGGGTATGCCGCTCAAAATAGGTCATACCCGGGTATGTCGCTCAAAATAGGTCATACCCGGGTATGTCGCTCAAAATAGGTCATACCCGGGTATGTCGCTCAAAAAACGTCATACTATAGTATTACCTACATAAACCTGAAGCCTGATTCTGAATTAGGTTAATGAAAGAATTACATTCAGGGGCTAGAAATGGCTCATTAAATTAAAAATTTAAAAAAAAATTGTTGTTAGATTTAACTCCGTAGTTAAAGCCTCATGTTTAATATGCACAAAACATACAGAAAAGGTATTTACTCCAAAATATCATTGTTTTTCATATAATTTGTTCACACCTACCCAACGTACTATTTCAATTTGAGCACATAAATCACAAGCATATATCCGAAATCCCTCCTCCTCTGTTATATAGCGCTCTATATTCACCCTCTGCTCAATTTTTCCAAAATGGAACTAAAATGTTATCACATTTTGTAAATGTCATGACAGCTGTGTGATAATGATGAGGCTATAAGTGTTCATATGAGCTGTATCCATCACATGATGAAGTAATGAATCAAATTAGCTCAGTATAAAAACAATCCTCTTCAAATTATTGCTTGTTATATACTGTCTATAGAGAACAGAAGCAAACAACACACTGAAGTCAGATACAGCTTAAACGCTTAAAAGCTGCAGACTGGAAAAACTTTAATCATGAACTGACCTTCCATCCCAGGTCACTGAAGCTGACGTAGAGTTCATGTTTTTTGCAGGGCTGACCTCCACTGTTAGCTGGACTCCGATCTGAACACAGAAGAAGAAACATTGATTGAGATCAAAGTGACTGATGAAGAATTTTGTATTTAGTGTGAAAAAAACTGATGTTTTTTATGGATTATGTCTAAATAATTAGTAACAAGTGAAAATGACAAATTCTATAGAGTCAGGCTTTACATTGATTACTGTATGTATCAAAGTTAATACATCTCAGCAGTGTCCTTTCAAAATCATTTATCTGGATAAAACTTAATTATGAATTCCTGTGTGGTGTGTTTATGTAGCATCATACTCATAATCCCACAAATTGTGGGCGCCTGGAACTTAACTATGGATGCTAGGGACTGGAAGGTCGTATTTGTGTTTCTTCTTGCGGGGATGTGGCTTGACAGCGCGGGGCGGCCGACACGGGATCTGACTCTCCCTGAAGAAAGTCACCATGAAGGGCTGTTTGGAGCGAGGACCCCTGCGACCCACCAACCCGATCCAGCCTGCAGACAAGGAACGGTCTGGAAGAGAAAAAAACGGTTTTATGAACTTTATTCAGTGTTAATCCTATTATCAATTTCAAAATCCAAGCCAAGTTAGTACATAAAACTGATTTAACATGCACGATGGTTCTGTTGTGTTGTGAAGGCCCAGCACACCCACCCTCCTCAGTCTCCACATACAGACGAATGCCCATGTTGCTGCGAGGGTGGAGGAGCCACTGGTTGGAGGCCGAGGTGACGTCAAAGGCCAGCCAGCCCTCCTGGCCTGCAGGTACAGACTGCATGTCCAGAAGCACCAGTTCTGGCTCTCTGAGGGAAAGACATATTATCATTATATATTGAATTGAATTGATATTATATTACATTACTGCTCACTAAATGCCACAAACCCTGCACAGTGTACCTTTTTCTATTAATTTCAAGCCATTTCATCTATTTATTTTAAGAACTGTCATCTCAGTATAATAAATAAAAATGGTTGTTCCTAACAACAAAGAAAGTACAATTAATAAATCCCACGTTTATCTTAAGATAAACTAACGAATTCCTTTATGTTAAGATTTTATTATATATTTATACCTGTCCTTTAATTATTTAATATTTAAGCATGCAGCAATAATATACATCTACTGTTTTTTAAAAAAAGAACCTGTGTCTGTTGTCTCGTTGGATTTCGTAGACAGAGATGTGCAGTGTGCGATTGGCCCTCTGGCCCATCGTCAGGGTCTTATAGATACGGAACTCAGCCGCTGTCACCGTTTCACCCTGAGGGAGAGGAGTCAGGTCGAAGCGGAACTCCTTCCAGTATGGACGAGGCTGCAGGAGGTCACGCTCTTGCTCCACTGCAATAAAGGAAACAGAGAGACATGTTTCTATGTATTAGAAAAGCATCAACATAAAAGCAATGAAATTAAGAACGGAGAGCTTGTTATTTTATGTTTTAATCTAGGAGATTAAAAAAATGGTACACATTTGCAGTGAAATCAATTTCCAGCAAGAGAAACTGTTATTAATTTTATTTGTATAGCCCAAAACACAAATCAGATTCACCTCACATGGCTTTACAGTTTGTTCAAAAGCAACAAAACATTCCTTCTCCTTACACCTTCACATCATACAAAGTAAAACTCTTATGAGACCCTGTAACCCTCTAACAACCAACGGTTCCTTCAGGGGCATACAGGAAAAAACACAACAGATTTAAAAAGTAAATCTGTGGTTTATGAGCGTTAAGAGATGTAAGGAAAAAAGGAGAAGCTCCGAGTATCTCATGAGGCATATCTGTCATGATGCACCCAGGTTTCAGTAAGACAGAGCAAATCAATATTTTACTCTGATATATTATTTATAATTATGCTTTCTAATGTTTAAAAGTGCACATTTCACTCTCCAGTCCTGCTTTTTAGCTGTATTAGTGCAAATTTTATTTAAAGTACTATGTATAACTCCTCTCCTGTTTGACACCAACTCGACAACCAGCGGTGGAAAGACCTCAAGCGACTAAACACAAGAGAACTAGTCAATTTCCACAGGAAACCAGAGAAAACTAGTGTCAGACATGGTGCTTGAAAATGAGCATAGTGACTCCACAATAACCTTAATGGCCGCTGTACCAGTTTAAACAATCACACAATCACGCTCTTTCGGGTGCTCGGAAATTGCCGGGGGCTAGCGGCTAAGCAAGCGTTAGCTTGAACTGCGGCTAGCTACACTAGCATGCAACTATTATACAGAGCCGAGCTTCTTACCCACAAAGCCTCGCCTCCCAGTCTGTGACAACAGTACAATAATACATGTACCGTTTCGCCAAAAGGAGGTAGATGAGAAATTAAATATTGACACCCTGAGAGGGGGGAGCTAGCTAGGCTAGCCGAGCTAACTAGCGACAGGGAGATTAGCGAAGGAGACGCTAAAATAATGAGACAGTATGTGAGATAAATTATATTCGGAAATGTTAGCTTCAAAAATATGATAAATGAGCGAAACGCTGTAGTACGCAACACTGGAACTTCGAGAAACGGGAAATTATGCATTACGCTTAACATAGAGAAGAAGCAACCGCGGTCCTTTAACCTGCCTCACCGGAAATGACGCAATACGCTAACCTAGCACGTTAGGGGGGCGGAGTCAGTTCTAGCCAGTCTGCAGCTTCTCCATTAAATACACAATAATATAAAGTCTTGTGCTATACGAGTAATATTATTGTGTATTTTAATGAGTTGCATTGACAGCATGAAATCAAAAAGTCAGGGAGAATAACTTTATAAAATGACAATTATTTTTTTTAATAAAATAAAATGTTGACATTTGTGTGAAGGGGGATAGTAGCCTGTTTGTTATGGGTTTTATTCATATAGGTTTATTTTTTAAGATGAAAGATCAGTAACTTCTGAAATAGCTTCTTTTCCAGGATTCCATCTTTATCCTATAGTCCACTGCATGGGTATTTTACATCCCACCATTTTTGAGGGGGCAGGAGCTGCTGCCTTTTAGCATTTGCTAAATTATACTGACAAACTGTAGGTGGCTAACATAGCAAAACTTCTTGCTATAAGCAACAGGTTATATTAAATTATATTGTTCGGGAAGTACTGAAAATATCAAACAAACTGCCATCATACACAACCATTCATAAGTCGGGTCACCCAGGCAATTTTGTGTTTTCCATTAAAGGTCACACTTTTATTTATCAAATGAATTGCAAAACTAATAGAAAATGTAGCGAAGACATTGACAAGATTAGAAATAATGATTTTTATTTGAAATAATATATTTCTCCTTCAAACATTGCTTTTGTTAAAGTATCCCATCTAAACAGCGACAATGGTTTTCTAATCCTCCATTTGCTTCTGATGCAATTACCAATGTAACATTAGAATGTTGGAATGATGGCTGCTGGAAATGGACCTGTGTATATATTGCATTAAAAAAACAGACATTTGCAGCTAGAATAATCATCAACCACATTATCAGTGTATAGAATGTATTTCTGATTAGTTTAATGTTAGCTTCATTAAAAAAACATGCTTTTCTTTTAAAAATAAGGATATTTCTATGTGACCCCAACTTTTTGATGGGTAGTGTAATTTCATACTTCAGACATAAATCAGGTATTTAATTACATTCTGTATGGTATTGAAATGCTCTTTAAAAGTCTTAATTTGAACTTAGTGAACTATGCAGAAACAATAATGTAAAAAAAACTAAAACAGTAACAGATCAGCTGTGAACTTTCATTGGCCAATTTGATTAAATGTTTCCAGTAGAGAGGCGTGAGAGGAATCACTGGGGAAGAGGTTTAGTTTGAAGCAGATGTACAAGAAGAAATGTCTTGATCTTACAGCGAGAATAGACCAAGAGACGAGGAGCAGCCGTGTGAAGGTGTGGAGGACACGAGGCCGCTGGGAGACGATGAGTCAAAGGGAGACACAACGGGAGGAGAACCGTGATGGAAGAAGCATTGATTTCTTTGCTCAGGACAGCAATAAAGGATCTTTTCTTTTTACCACTTGGGGGCAGCGGAAACAAGTTGTGGACACGTTATCATTCATCAGGAGTTATGGTTTTGGCTCCTTGGAGAATCATATTCTCTCTTTTACTTCACATTACATATTGTCTTTGGAATTATTATTATTTTTAAAACATTTCTTACAGTTTTAAGTACATGAAGCAACACTATATAAATATTTAATTACAAGTTTTTTAGTCACAATTTTAGCAAAATAAGACAATTCTAACAAACAACTTAAAGTACCCTGGTGCAGTTTAAAGCAAGGCACTATATATGTTAAACATTTTAACTAAGTGATTATATAAAATGATCTTGTATTGCAGTTTTTCTGTGATTTGTATATTTAAATAAATAAATGGGGCAAGTAGACATACGTTTTGTTTTTAATGACCCAAAAAAAATAGATTTCAAAGATGAAACATGGACAAAGTGAACTATAATAAACTAAAATAAACACCAGAAAGATTCTAAAACTGATCACTGTGATCTGCCTTGTCTCGCCTAAATCTTTAAATGATCCCCTCCAGACATTCAAGGCATATAAAAATACTTTATATGGGTTTTCCACAAAAAAGTTGAATTACTAGTTATAGTTCTTAAAATTAGATTGACTGTGAAAAATCCAGAATCTATGACGATGCAGATATTGCTTATTTTAAAAGTCTAACTCACAAGATGTCTCATTAAAAAAAGCAAAGTTTCAGTGTTTTCCCCTTCAACAGGTAAATGTGAAAACAGCTATTGCCAAATACATCATTTTGAAGCATATTTTAGAAGCTAGTCACACATCACATGTAAAATCGGTTTCAGCAAAGTACCTACACTTAGTAAAGTAATTATGATGGCAACTAGTCAGGTAAATGTAACAGTAAAACAGTACAGTATAGTTACAATAGCAGCATTAAAGAATTATGGATAAGTTGTATATTTTCACAGAAATTGCAGAGAGGAATATAAGATCTCATCAAAAATATTGAAATTTTTGTTCGTATTGTTTATTCACTTGGAAAGATTTACGAGGCTTAATGCTGTTATTCAGCAGCATCCTGCGTCACTCTCATGCTCCACTTAACAGGACGAAGGCGACTGAAGCAAAAAAAAAACAACAAAAAAAACATGCAACTGAATCATGTTGGCGCGGAAACAATGTTAAAATCAACATGTGATTGAAACGGCACGAACACACACACACACACACACACACACACACACACACACACACACACACACACACACACACACACACACACACACACACACACACACACACACACACACACACACACACACACTACAGTAAATCCAAACATGCATCTAGCCATGTGTGTGTGTGTCCCTGTGGAACCCCACCGAGGTAAATAGAGATACTAAGGACAGGACACCCCGATGGGTTGGGCATGCTCGTATCAGCGCGCACGCACACACACGCACACACACACGCACACACGCTCACACGCACACACATGCACACACACTGCAGTAATTAGAGGCACTTAGTGCCCTGAACTGCAGCAGCTGCTCAGTGCACACACCACTAATTGCAGCCCTGCCTGGTATTTTTAGAGCTGCTCCCTCCACAGCATTATTTTCATCTCGCTTCGGACCGTTTGCTTTTTTTTTTTTCTACAGTGTGTGTGTCAGTGGGGCCTTTAATTCTAACCAGCTGTGTCTTCCCATTACATATGCGTAGGACACACACACCCATGCCTGTTTGATTCAACTTACATGAACTACACACACTGATTTGATTAGCCATGGAAATAGAATCTAATTATACCATGTTGTTCATCAGGTCTCAAACGCTGAAGCTTTACAAAAAAATGATGCAATAAATTAAAAGCTGCAAATACACAGTTAACCTCTAATTATTACTTTCTTCTTCATTTATTACATGCCCTCCAGGTTTGTGTGAAGTGCTATTTTTAAGTGAGATGCACTCCGAGTACATCTGATGAGGTTTAACGTGTTTCGCCGCAAAAAAAGAGATTTTCCTTCAGAGAAGCAAATCTGGTGTTTGCCCTGCGGGTCACTATATATATGAGTCACCTGTGTTTACAAAGGGGAGGTGGTTTGGATGGTAAAATGCTGTGTTTCTGCAGTGTTGACTGATAAATTTCAGGGTGCATTTCCTTCTCCCAAACAGAGCAAAAGTCCAAAAGGAAACCTGTCATTATTTTCGTGAGTTTATAAAAGACCCTAAGCAGAGACAGAAGACAGAAGTTTCCCACGGTGAACTGGATCACTTTTCCATTCCAGAGCAGCTCAAGGAAGGAAGCTATTGAGAGGAGGATGTTTAATTTTTATGCTTTGACAGATAGGCATCAGTCAGACTACTGTGTGGCTGTGGAGTCTGGGAACGAGCTCGAAATAATATGTTCTAAACATTTGCACTGCAACAAACCAGCATTTTCGATATCAAATAATCTGCTTGAACAATTAGAAGAATAGAAGAAGTGACTCAATTTCCCAAAGTGCAAGGAGATGTCGTCAAACTGATTTTTTTTTTTTGCCAGATGAAACCAATGATATTCAGATTGCTACCATGAACATTGAAGAAAAGTGGAAAATCCTCAGTTGACACAAACTAGGACAAGTGGCATTAGTAAAATCAATCAAGGGGATTTGCTTTGGATTCACTTATCAAGTATTGAATAATATTGTACGTTCAGGACTGATCCCATGGTTTAGATCTATTACAGTTACATCCATTAACTTAATATGGACAATGTCACCATATTAAAAGAACCACTTATACCCTACTGACATGCATTGATAATAAATTTAATCTATACGACACTTTTCAGACACAAAATGCACCTCAATGTGGTAAAAATGCTGTGATTCTATATTTCCTGTTTTAAATTGAGCTGGACTATTTGCTTCACACCAGTAAACAATACGCAAATATGGACGAGCTGCTCCGATCTGTTTACTGATTCTTCCTTATCAAACGCAGCAGCAGCAGCAAAGTCCTGAGGGCTGAAACGTTTGGTTGGTCTGTGGCTGCCGCTGGACCGGGGCTGCTGGGTTTAGGAATGCTGGGTTGGAAACGCAAAGCTACCAATATAGTGCAGCCGTACTGACATCGGTTTTAATCCTCTCTGAGGAGCAAATGTTTGTGGAAATTTCCTGCAGAAGAGCAACTGAAAGGGCAGCACCAACATGGCACTTTGTCACCGTCAGCGTCATCTCGTTCACTGATTTTCATTTTATTTCATATATTTTTTGATTGTATATGTATATTGTTTCTATATCTTATTTTTTGTTCATTAATCCTTACAGAGGGTTTTTTGGAACAGGTGTAGTTATTGTGGTGAGATCATTGCTACTGTGCTTGCCATCAATAATGTGTTGACTTTACATTACATTCTTAACTAGTGATTAGTTTTGATTATTGAAGAATATTTTTTTTATATACAATTAAGTCAATGCCTATTAAATGTAGCAAAAGTGTGTGAAATGCTTCTCAGAGTCAAACATTTAGATGCCTTGTTTTGTCATCTGTCCTGTTAGGCTGACTACCTGTGTGTTCTCGTCCAAACACTATTCCATAGAGATACGCAGCAGTGACCTTCTTTCAATGACCGGCTGCACTCACCCACATTGACGAAGCTCATCACCGTGTCGGCCTCGCTGACGACCGTGCCCAGCGGCGGCGTGTGCGTGCTGAGCGTCGGCAGCGTGGCGTGGTTGACCTGAGTCAACCTGTCCGCCGCTCCAAATTTCACGATGCCCGGTCCGGTCCCAATGATTTCATTGCCTTCGTCCTCCCCGTCGACCGACATGGCGTGGTACAGGTCCAGCATGAAGAGCGGCGCCGAGGAGGGGGGCCGGAGCGGCGGGTGGGGCCTGGGCCGACCCGGCAGACCCAGGATGGACAGAATCTCCTTCTGCATCTCCTTCTTCTCGCGGCCGCTGAGCCGGCGGAAGCTGGAGTGGACCACGGCCTCGGCCTGCTGGCTCCACAGGGACAGCGGCAGCAGCAGCAGCAGGGGCAGCAGCAGCGTCCGGGGGTGCAGGCCAGAGCCGGACCTGCCTGACTTCCTGCAGAGGCAGGAGACGCTATGGGACACATCGGAGGCCATGGCTGGGAAATATGTTTTACTAGTACTACAAGTAATAAAGTTTCTTCAAGTTCCCTCCAGTGTTCTCAGACGGCCACAGTGGCTGCTACACGCTTCAGTTTGTCCTCGTTGCAGCTTTGATTTACAGGAGATGTGTTTGGAGGAGAGCTGGCCCCCTGACCAGACGTGTTTACCGCCTTAAAATGCCTCTGTTTATCTGTCCCTTCCCCTTCTACCTCCTGTAATCTCCAAGGAAAAACACAATCCTCCTCGCCCCTCTGATCCTCTTCTCCCTCACCTCTCAGTCGTGCAGCAGAAGGAACAGAGATAATGAGAGTGAGGGCATAATTACAACGCCCCTACGGAAGATTGGTCCTCACTTTGAAGTTGTAAACCTGGAGGATGGAAAGCCATTTCAATGATGAGCAGGTGCCGCAGAGATTGGAGTGAAATTTGAGAGCCGTGTCATCAAGTTGTTGCTGCCAGTCTTCCTTGACCTCACAAAGGGGAAAAAAACCCAAGCAGAAACCTGTGGAGCGAAGCTTTTATCCCGTCATCCTCGAGCACTAACTCTTCTGTTCAAGACCGTTCTCCACCCACACATCTCAGGGGTCTGTCCTAATCCAATTTATATAAAAATGATAACTCGAGGAAATTTGTTCCCTGATTGTAATCCTTGGGAGAGGCGAGAGGTTTTCTTCTACAGTCTGGAAGAGTGACAGCTCACACACACACTCACACACACTCACACACACACACACTCCCTGCCTGTGGGGAGCTGTGCAGCAGTGTGAGTCTGTCCCGTGAATGAAGCCTGGAGTGTGCAACAGTTGTTCATAACTCGGAGGGAGTTTCCCTCCCAGCGTCCGCCTCTCCTTTTCTTTCAAGTCTTCGACGTCTCTCCCCTGCTCACAGCTCATCACCCCTCCCAGTGGTCTCTGTGGGAGACCTCAATTCTCTCTCTCCCTCTCTTACCTCCACCCATCTATCTTTTCATCCTCTCATGACTGCTTCCTTTCATAGCCGCTCAATGCCGAGTCTCAAGGCGACTTGGCGGGAAGGACATCAAGAGGCCAGATGCCCGTGTACAAGTGTAACTTCTCTACTCATAATTAGCGTGCGAGTTTTCAAAGCCAAAAGTGGAAAACTTCCACTACAAACATCACTTTGTACGGAGTTCCAAAACTCAAAAAGGACAACAGAGGAGTGAGAATTATAATGAGCACACAGGTGGTGAAGAAATACAGGAAAAATTAGATTAAACTAGTTAGTTTAAATTAGTTCCTTTTAACATTCATTCCTTTCAAGTTCTGGGTTTTTAATCTTTGTTTGTGGATCATTTCCTGCTGGTTGGATAAACTATGCTGAACATGCTCTATAGGCTGAATTCCACCTCTACAATCTAGCTCAGCTAATCTAGTTAGGGATTGCTTCTCCCTTTTTAAAAAAAAGAATCCTTTATTAAACAGATAACACTCAGCAAAATAACTAACTCTGTTCTACATGTATTGGTACATGAAGCTGAATGGAATTGGTATCAATTGTGAGGCATTCGTTTTCTCTGGTTCCCTGTCAAACTGACTAGTTATCTCATAGTTACATGAGATCTTTTAATCGCTGGCTGGCGAGTTGGGACTCAGATAATAAAATGGCAATGTCCTGCGCTTCTGGACTTTCAATATATAATATAATTGTTTAGATTTCAGTGTGTGTAATTATAGGAGGAGAGAAAAGTCCTGCACTACAGCTTTAAATCACACACATGTACCAAATACCAGCTCCATGACCCATTTCTTTTGATTTTAAACACTTGATATATTCAGTTTTATTTTTAACTTTTTTTTTGCCTTTTGTCAGTTTCGGGGCAGATTTGTCATTTTGACATCACGCTACCATCGCTGTCATAGTTGTGGTTTAGAGCTGAAACAAAAATGCTAAACTGAAACACATTATAAACGCAAACTAAGTCCCCCTCGAACCCAACGCTCAACACCTTCAGCAAACTCGGAACACTTCAGCTCTGAAGTGGGAGATTTTGCTTAGGAAGTGTAACGCCATTTCCCGTTGAGCCATTCATTAGTTCCCCAAGCCTGCCCTGCAGCCAGCCTAATGCAAACACACTCGGAGCGTGTGTGTGTGTGTGTGTGTGCTTAAACCAAAAGGATTTCGAGGGAAGAAATGACTCAAATATAGTAGTGAGGTTCAGCCCTGTGCCAGCCCGTGTTTGTGTACTCTTTTCTTCAAAGCGGCTTGGTCCTTGTGGTCCCTCTGAAAGGCATGAATAACACTGACCAAACCAAACTGACCGCGGTTCATTCTGTCCTGGCCGAAAGGGCGAGTCCCGAATGCCAGGAATTAACGCTCGACCCATTTTGTTTTTCTTTTCTCTGCACATCTGCAATTTCAGGGGGTTTCTTCTGGACAGATAGTGGAGAGAGAGGAGGTGAAAGACAAGACAGAGAAGGAAAAAAGAAGTGAGCGAAGGAGTGTGAACAAGCAGGACAAATAAGAAAAAGCCAAGTGCGTTTGAAACCATACAAACCTAGCAGAAATGATAAATGACATTCCTGAGAGACAGAAGTGGCGGAACAGAGCAAAGACTGTCATCAGAAAGAAGTTTAGGATGACAGATGGACTGCAGGGAGGACAGAAAATGAGACGAGTGTGTGTGTGTGTGTGTGTGTACACACAGCTGCAGAGGGTGGACTCAGACCTCATCATCTCCGGTGGAACCACCAAATAAACAGGACAAAGTTATTTTCAAATTCTCGTTCCTCGTCTCGTACAGACACACACACACACGCGCACACACACACACACACACACACACACACACACACACACACACACACACACACACACACACACACACACACAGAGTAGGGCTGTGATCAGGAGCTTACAATGGAAAAAAAGATACTTGCAGATGTGAAATTACATATTAATACTTTGAAGCACCGCTTCCTCTGTGTTTACCTCCACAAAGTCAGCGTGAAGATCCAATCCGGCGTGTCCTTATCTCTCTCACAGGATAATTACCTAGAAATGTCCGGCCACTGCCTCCCGGTTTGTGGTCTGCTGTGAGGAAAGATGTAGGCACGCACATGTACACGTAAGAAAAACAGACTCTGCATGTTTAGAACTGACTCAAAAACAGTAAAATTATTTAAATAATATTAACAATAAACTAGATGATGAATAAGACATTAGGCTCATTGGCATTATGCATGCACACATCTAAACCAGTACTATTATATTCAGGTTGTATCTACAGTATTTGCCCTTTAAAAAAATGGCCACTAAAAAAGAACCCTAACAATTAAAAATATGTAAATGCAGAAATTTGAATGTGTTGCACAGCATGTGTCTATCAGCCCATATTCTCTACTGATATATGTAATTTTCTTTATCAATGAATCGTTTCAGAAAAATAGGGAAAATTGGCAAAAGTTCACAACCTGATGTTCACATGTTTTGTCTGACTATTATTCCAAAACATGCAACATATTTAATTTACTGCACTTTTGCTTAATTAAATGACCTTTGAGCAACTGTTCCACCTCTTATAAACCATCTTTACATAGAACAAACAAACCATCACATGCAAAAAATCAAAGGCAGGAGACAGAAATACTGCAAGCATATTTTAATACAAAAACAGAACAAAAAATGTTTATAATTTTAGTTTTTTACTTTTACACAATTGACTCCTAGTAACACCCCCTCCCTCCATGTCGTCATCATCACACAGAGTAGCACAGCATCAAAAAGGTGGTGGACTCGTCTCCTGCACCCAGAATCCCGCCCCCTCAGAGAGACAATAAATAAATAAAAATCACCTTAAGATGTCTTTCTTACTGTAATGTCATTAGATTTTCATGAACTTCATCTCTTACACCGAGATAACACACAGATAACTCCGCCCCATCAATGACGGGACATTTGAAAAAACGCCTAGAAGAAGCGACGCCGGGGAGGGACACGAGGGAGGAAGTCCACTCTCATTGGTCCGCTCTGCCCAGGTCCCCTGTCATTCATATTTGTAGTTCTCTCTACACATAAAGGGCAAACCCCTTTGGTCATGGTCTGGGAATTGTAGTTATTAGCAAAAAAGAGAACAAAAAGGCTGCCACTAGAATCAGCGACCTAGTGAATTATGCAATGTTACAATGAAGTAGAAACACACTTTACACACAAATAATGTCAAAATGAGCGGAGCAGACACTTCCTTGGTACAAAAAAAATCACAACTTTTGACCATAATACTAAATCACTCTCCGCGATTGGTGATATGACATGAAACTGAAAAATAAATAGATTCGTCTTTCAAGCTAGATAACAAAAGTACAACTGGATTATAAATTAACCAGAACACGAAAAGAAAAACAAAATGACATTCGCAATACAAAATTTTGCATACAGTGACTCAAGTCAATGACCTCTATTATTTCCTGTAACGTGACAAAGACACAAATGATGCACACCACCTTGTGTGTGTGTGTGTGTGAGTGTGTGTGTGCTGCTGGGTTGCTAAGGGCAGCTCAGCGTAGACGTTAAGGTAGAACTGCAGAGGAAGAGACAATTAGTGCATGCTGGTTGTCCAACTCCGCGAACACGGCCATTAACATGGGCTTGGGTTACACGTGGTGTATATTGTCAGTAATGTGCTGTTAGTGTGTCACCATGAGAGTCCTTTTCTATTGCCAGATCTTTTTGTACGTCGGATCGTTGCGTTGAACGCTGGCATGTGACGAAACCACGCCGCCCTGTGCTGCGACGCACACACACAAGGCCGATCTTAACGTTCCAGTGGTCGGGAGGAGTCTGCTTTGCGGCGATCGAGTGTGTGAGTGTTTGCCCTCAGCTGCAGCATCACCACAACCGCCACCGTCACCGCCACCGATCCTCTGACTCTGAGGTCAGTCGGTGTGTGTGTGTGTGTTGGTGGGGGGTGGTGGGGGGGAAACGATTCCCGCCTCCTAAGCTCTCCACATGTGGTGTCTGCCTCTACACATCTGCTGAGTTAACTCTTTTTCTTGCCAACCAGACCGAGGGAAGCAACATGGCAGTCATTGCATATTTTCTTTTTTAACTCATCTTTGAGGCATCTGGCCCACAAGCCAAAGTAATTCTTTTTTTTCTTCCTGAATTCTTTTTTTGTTTTTGCAGTCATAGTGGTGGTGGGGGTAGTGCGTCCCACTCCCTTCTCCGCCTCTGTTAAAACGTGTGAAATTGTGTGTCGAGGTGATAAAAAGCGGTTTAAAGACTTTCTCTGTTGCTCCGTCTCTGACTGGGACAGACACAAAATAAGGCAATATCACGTCAAGTAGGTTGTTTTTTTCGTTTCACACTGACGGGGAACATCTGAAAGAAGAAGCAGGAGACTGGAAGGCAAACGGAGGTCGCTTCTTAAAGGAGAAAAGTCTGTTTCGACCCCACAGGCTCAAGAAGATTCACTTATCTTATCCAACTCCTCCTTTCACCTGTTAAATATCAGTCATAGTGCACAAATTCTACACAAGCCCTATAGAAGATGAGATGACCGACAGCAGCAGTCCACCCTCTGCAGAATGGAGTAGTGGTTCTGCTCCAGTTCGTTTGTGGTGTCACTCTCTGAGCAACTGGTCTTATTTCTTGGCAGACCCCAGGGTCTTTGGACTGGGGGCCTTCTTGGAGATGGTGGGGATCTTGGAGGGTTTGGCCCCAGGTCGCCTCGGGGTGTCTGAAGCGTCAGAACAGACGGAGTGAGCGTCCTGGAGCTCCGATGCGTCCGAAGCGTCGCTGCCACGGCGACTGCTCGCTCTGCTTCCTGCCCGGCTGCCAGCTCTGCTGGTCGGACCGCTGGCCGTGGACGCCCCTCGCTTCGGATCTGGCGGGAAGGAAAAAATGTTAACTGATTTCATAGAAGAACATTAGATGCGTCGACATTACACATGTATCTAATCTCACCGGTTCGTTTGCTGTGTGACGTTCCTCCATTCTCTCCGGTTAAGGAGCCTCTGCTGGAGTGGAAGGTCGGCCTCTTCAGTTTGGACCCTGACGCTGCCCCCTGCAGGCACAAACAGGAAACATCAGCTGGAGATAACTGTGCTGGAGCTAAGCTGATGTTACCAAGGGGCGTCACACTGCTAGTAACACTGTTCAATCAGACACAGCACATCACGAACAGATGGACAATGAACGAAAAATAGACCTACAAACAATACCCAACAACACACAGACAACAGCTACAAATTCTATTCAAATGTAGTTGTGAAAGGTATGTGTTGGATTAGTTTGTTTAATTTCATTTATTTATCTGAAGTTATTTTCCTCAAGTAATAGTTTTATAAAACAGCTAAAACACAGGCATCTAAAGCTCATGGTAACATCATCATATTGCTCTGATGTAAAACCCAAACATATTAGTTTACAATCGCATTCGCTTTTTTAATTATTAATAATATTAATTAATTTGATTGTTTGCTAAGATAAAAAACAGTGAATTGTCAAAATAGTTCAGGATCTAATTCTTCTTGATCAAGTTCTGGTTAAACAATTGTCTTATTTCCCAACCACATTGTAAAAATAGTAAGACAAATCAAGTTTGATGTGATAAGATCTTTAACAACTTAGCATTTTTTCAACTTCTGTATCTATTCAATGCATTTAATTATTTATTTTATTTAATTCATAGACTCATAATATGTTGCCCCTGTCATTTCTTTGCTTGACCCTATAGAGTTCAAGTAGAATAGTTTTCATCAGGAAATGATTCCATCTTGCAGCTAAAACTCAAACATGAAACCACTGAAACTGAAGTTTCAAGGTTTTACACGACAACAGAAAAAAACAGAACTTCCTACATGCTGGTATGTAAGCACCCGGGAGTGTGCGTTAGTGCATTAGCGCTTTCAGTGGGGGGGGAGGGGGTTTGGGTGGGACAGGGGAGGTGGGGGGTCGGGGTGAGTGTGTTACCTCGTGCCCAGGAGTGGTGTGGCTGTGACCGAGATCTGGGCAGCAGTGGCACTTGGTTGGCGTTGGAGTTTTACTGTGTGCCAGCCAGGGCTTGGCATAGTCACGTGAGTGAGTATGGGAGGACTGAAGGTAGGAAGGGCAGGGAGCAAGGAAGGAAGGAGGGAAGGAAGGAAGGAAGGAAGGAAGGGTGGAGGAAAGGAGCAAAGCAGCAAAGGAGAGAAGGCCATGAAGGAGCGAGGGAGGGAGCGATTGGACAGCGAGGAAGTGCGGTGCATTTGTGTGTGAGAATAGAGGATTTTTTTTTAATTTTTTTATTTTTATAAACCGTGAACCCAACAATGGAGGAGGGGCAGGTTAGCAGGAATTGAATGACAGGAACAAGGGTGAAAAAAAGATAAAAGAAAAAACAAGAACAAATAAAAATCTCACAGTTAAGGATGTGGTGATTTTTGACAATAACAACTACAAACATGCATGTGAACAACTGACTGATGTAGAACAGAAATCCATAAAACATGAAAACAACACTTTTACACCGTAATCAGATGACAAACAATACTGACGAATGAAAAACATCAATACCATTAGACGGGAGTGACACTAACAACTCGTGTGACTCCAACTGGGCAGTTTTCAGACGCTGCTTCCATTTTACTTTAATACCTAAAATTTATGTCCTGTTCAATTCTGACAAGATAATAACCTAATCTAGGTTACAATTTGTCTGCCATACAATGGGATACTGTATAAACTGTATAAAATATAACTTGTAGCTTAATATGATTCCGTACAGACCAAACAATCATACAAGTTTGAGTTTTAAGCTTTTTAATGTGTCAGAATTTCGCTTTATATTTATCACCAGCACAATGTCTCAGTGTTACGGTAAACCATGTCTCAGTGTGAACAAAAGATATTTGAATGTTTTAGAAATCAAATATACATATATATATTTTTTTATTATTTTAAATAATACCTAGTGATAAGTGATTTTTCTATGTGAAATACAGTGAAAATGTTTACTACACTGTTACGACTAATTCTGTTCCGTCCTATGTAGTAGCATGAAGCACACAGAAACCTTTATTGCATGACACTTAAATAACTAGACTTAAAACATCTGACTCCTACTTGGAGAATAATGATATCCAGTCTTACCCTGGACGATGCTGAGGCTGTTGGTGTGGCAGGGGTGGAGGGGGCCGATGGGAGGGAGGCGCCGCTGTGTGAGGCGGAGGAGGAGGAGCGGGTGGGCGAGGCGTTGCGGGAGCCCGGCTTGGAGCGACGGCCGCGGGAGCGGAAGGCAGCCAGACCCTGAGACGCCCCTTCGGGAAGGATGAACTTCTCCCTCAGCTCCAGGTTGGTGCGACCGCGAGCTGGATGGAGGTAGAGAAAGAGGAGGAGGAGTTTGTTTGTGTTTCTGCGTCGGCTCAAAGTTTCCCTCCAGCAGGGGGCGGCAGAGGCAGCGAGCAGAGTGAGGGAGAGAGTCCGTGCTTCCTTGGCTGCAGACATCGGAGTCCGTGCATGTTTTATTTGAGGTGTGTGAGCAGAGCGTTGTGTTTGGAGAAGGCAGGGTTTGGGGGGTCTGGGAGGTCATAAGTGCACGTTGGTTGAGTTTTTTTTTTTAAGGGCAGAAGGGGGTGCTTTTGTTTTTTTTTAAGTGCAAAGATAAGGAGCAGAAAAAAAATATACGCAACGAAATAAAACATACGCAACGAAAGTCAGCAACTTTTTTGGAGACACGCTGTCATCACTGCAGGCAAATTTATGAACCAGCCTCTTTCATATATTCCCTTCTTCGTTATGTCACCATCTTCATGACAGGAGAGAGTTTCCATCCTGAGATTCTAATTTTGCCTTTAAGCAATGACAAGTGTCTCCAGTTTTATGAAAAAAGACACTTAACTGAGCGCCACACACTTTCATTGCGTATTTGCTTTAAAACTCCTGAGGGCGGTGGAAACAAAAGCACAGCCTCTCTTCTCTCATTTTTCACCAAGCTCTCCTGTTTGAGTTCATTTTCTGTTCTTACTGCAAACGACCGTCTCAGCTCTGCTGTGTATACACAGATTGTGTGTATATATACAGTATAAGTGGGGGTCATGCCTGGTTTATGCTTAGTGGGAAAGAGCCCAGAAATTTAGGGTTTCTCCCTTCTTCAAAAGACACTGAGCAGCATTCTATGACAAGTAGTGCAGCAGCCCCAACAGACAACAAGAAGCCTGGAGAAGCCAGCCACAAAGAGAGAGGATCACAGAATGGCACAGAAGGGAACAAAAAGATGCAAAAAATGGGAGAAGAGAGAGAAATAAAACGTACAAAAAATGAAAAAGTAGAGTGTAAAAATGTTCAAACGAAGAGAAAAGGGAAGAGAGGAGGGCTGCAGCTAGCTGTAGCAGCGGTGCAACTCCGAGCCTCACGGCCGTCGTCCCTTAGCAACCGGGTGCACCCTGCAATTACGTCCCCCCTCAACGCCAGCCAGCCAGGTGCACCCTGTAATTGTGTCTCCCACCAACCAGCCATCACATTTAAAGGAGCCGCGTTGAAGCCAGCGTTATTAGAAACCCGGGCTGGCCTCGCCCAGGTCTTAGACTCGTCTTTTTATTCGGCCTTTAACTAGACAACTGACAAAAAGGAGAAGATACAACTATTGCACATTTTATTCATTTCTGCTTTTTTGAAGCTTCTGAAATTTCTAAAAAACATCTATAAAAGCATTATAAATAGAATAAAATCTTAAGACCAGGGGGTGGCTAAGCCCTGCTTTTTATTTGTGAGTGAGAAAAGCGTGACGTAAACATGTGGCACACAGACAAGACTGACACGGATGGCCACGGTTATAAGTAGTACAGACATGTAGACAGACACACACACGGGACATCTGTGGTTGGAGATGACAGGTGGAGGTGGTTGGGTGGCTGTATGGAGCATGAAAAGAGATGGAGGAATGACAGTGGCAGACAGGGAGGAAGTGTAGATACCTCGGCAGCAGAAATAGCCAGGAGTGACTGTCACTAAGAGACACAAGAGACAATGTAATATAACTGCATGCTCATGGGGGAATGAAAGGAGTCTCTCACAGAAACAGAAACACACACACACACACACACACACACATAATATATCTCCATAGACACACCCTAAAAAAACACTCACGCTCACATCCAGTCTTTGAAATTCAGACTGTCAACAATTAGTCCTTTAATAACACAGCAGCAAACACACAGCGGATCAGTGAGAGTCCGGACGAATGTCACTGACACCTGAAACATGTTAAAAAAAAAACTACGTAAATACGTCAGGATTTCAGAGCTTGCGTGAGTGGCGACAGCCGGGCGGGGAGGAGGAGGAGGAGGGGGGGGGGGCACGTTCAGGAGAAGGAAAGAGCAGAACAGTGGGGAGACATAATGTTAGTCAGGTGATCACAGCAAGGCACAGCAACAAGGCCAAACCAACGAACCAAACCAAGAAAAGAAGAGGTAGAGGAAAGAGGAAGATAACCAGAGAGAAAAAGGAAGGAATCGATAGAAGAGAAAAGACCAAAACAAACATGACTGAGAAAAGACAGGCCTTCAGGAGAGAGTGAAAGCGTAGGAGTTAGAGGAGGAAACCCAACCTATACGAGATGAGATGGAGCTACTCGAATCGGAGCGGAGAATCTTAAGTCCTGGATGTTGCACTGGGGAAAGAGAAAAAGAGGAAGAGAGAAAGAGGAGAAGGGAGAGAACTGAGGACCATGCACCATGCAATACTACTGTTTTATTTAAGAGAGAATGAAAGAAATATAAGACAGGACAGAGACCGAAGGGAGACCCGGTTGTGAATATACAGTGGGGTCCAGAAGAGAACGATTTCCCATCAATCTCTTGGAAACCACTGTATATAGGAATACAACATGTGACAGGGAGGAGAATCAGAGAGGAGAAGATAAAGAGCTTCTTCAGGATCGACAGTGATGGAGTTCAGAGGGAACAGAGAGGGTTGTGGATGAGGGGAACAACTGTAGCCGGCGCTGGAGGATAACAACGGAGACTGGTTTTTATCCTCTTCCTATGCTACGCTCCATCTACTGCTTCACCTGCTCACAGATCACTCTACAGACGTGGTGTTTTCAGTCACATCCTCCACTGATCTGTGAATCCTCAGTGACGCTCAGTGATGTTTAGACGTCAGTAGCAGGAGGCACCTTTGGAGGTGGGTTTGCTTTTGTAGGAAGCATCATAAGGGTGTGTGTGTGCGCATATGTGTGTAAGTGATAAGACACTTCTGATCTAAGATGGCACCATTTTGCTGAAATTTAAAAAATGTATTTTAGGACATTTTATTTTATCTTAGGATTAGGTAACTGCTATAGAGCAGGGACAGGGAATGAGGATAGATGAAGAATAGCATGCAGCACGGTTCACTGCTGGAATCTAATTGTGGTTGATCGATTAATAAAGTCAAAGTAAAACATTGGTGACATTTAATGTTCATTCTGTAATACTCTTGCCTAAATCACATACTGTGTTTTATAGTTCTGTATACTTCAAATTACATCAATATAATAATAATAACAATCAGTGATATTCAATAATTAATAATATAATTTTGTTTGATTTTGTTGTTTTGGGGAATTCATTTTCACTTCCAAAATCTCCATCTCCTATAATGATATCTGTAACAAGCTAACAGTTTTTAAATAGTGTGTATTGGTCTGGGAACTGAATGTTCACATGGGACAACACTTTCTTATAAAATAAAAGCTTTTAAAACCTCACTTTATAGGACCTTTAAAAGGAGAAAGTAGTAGTAGTTTTCCTTGTTTCTCATGAGTTCATGTGAAGAGAAACAAAAAAGAATATAAGCCAAGACATTGTTAGATGATTTTTTGATGTTCAGCTATCTGTGAAAATAAATACTTGGTACTGGCTCTAATTTTTTCCTGTGAAAGAAAGGGAGATGAGAGTAGACAGGAGGTATAATCATGTGTGTGTTTTTGTGAATCTGTTCTAGAGTCTGAGAGAGAGAGATATAAAGAAAAGAACCAAAAGCTCACCTCTGCATGGATCATTTTTGACCAGGAACTCATCCAGAGCCATCCAACCGCCTCCAACTCTCACCATCACCGTGCTGCGCAAAATTCTCACCAAACGCAGCTGCTGAGAGTCTCCAAACTAAAGAAATGTTGGAAAAAAAAAAAAAAACAAGGAGCAGGGGGCAAGAAATAAATGAACAGAAAAAAGGGGAAAAAGAATGAAAGAATCAGACAGAGGAAGGGAAAAATCAGTGAGTACAATTTAACATAGAGTTTAAGCCTTCACACCAAGCAGCTAATTACCAGATGTGTTTTACTACCATGCACTGACAGAAAACCATGCACTGAAAGAACTACAGTCAGTCTGCTGATTCACAGCCCAGTTCCTCGCCACCTATATACCAGCAGCATGATTTAGACAAACCTCTTCCTTTTTGACATTCAGCCCGTTTCATTTTTCCCAGAGATTGTTTTTTTGAACCACCCAGCAAAGCAGAACTCCAAAGCAATACCAGCACAAAAGGCACATCATTTTCTGAATCTCTCTCAAAGCAGCTTGATTTCTTTCCCAGCGTCAGTCCAAGGCACAGTACACATCAGCTAACCACTAATTACCATTTCAGCCATGTCAGTCGCCTGCTTCACATTGTGCAATTTGTCACTCGCAACACCCAACAAATCACAGCAGGAACACACGTGGATGGTAAAACCTGCTTACACGTTGCAAAGCCACAACGAAGTGCGTCTTCTTTTAAGTTTTTTATTAAAATCTAATTAGACCTGAACATTGCACCAAAAATACTTTCTGGTATGTGTGTGAACACAAATGAGGGCACTCCGTTGGCAGTGAACTTGAAGCAGATTTCACACATCCAATCACAGCAGCGGCAGGCACTTTACCTGGTTTCCGAGGAAGAACTATAATAAATCCCGCAGACATGGAGCAGAGAAACACAAGGGGAAAGAAACAAGAGTAAGAGTGAAAAAAACATGTACTGACAACTGAGGTTTTCTAACGTATGAATGGATACACTTCATTTGTGTACAAGATGTAAAACTGTAAACAGTATATTTCTTTGTATATTTATGTTGTTTGAACTCCAATTTAGTAATCTAAGCATGAATGCATGTGGTTGTTACGATAGTGGTGTAAAATGCTTCTTCAAAAACTGACAAACAAATCGTTAAGATAGCACATTGTTAGTATGATATGTTCTGGCTCTGCAAGACTAGTGAGATATTGATGGAGATAGGTATGGAGACAGTGGAAGATGGAAAGTGAGAGGTGAGAGACGAACAAAGCAAAGGAAACACAAGGCAGACAGATGGACAATATGACAAAAAATACTTGGTGGAATATTAGTATTCCCAGTGTGTGACAGCCAGACACTGGATATCATTACCCGGCGGATAATGATGGTAGATAGCAGTGTAATGATGGTTGATCCAGTAGAAGTTGATAAAAACTGTTAAGCTTGGTTCCTGTAAATTGTAACATAGATACACACACAGACTGCTGGCGACTTCTATACCTACCACCTGATGATGAGCATTTCTGTGTATTTGCTTTATTTAGGTTGATGCTGTGCAACGACCAGTAAACTAGAGCTGGTGGTAAAGTAAACTTTTCTATATTTGCTTATTCCTCCACTGGTGGTCTACTGGAGCCAATCCCAGCGCATTACAGGCGAGAGGCAGGGACACACCCCAGACAGGTCACACACACCATTCACTCACACACTCACACCTATGCGCACTTGATCTTCTCCATACAACATGTTTGCATGTTTTCGGACTGTGGGAGGAAGCTGCAGAATGGGCAGAGAACCCACGCGGACATGTTGATAACATGCAAACTCCACACAGGAAGGCCCCAGCCCGCAGACTTGAAGCTGCAACCGCTGTGAGGTAACAGCCGCCATGTTGCCCTGATTATACGGTGTATCTGATATCTATTCCCATCCAGACACCTTGTGTGTATTTATGCTGTCACATTTACATGATGTTAATAATGTGGTGATGATAAAGAAGATGCAGCTAGAAATGCTGGAGTACTATGAGATGTTATATAAACATTTTAAGTCAATGTTATCATAACATGTCATAACTTGTGATAGTATAGATGTTCATGAATACACCATGAAAACATCTTGTGAGATAGATACACAAGTAAAATGCTGTCAAGTTATGTTTAGAAGTGGAAGAGGTTAATCGGTGCCTGAAGTGAAGACACTAAGAGAAAAAATGTCAATTACTAAATGGGTCAAACAGCATTCTAGGTCATTCTTTGTCTTTGCTCTTTTACAGTTTAAGATTAGATGACTTAGAAAGAACACTTACAATCGATAAATAATGATAAAGATCCAAAGATGGAGCTGAACTTACCCGGTATTTGTTCTCTCCTATCTGCTCCACTTGGAACCTCTTGGCACATTTACACTGGGCGACCTGCCGTGTCACCTGATCAACAGCAGACAAGATGTCAATGGAAGTATTTTTGCATTCTCAACTACAAATCGTTAACCCAATACACTGTAGCACCATATGCATTTTTAAAATGTTATATTTGCTTGTGTGAGTCTTTAGATACTGGCGGCTATCGCTCACCTCATCCTCTATCTTATCAGCATCAGTGGTGGGTCTGTAGGCGTCTTTGTTGGGGTGCAGAGCAGCAACAAACTCATAGTAGTCAATGTAGCCATCTCCATCTCGGTCAAAAATGTCTGCAACCGCTGTCATCTCCAGCTTACTGGTGGGAAACTCTGCACAAACGGACAAAAGGAATTTATACAGTGTATAATCTACTTTATACTTTAATTCTAGTTCACGTGAAAATGTCTTTATAATTGCCAAAACAAGCTATCCACCCAGCCACTCTTGCCAAGTTGGCATCCATTACGTACTTGAGGCCAAGATGCCATCAATGAACTCCTGCCGTGTGATCTTTCCATCTTGATCCTTGTCGATGCGCCTGAAGAAGTCCATGACGCGGGACTTTTTATGGTTCATCCAGCGCATGTATTTCTTCCGCCATACGTCAAAGTCAAAGTTGGCAAACTCTTTGAGCTGTAAAATGGATAGTGCATAGATGCATGGATAGTTAAACAATCATACTGCTCAGATCTGAGATTTATTTTATTGTTTTTATTAGGTAGCTGTTTATTTATAATTGTTTCATTGTGCAAGCTACCTCTTCCAGCCTGTCCAGACCATCGTTTAGCTTGCGTTGGCGGTCTAGAGCCAGTAGCCACACTTGTTGCCACCTGGCACAGAGCTGGTTCAGCCGTGGGTTCCCCCCTGAGAGCTGCATGGCTGCCTGCTGCTGCTGCTGCTGTTTTCCTGAAGAGCATGCAGAGAGTCCTCTTGGGTCAAAATATGTACATTTGCATCACATGCACTTATGCTGTTTTGACAGTCAGAGTAGGAGATGATAATAGTGTGTGATAAGTGTGAAAGCATGCTTCAGGAACCGGGAGGCTGTGGTTCGATTCCATTCATTTCCTGTCTATTGCCACTAAAAAAAGGCATTAAAAAGCCTCACAAATATATGCAAGTAAAGTTTCATTAAAAGGTACGTGTGAGGTGACTTACGAGCTCCTCTCCTCTCGGCTAGGCTGCTGGGTGGTTCTGCTGGTTTTCTTTTGTAGGTCTTTGTCACTTTGTCAACATCCGGCTGCTTCCTCGTCATCTCTTCCATAAACATCTAACAACAACAAATGCCATCAGTGAGTAAGCAAAGTCGGACATGTGTGTTAATGGAAAATACAGACACATGCAGGTGTAAAGGCAGGATTATTCCATCTATGGATATTTTAAAATTACCAGGACGGAAAACAAACCTGGTGTTCTGTGATGAGTGTTTTGAGTTGTGTGATGTCCTGGGGGAGGGGTTCTGTGTCTCTCTGGACCAGTGTGGTCTCGGCCCACTGTAACCACGACAACAGCTCTTCCAAAAGGTTTGCATTGTTGAGCACCTCGGTCAGAGCTGTCTCCAGCCGCTGCTCGTGCTGTTTCGCCCATGTCAGCACCTGCAGAGAGAAGGTATTTATTTATATAATACTTTTCATTATGTTGTTCCTACCTAGGTTATATCTAGTGAGGATTTTAAAGCAGAGTCCAGTTTAGTGGCATTAAATTATTAACCTTCTGTTACACATCACAAATCCTATCATCTACATTGCAATGTATTATGTAGTATATTAAATATAATGTTTACAGGTTTCACTTTACTATGATGAAAATGGCATATTTCCAAGAATTTTCCTCACCTCCTCAAAGCGTGCTCTAATGATGGTGATCCAGTGTTTGATGGTAGTGATGGAGTCAGGGTGGCAAACAGTCAGAATGCTCTCTCCCATGGTTGCAGCCTTGTTGACATCCGTTCTCTTTTCCTCCACCGTTCCCATGAAGTTGCGATGTGCGTGGAGCAGCGGCTGCAGAGTCTCCGCCTCTTCAGGAAGTACACCTCGAAAACGGAGGGTCTGCTCCGCCTCCGACAGCCATTCCAGAAGCATCTGAACCGCTGTACGGAATTCCTCTGCCTGAAGAAGAAGGAAAGAAGATTGAATGTGGAAGGAAAGAAAACCTTTTTGCTGGTTTACTGAGCAGGTTCTTTGTGACAAAACTATAACAAGATGAGAGAGAACCTGTATATTTGCTCAGAAACTGCAGTTTCTTCATCTGACCTGTTTGAGTGCTTGTTGAAGGCGAGTCTGCTTGGTGACGGAAAGCGCGCACACTGTATCCCAGCGGTTGCTGAGCTCCTGAACCTGAACTTTGACCCATGCTGTGTCGTCACGACCGGTGTCCATCAGTTCCCGAGCTGAGCGCTTCAGAGCCTGAACGCTGCTGGTTCTCTTTCCCAGGTCTTTCTGGAAGGCCTGGAGGTTTAGTCATTAGATGGTATCATTAAGGCTTCTCATGGTTAGATTAACCCAAACATTTGTACCTACTTGTATATCTGTGTTTAAAGTAGTGTTCCTACCTTATGTGAATCCATCAGGTTGGACACAAGATCAAGATCTCCATGGACAGGCTGGTCTTCAGCTAGCTGAGGCTCCACCCGGTACAACCAGTCCACAAGTGCCTGGAGAGCCTCTGCAAACTGGCCTGAGAACAGCAGAGCCTCCTCGAGCTTGTGTTGTCTAAAGGAAGGAGAAACATGATTAAAACATTTTCACATTACAAAGCATATTACATTACAACTGAATAGACTATTGAGTATTTAGTGTCAATCTTCTTCTTTGATTCTTTTTACCTCTCCACACTCTTTCCACAGACGGTGTCCCACTTGTCACGGACCTCTCCCACCAAGTGGTCCAGTTTCTGGGTGTCTGCTGGCAGCTGGGCCTTGTCCCTCATGGCCTTCCCAGACCTAACTGTTGTGTCGTAAACGGGCTGCTTCGATCCCAACGCTTTCTGAAACTCCTGGAACCCAGGTAAAAGGGAGGGAGAACGAAAGATTTGTAGGAATGAAAATAGCCTTAAATAAGAAAATATGAAATCGATGGGTAAGTTGTGTTCATATATGGAATGCCTTCAGTACCTTGTGTTTGGCCAGTTGTACTTTGATCTTGTCTGGCTCATTGGAGATCTCCAGCTCTGAGTCCAGTCGTTTCTCGGCTTCTTCCAGCCAGTCTGTCAGCTTTCTCCAGGCTTCGTGGAACTGAAGAGAAAATCAGAGTTATTATTTTAATGTCCTCTAGGCTGAAAAGGAGAGCTGTTCACAATCTAGATATCCGTTCCGTTTATGTTATCTCTGCTCTGTACCTGTTTGGCCCGTTTGCGGGCCTCGTCAAGGTGTCGGCCACGGTCTAGTGACCTCTGGACCAACTTGTCCCAACGGGCCTGGACGCTGAGCAGTAGGTTCTTGATGAGAACTACATCCTGCTTCAGGCTGGCGAAGCGAAGCTGAGAGCCGGCCTTCTCCAGAGCCAGGACCTGCTCTCTGTGGGTGTTCACCTCATTGACAAACACCTGGACAGACAAGGAAAAGTGCAGTAGAGTGCAGGACAAGTTAGGGAAACTATAATAATTGCAATCAAGCAGACATCTTAATGCTCCTCATGACTGGTTCATATCTACCTTGTGCTCATCAATTTGGAAGAGGACCGTGTCCAGCATGAGGCTGGGGGGCTGGGCCATGTTCAGGGTCTGTTCAGCTTGAGTCAGCCAGTTGATGGTGTCCTGCAGAGAGGTCTGGAAGCCTGTCGCCAAGGAAACAGCTTCGTCCAACTTTGCCTGAAAGGTTCAAACAGAATTGACAAAATTAACAAAAATCCTGCAGTAAAATAATAAAAGATCATCACTGACCTTTTAACATTACAATGATGTGATTAGGAGCAAACATGGGATAATTTAAAATAATCACTTTTTTAAAAGATTGAAGATAATACATGTTACTAAAACAGAATAGAGCAGCTACATATGTCAGGCTTACCCTGCGGTCATCCATCTTTGTGTTGAGGCTGGCCCACTTGTTCTGCAGCATAGCCAGGTTCTGCTGGGTCTGGGTGGTACCGGGTCCTGCTTCCTCCCCTCCACGAGCCAGCAGCATGGACTCTCCTTGATCCAGCAGCCGGTGGTATTGATCGCTTCGTTGACTTAGCTGAGCTGTAAGTTCCTGGACACAGACAAGACTAGGATGAAACTGACACTTTGGTTAAAAGGTGAGGGTTGTGTTGCTGGTTCGGTATAATGGAGGCTATTAAACTTTCATAATCACCATATGCCAAGTGTTGAACAAAAGTGTGTGTGTAAGCTAATACACTGCACATCTTCTCTAAACAAACAACCCATGTTGCTTTTGGTTGCTTCATCAGAAGACACTTTCATGGCATGTGCATCTAAAACCTCTTTCATTACAGACATTTATATGCGTGATACTCTGGGTATAAATGTGTATTGTGATTCCCACTTACGATGTGCTGCTGTAGCTGCTCCCTCGCCGTTTCAGGGAGACCACCTGTTGGTTTGGCAGCGGACAGCTGGCTCTCCGTCCTCCTCAGCCACTGGAGGAACTCCTCCAACTCTCCATGGAAACCCTCAGCCTACAGACACAGGTGAAGGAGGCGAGGAGTAGGCATGAGTTAATCATCAATGCCAAAGTTTATGATAGCATGAAAATATTAATATGTATGCTCATATATACTCTGTTACTGTAATTTTGAATACTAAAGTTATTTCTAAGATAACTGCACTGATGATATAGGAGTACATAAATTCCCATTACAACAATATATCACTACTGAAACTTGACATTATTCATGTCCAGGCACAAAACTGTAAGGTCTTTTTCTAGCTCAGGGTGAGCTGCGTCACCTGCTGCAGGGCGGCCTCCAGTAGTTTCTGACGCTCCTGGGTCTTCAACAGCAGACTCTGCCAGCTCTGGTTGAGCTGATCGAGTTGGTCCCTCAGGTGGCTGGCCTCATCTCCAGGAGAGGACTCCAGAAGCTCATCGCCAGCACCGTTCACATTCTCCACCGTGGCGTGATGGGATAGGACATCGTTACGCAAAACCTGAGACACAGAGGAGGGAAATAAATAAATAAATCGATCAAATAGAATTGTAGTGGAACAAGGACATGAGTTCACTGAAGAAAAAGAAATGGACAAAGGTCAAAATTGTCATCTCCAAAAAGAAGAAGACAAACCACATGAGCTACAGGACAAGGAGAGTATCACTTGCCAAAAACAAGACTGCAAATTTAGTCAATGTCTTTTTAAGAAACAGCCTTTCTTTAAACAAGTAAATTTACAGCCTGACCTATAAGAATAACACCAAATAAATCCTGTTAACAGGAACCAGAAGAGTAGCAGCGACCTTCTTTACAGTTTGTAATGATTGGAAACATACGTGGTGTTTAGCCAGCTCAATTTCGATGGCCTTGGGATCAGAGCTGACTGGTCGTTGTGTGTCCAGCGTGGTGTGTGTGTGGTTCAGCCAGGCCTGCAGCTCAGACAGAGCATGTTGGAACTGACCCAGAGCCAGCAGGGCAGCCTCCAGCTTGTGCTGTGGTAGGAGAAAGATGAACAGAGGCTTGATCTTAAAAATAGGAATTTAAATATTTGGACTGTAATGAAAAGCAGCTGTCAAATACATGCAGTTCTCCAACATGCCAACAAAGACCAATATCCTCAACTCAACTCTCCAAGGGGAAGAGCTGGTGCTCCTCTCCAGTAGAAAGCCGGTTCGAACAGTTTCAGTGTGTTAATTAAGAGTGTGTTCAGTAATGTTCTACTACTACTATTACCTGTTAGGAACTATGCCAAGCTGCCGTGGTCACATTACCTGTCTCTGGGTGATTTTATCCCCCAGGTTGTCCCACAGGTGTCGGAGCTCTGTCAGCGGCTCCTGGATCATGTCCCGGTCTGTCTGGTCTGACACTTTCTTCAACAGGAGCTCCCCCTGGTGGCACAGCTTCTCCATGTCAATCTGCTGCTGGTAAACTTCCACCTTGTACTGCTGCTCGGCGCGAATGAGATGAGGAAGAGAGAGAAAGAGAGAAGGTTAGTTCTAGATATGATACTTCTAAATGACACTAGACATCTGTACATTTATATTACAGGAGAAAAAATGAAACTATCATGTCAACCTTGAGCTCTTCAATTTGTTGTTTGACAGTTCCCAAGTCAGTTCCCACCGTGGACATCTCACACAGTTTGATCACTGCATTATCCAAGTAATCAAACATGGACTGGAAATAAGACAGAAAAGACATCTTATCATTCAGTTTAAACAGAGGGAAAATGTGGAGTTGATTTCATAATGAATAAAACCAGAAAATGTTTCTATATTTTATAATATTGCTGCTATAGTACCTTGCTTCAGAGTGATAATTTTGGTAACAAACCTGCAGAGCATCCTGATATTGCACAGAGGCAGTCATGGCCTCCTCCAGTCTCTCCATCCTCTCTCTCCATGTTCGGTTTAGACCCTCCCAGGCAGCATTCATCTGAGTGCAAAAACAGGAGGAAAAGGGAAAGGAAACTAAGGGTCAACACAAAGCGGTGTCCTTCAGAACCAAAACTATTTAAATCTTGCAGGAGATCTTCCACTCTCACCTCGTCTATGGTCTTCTTGACTTCAGGTTTCTCGGTTTCACCGCAGGCAAAGATTAGGTCAGCCCCCAGGGTCCTGACAAACTCCAGCTCCTCCCTTAAGCCGTCCGTCTCTGCCTTGATGGCCTAGTGGAGAAACAAAGCCACATCACGTTGATATATTTACAATAATAAAACTAATTAACAATAACCCAAATGCTTTGCTTCTTTTCCTCAATCTCACTCCATACCTCAGCAGCCTCAATCTGTTGTTTGATGAGCGATGGGTCCACGCCAGGGTCTTCCAGCTCTTTCACAATATCTTGAGAGTCTCGGAGTGTGCTCAGCAGCGCTGCCACATCGGACCAGAACTTTCCAGCCAGGTCCAACACATCGTTCAGCTTTCCTTCCCTCTCCTCAGCTCGCTGACGGATCTCGTCCCACAGCGAGCGAAGACGGAGGAGGCGGGAACGCACAGCTGGAGAAGAGAGGAGTCAGGTTTTAACCAGGCTGGCAGAACGTTGGTGGAAGCACACTAGGAAGCACTAAACTGTTTTCTAACATGAGATTTCAGATAGTTACAGCCGGTATAATAGGGTTTTGTTTTTCTTTTCTTCCATCTAGCATCCTGTCCTGGTAAATTGAGTCTTTCTTCATTTTACTCCCACTATCAGTACACAGTGAGGCCTTTTCATTTTCATAAAGCGTGGAGGGCATCAAAGCACAATGTTCTTTAGAGGGGAATTTAACAAAGACAAATGTGTGTTTTGTGTCAGTCTGTGGTGGCGTTTCAAGAAATATGCAGAACTTCACTCCTGAATTTGTTCCACTTCCAGATTGGACAAGGGCTGCCAACTGGCTCAGTGCCACAAAAACAGCGACTCACTTTGTGCAGCTGATTGTTCGGTCAGTTTTTAACATATTTCATCCAGATTACAAGAGACAGACCATCTCCTTCTCTACTATGCTACTGGTTCATTGTGCAGTTTGTACACGTTGTTGGCAACTATTGAATACAGCAGATAAAGGTAGAACATTTTAAATGGGAAAATCATTACTAAAAGCACACCCTCAGTGCCTTATTGCAGGAGTGTGACTGTTGGCCTAAAACCCCAAAATAACCAAATTACAAAATAGATTGCAATTAATTAAATACAAGTTATGTATTGCATGTATTTTCCAGTCCCACTGCTGGCTAAATGTACATAATCTCATCAGTAAGTGCGATATGAACATTAAAAGGAACTACTCTTTAATTCAGGTGTGGGCTGCCTGCCTGTCACATCCTGGCCACTCACCCTGGGCAGCAGGGTCGTCGTGAGCAGCTCGGCCGATGAGCTCCTCTCCGCGGGCACACAGGGCAGAGAAGCTTGGCAGCAGCTTGTCCAGCTCCAGCCCCTGAGACCGGTGTTCCGCTAGCTGCTCCCTGATCTTCTCCACCTCCGCTGCCACCGGCGGAGGCTGCCGCAGCCGCTGGACCGCCCCCTCCAAGGTCTCCAACAGGGGGTCCATCTTGTCATGGAACTATGGATGGGATAAAAAAAAGTTGGAAGAGTGGTTATGAAGAGGAGGAGAGTGTGTGTTAATGTTGCTGAGTTTGACAACGGGTGACAGTTTGAAAAGTGTGAAAATACTGAGATATAATGTGGGTGGTCATCCATCTGTACTGACTATAGCAGCTTTTTGGCTTGTTAAAATAACTTTTATATGGAGTAGGTGCAGAGCAGATAAAAGAAAATTCAAGTAGAGTTATAGTAGTATCTCAATATTTAACTTTCATCATGTCACCATGTTGTGTAATTGATAAAGCTGGAACTACTATATCACACAAGAGGGAGCTACGAATCCACACTGTTTAATCCAATCTAAAGGACTCAGAGCAGATAGACTACTGAGTTTTTATCGACTTATTCTTACACTGTTTGAAGGAAACAAAATTACTAGAGCACAATATAACACAACAAACCTCATCTAGCCATAAAGAAAAGAATCTTGTGATACGCTATGACTGGTTCAAAGGCAAAGGAGCAGAATCAAGACAAAATCAATCATAGCAGTTTAAGATAAGGGTTAATCCAAATGTACAACTGTTCATTCAGTGTTATGTGATCACCCAGGATTGGCTGACACACGAGTTGGATAAATATTTGGATAATTATAATAATAGAAATCAGAAATGGAATGGAAAAGCTGAGGGGCACTGAGTGCTTAAATGACTATGGATGATCATCTGTCGTTTTTATTCAGTATATATCTATCTATTAACTAAGTAAGTCTGATTGTTAGGTGTAGGACTTGTCTGGAATGAGATAAAGGATTTAGTAATAATTCATATTCGATGATTCAACCAACTCATGTGATACAACCGCAGCCTGAGTGTCAGCTTGATATTGTCAGTCTTACCTCTACCAGCTGGGTGATTGCAGTGAGCAGTGACCATGGAGAAAATGGTGGTGGGAGGGGGTGGGCAACACACACAGCATATCCACAATGAACGAGGGATGGGATGATGGAGGGAACGAGTACAGGGTTGCATGAGGGGTGACGGTGATGAGGGAGATTAGGATTAAATTAAAGGATGAGGAAGGGGAGACACGGGGGTGGACATTTTATGGTGGAGCGAGGGACAAGGACAGTGTGGAAGTGCAGGTGGAGGAGGAAAGGGGAGCAACACATGGATCAGTTTGAGAGGGATGGAGGGTGGAGAAACAATACAATGAGTTAAATCAGATACATGCATACAGTAGAAGTCACACGCAGAAACACACGTGATTCAATGACGTTTCATGAAATGAAGTGCAAAGAGAAAATTCAATATCTGTGAAGTCAACTACACTAAAAGAGAACATGATGTGACAGAGAACAGTCAGTGATGACTTCTGTTGCTGAAACATTTTTCCTGAGTGATAGGTGCTTTTAAATGTATAACATATCTAAAAGTACACAGCAAATTAAAGAAAAAGAGCAGAAAAATTACCTAGCTTTAACTAAAATTGAGACTTTGCACAATAAATCATCATTTTCATGTAGTGTTATCCAAGCAACAAACACACTCACAAAGACCTCATGCTGTTTCTTTTTCATGGCAAGCTTTTCTGTCTTGCCAGAGGTAGCAGAGCAACTATTAGCGATAAACAAACCTGGGCCAGACAGCATTTACAAATAATTTATCAGTCTGCTCATGCATGTACTTTAACACATTAGGTCAATTCATACACTAAATTTACATTTAGTGAAATAAATAGAAAATAATGTCACAGGCTTCTGACGCTCTCTGGTACCCAAACAGAGTACATAATAAAACTTATAATAATGGATTGCTTTCTACCTGTGCAGACTGCGACACTGCCTCATCTAGGTATGTTGCACGACCCTTGATCTCCTCTTTGATGGCCAGGTAGCGTCGCTCTGCCTCAGTGTAGCGCTCTGTCACAGTCTCGCCATCCTGGAGGCTGAGCTTGGCCAGCTGGGGTCCGATCTTCAGCAGCTTATCGATGTGGGGTTTGTGCTCAGCGATTGACTCTCTGAGCAGCTGGAAAGGAATTCAAGAAAAACAAAATGAAGTAAAAAAAAACACTGAAAAAAGTGCAGTTGGGTTACTTTTGTGCCATTTTTTTACCCTCATGTGGTCCTGTTGCAGTCGAAGAGCGTCTGTGTCAATGGCTGGCGGCGGCAGCTGGGTGATGAGGGTTTCAGTCTCACCCAACCATGGGTCTAGTTCCTCGTAGGTCTCCCAGAACCGAGCGACCAGGACCTGGGCCTGCTCCAGAGCGGCGAACCGCTCGCTGTGGCTCTTGCTCACTGCATCATATCGAGCACTCAAAGAATCTGTCTTCACCTGCAGGAGAAAAAAAGATGATGACAAAGATGGTACTTAGGTTACAATAAATATTCATGCTTAAGACATCCTGGTCTCCTGGATAGTTCTTCTTGTAGGGGTTAAAGTGTCTCCTTTCATACATCACAGCCTCTCCCTGTAACCAGTGTAAATAAAATGTGCATCCATCAGTGACTCACAATCAGTGCATCCTTTTGGGCATCGCTGCAGGTTTCCAGGATGTCGTCTCTGGTGCTGAGAAGCTGATCCACAGTGTCTTTGTGACGGATGATGTCGATATTGAAGGCTCTCTGTACCTGCATCTGGGCCACAGTAACATCAGGCTCCAGGCTAAGGGGACCCAGAGATGCCAACTTGCGTTCCGTCTCCCCGATCCAGGCCAGCTCTGCATCCACTGCCTCCTCATACTGAAAAAAGGAGAAGCTTGTGTTTAGCAGGTTTGAATACTCACAGTGAAAAAGAAAAAATGTACTCTATTTTGTACTAATGTTTTACCCACTCATTATTCACTTTTACTGAGATTTGTCTACTACGCTGAACTTCTCACAGTACCTGTTGTGATCTCTGGATGGCCGCCTGTACCAGATTTACACGTTGTGTGATGGTTTCAGCCGCCTGCCTGTAACGCTGGTTTGCATCAGCGACCAATCGGTCCAGGCCCTCCCGGGCTCGCCATGGCACTAGGTCAAGGAGGGCGTTTCCCACTTCGTTCACTGTATCCAGAACCAGGCGCTTCTCGGCAGACACTTTTTTCAGCTCCTGAGCAAGTGAATGTCAATGTTAGTTTCGAAAAGCAAAAGCTATTATGTTAAGTGGAAAAATGCACTTGAAAGGAAAACTAAAATAAACTAAGAGCCATGAACAAAACTACCCCTAATGGTGGCTGAAGTTGCGTTACTTTTCCAAAGCACATATGTTATACTGAAAACAATTAGAAGAGAAAATCTGTCATTGTAGATGTATATAACTTTTTCTAATCTGAGATAAGTCCCTAGAAAAACATGTTTATATGGTAATCGGATAGGCTGATATTAGAACAGCTGTACATTTTTAATCACATGAAAGAGGTTAACATCAAATTAGTTGTTCTTTTGCAACAACTGGAACCAAATCAGTTGTATCACATAACAGTGAAATGGACCCCTGTTGCTTAATGAAACAGTTTTATCATTTCTAACTGACGCCTATTTGAAATTATTCTAATCCAGTTAATGATCTGGAATAATCGTGTTAATTCCTCAAAAATCATGTATTGCATCCATAAGAGAGCTACCGCCATCTGTCTCGTCAAACAGTTTTCTATTCTACACCCACCTTCTGTCTCTCCTGGTATGCAGGTGTGGCATCAGGCTCCACATTGTTCAGCTCTGCCTCCACGCTGTCCAGCCATTGGTTGATGTCATCGTGGGCACTAGCGAACCTCGTGGCCAGCTGCAGGGCCTGCTCCAGGGTGCGGAGGGCCTTGCTGCTGCTTGCAGTCATCTCAGCGTAGCGCGTCTTGATGCCGTCCAGCTTCTCTTGGATCAGGAGAACCTCCTCGCCTGCAGGAAGATGCACAGGGCAGGTCACGGACTGTCTTAATACCTTCAAATTTCCATCGTTCAATCAGTAGCATGTGCATGTTTTTCTTCCCCATATGCAGCATTATCTGTTTACAATTATCTTAATTTCTTGTGTGCACAAACTTACATATTCAATAAAACAATTTCACTCATGGGGCGATAGCTTGGAATAACTCTCATGGTCATAACATTCGTCTAACCATGTTAACATGCCAGTACACACAGAGAGTGTATTCACTGCGTGGACCAACAATCAACTCACTAATAGTGCTAGCAGACAGCATGGCTAATATAATAATATGCAAGGAGAAACACACACCAGATGTTACCAGTTTGGTTCACCACTGATCTATAACTGTGTGGTTTGGATGTGAATCTATAACGAGAAAACTGTGTTCTACTTTCTTTCAACAGTTTTTCTCACTGAGCCTGGTCTTTCTACGTCTGCAGAGACATGTGAACTACTGACAGTATACACAAAACACTGATTTACCGAAAAAATAACATGTTGTATATTCTCGTTTAAACAAAGATTCATGTTATGCAAAAAAAAAAAGAAATCAGTCCAGCACATATTTTAAAAAGAACAAAGAAAAGATTAAAGGCCTTTAATCTGGGTTACATTCATCTATGTTCATTTTTTATATCCTCTTGCTAACAGGAGACATTATAAGTCAGATAAGGTTGAAGATAAAGTCAATATAAATGTTTAGAGGTTTGTTACCTGTGGTTTGTTTAAGCAAGGCTTGTCCATTCTTGATGGCCTGGTCCACTGTCTTCTTCCTGCTAACAATCTCCTCGTTTAGAGACTGAGGGAAGAAAAACAATGAAAGTCAACACCTGGAAAAAAAAAGAAAAACTTACTTTCCTCAATACAAAAGTATTGTGGGTGTCCTATGTAATGCAACAGTTCTTATTACAATTCTATAAATTCTGATCAGTTCTGCATCGGGTCCACACTATTTAAAAAAGTTGTATATCTTGTATAGTTTTAATATCTTGGGAATTACTCTAATAGCAGTAATTTATTTCCCATCATGCTACATTGTATATTAATTCATGTGTGGATAATCATATCTGAAATATGAGAGAAGCAAAGCTACATGGAAGTCGGTTCATGTTATCTGAAAGTTCTGTGTGCACATATCTTTATTTGTTAACTACACCCAATGTAAAAAACTGCTGTCTGCAGTTTTATTATGTACTAATCTGCTGAAACACAGGCAACTGCTCTCGCTATAAAAACAAATTGCACTCAGCTGGTAAACATTATGGGCATAGTTGCACCCTCATATCATTAGCACAATATTTTTGTGAATAGGATCTTAGGATGGAGGAAGGAGCGGGTGCAAATGATGCACAAATTATGGCTCTATCAGTGGCCATTACCCGTTCTTTGTAAATTCACCCCTCAGTGTGTTGAAGTCGTACCAGTGTGTGCTTGTGTTCCTTGGCCAGCAGCTGCGGCTGGTAGCTCTGGACGGACACCTGAGCCAGTCTCTGAGCCACCTCTGCCAGCCAGTTCAGCACTTCTACCTCATCCTCCCCAAACAGCTGAGCGTTGGCCAGTGCCTGCTCCAGCAGGCCCGCCCGCCTGGAGCACCAATCAGCAAGCTCGGAGTGACCCGACCGTACTGCCCCCACACGCTCCTTTAACCAATCACGGTCAGCTGCACAGCTGAGTGGAGTAAGTGATTGGCTAAGGGACTCAAGGCGGTCGACCTCAGCTTCATGTGAGGCCACGTCCTCTTGGAGCGCCTGGGAGGTGTAAGTGTTTGTGTGTGTGTGTGTGTGTGTTTGGTGAGAAGGGAAGTAAGAAAAGAATAGCAGAACAACAGAAAAAAAAGATGGATGAAAACTCAAAATATGAGCATGCGGGTGACAAATCATAAAATGACATTAACAGATGGGCGAATGAAACAACTTAACTCACAAGTGAAAAAAAAGTGTGCAAAAAGAAAACGTATCCTTACATGAGCGTAGAAAGAAATTAACTTGTATGAAGTTATGTTTGGGTCAGAAATAATTGCTGTGTTTAACATGTAGCTTTTCCTTTCTCTTCTGCTCTTCCTTTGAGATGGAGGCTGATTAGGGGGAGTATTCTGACAGGTCTGTCGAGCGTGTTTATTAGTATAAATTACTCTTGTGGTTACTTGGCAATACAAACAAAGGCTGTAAAATCGGAATCCCAAAAGTATTTAGAAGTAGGTGAGCAAACCTTTCCTTGTTGTTAACAACTGTGAATCTAAATCTTACCTCACTTAACACATAAAAAAGTAAGGCCACCTTGCTATAAATCCTGACGTAAGTGGGAGAACAACATCTGTTAAGTGGTTAGGGACTGAGATAGCTGCACAGATAAAAATATAGTTTCCTGCTCACTGTTACATAAAATAACTGATGGTTGCAAATGTGATAATTCGTTGAGGACAAAACTTGTGACACACCCACCGGCAATGGTCTCTGTAAATGGGGGCTGAAACCGTACCTTGTGCTTGAGGATCTGCTGGCTGATCTTGGCCGTCTGCGTTCCCATGGGCTCGGCAGAGCTCAGGCGTCTCTCTGTAGCACTGAGCCATTCTCCCAGCGGCTCCAGGGCTTCGTGGAACTGAAGAGCCAGAACCTGTAGCTCCTCCAACTGCTGCTGCCTGAGGGACCAGAAAGGAACGGAGGGGGGTTGTTTTTATTGGTACTTTATTTCTTTCACATATATATATATTTATTTTGTTATGCTTCTTGCTCGACTGAGATCTGGTTCTGTATTACACAGCTGTTGTGTTTTGTTGTTTGTTATTTTTTCCATCAACAGTTTACTAAATTGTCATGAAGTATAACTCAATTTTAAAGAATTTCATGAACAGGTTCTTTGTTGTTGCAGTATATTTTGTGTGTTTGAGGCATAGAGAGAGTCTTGCAAAATACACCACAGCATTTTCGACATGTCTAAGCATGAGGTTATTGTGTTTATAAATAAAGCAGTAGACATTGACATACAGTTATTTCTGTTTCAATTGTTGTTCACAGTTTGCATGAGTATACCCATCCTTCCTTGCATGCAAATTCACCTCATTTTGCAATTTAGTCCAACATGCCAGCAGACAGGAAAACGTGTTTTAAGTAATTTAGACTGCAGGTTTATTTGGAAAAAATTGCAACTTTTGGCGCTAAATTGTATCATTAATTAGCTATAAGCTACGTAGCTGCTGTTAGCATTTGATTGAAAATTGTACCACCCAATGAATGGCTCTGGGCTCTCATGAACAACACCTCCAATACAAACAAATGAACAAATGCTTCCCATCCCACTGAGATGAGGATTGGTGTCCGCCAGACAGAAAAATTCCCCAGAATAATGTTTTTATATCATGGCTTACAGCAAGTTGTCAGGCATAAATATGGTACAAATATTATATATTAGGACACTGTGTAATGTGAGCAGGGCCATCTGAAATATCAAACATAGTCACTGAGCTCTGTGTGTCCTAAATTTCTCTTCTCATGTTTCCCCCCAAAGAATCATTATATTCCTTGGTGAACAGAGAGCCTGTGAAATGACCACAGAAACCACAAGTAATGATACAATTCTTTCGTGTTTTAACGAAATATGCAGAGATGACAAGGGGAACAGAAAATAACCACAAAATAACATGTTGTTGAGGTACACCACAGATTACTTTCCCAAGCCGCAGTTAACAGCAAGACAAATCTGTGACTTTTTTTCCTCCGGTAAACTTTTTGTGCTGGCTGACACTAGAACATGAACCCACAGCTTTTCTCCACCCTGCAGTCACCTACCTGCCGCTAGCCTTGTCCAGAAGGTCGGTCCACCTTTCTGCTAGACTCTGGAGCTGGGTCTGGATCTTCTCTCGGTCCTGAGCGTCTGCTGCGACTGCTATCCTTGCTCCCTCAGCACGGATCATTTCCACTGTTGGCCTGCGGTCATCTAATAACCTCTGGAGCAGCTGGTTGCAGAGAAATACAAACAGTTACGGATACAATTCATACCGAATATTATGCTATTTGCAGTATTAAAACACAGGTGTTCCATCTCTCTAACATGTAGCTTTTAAAAGGGTGGACATGCAGTAATTGTAGAAACATCTCTCAGATTACAATATAATTCAACATCACCACAAACATAAGCCTCCATATGATATATTGCAGGGTTCTCTTATCAAACTACATTCATTTTTGCCAAGCAACTGAATGTATACTGCTGAAATAAATGTGTACAATCCACACTTAGAAAAGAATCACTCCATGTTTGTAAAGGGAGAGCAAGTTTACACTTTTGGTTTCTCCTAGTACTGACTATGCAATGTCTTTGTATGTCTGCGTCATTGTGTGGAGGTGCTTGAGAAAGATGTCTATGATCTTCAGTGTCTTTTGGACATTTGTACCAAACGAGTGAGCTTGGACTGCTAGTTGTCTAGTTGGCCCTGAGGAGACCTTGGGTCTTGCCTGGATCTGGGCCGGAAAGGAATCATTGATAGCAGTGCAACAGGATGTGGGGCAAATGCACAAGCTGTCAACATCAATCTGAGACTCTCTTTAAACTATATTGCCGTATTTGTTTTTTTTTTTCCTGGGAAGTGATCAAAGAAACAAAAATAAAATCATGAAAGGCATGAAATTAGCAAATTCAAGATTCAGTTGAGTAATATAGCTGTATAAAAAAGACATTTCAAATTTATTTCTTATTATTTCAATATAATGGTGTAATTGGATTGTTAAAATGTAGACATGTCATTTCGGATCAAGTGTGTATTGTATTCATTTCCTCCTTTTCCTCCTCACATTAGATCCCAGCATACATCAATGTTCCTTCCTTCCTGCTGTTTTAATGGCGCTCTCTCTCTCTCTCTCTCGTGGCTTTGAACTGGTCCAACATCTTTATTCAGCCCCTGAAACTCACTTCTGCTCACTTTTCTCTCTTTCTCAGCCAAATGGTGACACCACTCTGTATCACGGATGTAAACACGTGTGATTGGTCGCTGGTCCAGACTACAGAACTCTCGTGTACACAAACACAGGAAGTGTATGCTGGATAAACAAGGAAAAGTGTGTGACGGTGTGTCTCTGACAATAAAACATGGCCACCATGCATGCGTGTGTTTGTTTTTATGCCAGTCTGACTGGCAGACTTTCAACTAGGGCTGTTCGGATGTCAGACAGATGGATCTGTATGTGTGTGTTTGTCACATTCAAATATCTATTGTTTGTAATTGAAGGACACAGGGAACATCTGAATGTCAATAATTCAACCAATACCGTGAAACAAAAAGCCTGTTTACAATGACACATTGTAGTTTAAAAAAATATACTTGAAATTTGAAGCTAATGTACAACATGTGTTCTTGATTTCACTAAAGCACTGTCACCTGGAGCCCACTGCTTCATGCCGTAGTTTTTATCCCACTCATACACATATTCTTATCAGATATGTCGCATTCATCCTTCTCCTACCTTTTGTTCTTGGATCTGGGCCTTGACCACACGGTACTCGGCAGATGGAGGCTTCTGATTGACCACTAGTTCCTCTGTGTCGCTCAGCCAGCTGAGTAGAGGCTCCAGAGCATCCTGGAATTTCCCACAATGCAGCAGGGCCTCCTGTAACTGAGCAATCCGCTCTGCAACCTGGAGACAGAGGAAAAAATTGTAAGCAGTCTCTAATGATGGTTTTAGAATCTTGTAATCACATACTTGTGTATGTTTTAACTATTAGTTACACGTGTGCACGCACGCACACACACAGTGTCGTACCCGTTTGTTGAGTGAGTTCCATTGGAGGTTAGTGGTCTCCAGGTCATGCTCCAGCGCCTGGGTATCAGTATGTTTGGCTGCACTCTGGATCAGACCCTGACCCACTGCGTTGACATGCTGCAGCTTCGGTTGAATCCTGTCCACTTGCTCTCTCTCCACCGCCTGGGAGAGAAAAAGAAACAGTGGAATTTCCTCATTTTTAAATTCAAGGATTGACTTTTCATTAATACAATAATGTAAAAAAAAAAGTGAGATAGGAAGAAAAGGGTTCTCTATTAGAATGTCAGGCAGAAATGCACACACATTGTGCACCTACACAAGGAAGTGACTGGATATTAGAAGACAGACAGAGCAATATGCAGAGATACGAGAGGAGGGAGAGACAAGAAGGCAACTGGAGAAACGAGAGTGGAGGGAGGGGAAAAAAAAAAGACGGGTGGGGTGGGGGGGGGATTATGGGGATTAGAGGGTTAGACAAGTAAGGGGCTGGTTGGAAAAAGCTGAGTTGACAAAACACACACACGCACACATGCGCGCACACACACACACTTGCATGGGTGCACACAGCCTTCACAAACACAAATTTACACACACGCAAAATTTCGCCTGTCTGCCCACATTACTCACACATACAAGCCACAGTGGAGGGCTAGAGCCACCTTATGATGACAATAGAGGCAGCTAGCCGTCACTAAAGGCAGCCAGACCTCCATCCCTGGCCAAAACAGACAAAGTAACGGACAACACAGCTCCTCACTCATAATTTGTACAACCCAACTGTGCACATTATTTAGGATTTCAAACAGTGCTTTAATTGCAATTCTCATACTCAAATACTCAAAGTGCTTTCTAATAACTTACTAACTTATTATTGTGATTTATTATGCGAAAAAGACCAACTATAAATTGGTACAAGCCGCTAAAATAAACAATTATGTGACTTCTCTTTGTTTCACATCATTGCAAATAATACCTGCAAATGTTATAAGTTTTTAAATATTGTCAGACCAATCAAGCAATTTAACAACAGATTCACTGATACTTATGCTTACAGTAATTGTGAAGGAGATGCTTTTTTATTTTCTAAAATGTTTGACTAAAAGTATCAATTCAATTACATACTACCACTTCTTCTGCCTGGTTACAGTAGTGCATTAGTGCGTTATAACAGTTCATTCAAAGATTGTGAGAAAAAAAAAACAACACTGTTAAATTCCTGTGAACTGTCCTGCTAGATCCAACAATTTACAAAATACAAAAAACAACTTCATGTGCTTTAACAAAATCCCTGCCCAGTGGGAACCGTCTTAACCACCACCAAAACAAAATATATTCCCATTTGGCTGTCTCCTGGACACAATACTGTCAAATAGTGGTCTGTGGAAGGCATGCAGGGGGCCGCTGACATCAAAACATTGAAGAAGTCCTGACATTTAAAATCGGCCCACAGAGGGAGAATTAGGTTCGGTGGTCATGATGCTATAGCAGCCAAACCCCAACAGCCACACAAAGAGAGACAGAGACACACACACACACCAGACGGCAACAGTGAATTTGGTAAATCCAAGGGCTGTGGGAAAATAGCTAGTGTGACAATATTAAGCTAGGGAAATGTGAAAATGCAGGTTTGGGTGAAATACTGCTAGAGCCCTGAGGAAGAAGCAAAAAGTCACAACTGTTGTAGTGGTAGTGAAATAACAATTCACTGTATATTGTTTGTATGTGTGTAATGACAGAAATGAAAACATCTGAAAAATGTGTTTTACTTTACTTTCTCCTTGAATTCTAAATTACATTTCTGTGGGCCACATGAGCAAAACTATCATCTTTCATCTCATCAAATTATTCTTTTGACCTCCAACAAACAGCATACCAAGGCTAATAGTGGTCTTGAAAGAGGACTAGAGTGTTTCCCAGAAAAGGAGAGTATACAATTTTCAGCAAGTAAAATTTAATCCGTGTTCATTTTCCCCACAAAAATTAAGCAATTCAGGACAATTATCAGGATATACATGACTTAAAAGCTGGATACAACCACAAGGTTGAGGTTTTGTTTCAGTATGGAATGTGAATTGTGGGAGTTTCCACACAATTGTCTGCCAAAATGGTGATTATTTAATGATTTCAGATGAAATATGCAATGTAAAACCACACAAAAATTATAAACTAATGTTTTGAAAAAAACATTTTAAAGAGGTGAATATTTTCCCTCATCACTTTTGGAAACTGAAAACTGCCAAATTTATGTCCTCTTATAATTTAAAGGACATTTACGGGACTGCAGACACACTCTTTGCAGTGGGTCATAATTAAAGGTTTTGCAGGTTTATGCTAATCTGGATTAAATATGGCAGCAAACTACAGGTTTTCATGCCAAGCCTGTGTTTGTGTGTGTGTGTGTGTGTGTGCGTGTGTGCATATAGTTCCAAATTTGTGTATACATTCTTCAGTGTGAATTGTGCACAACTATGAATTTATATCCATAATTGTATGTTTGAAAAGAAATGATTAAGTGTGCCACAGGTATGAATGTGTGTGCAGCACTGAATATGAATGAACTGTGTGTGTGTGTGCATGTGTGTGTGTGTGTGTGTGTGTGTGTGTGTGTGGGTTCCCGTCCAGTTTGGATGCAGCTGTGTTGTGGTGATGGGCGTCATTGCTGCTTGGAACAGGAAGTCTGTCGGCCAGAACAACAATGAGCTGCAGCCATGACCTGCTCCGCCCTACGCCTTATCCTGGAGTGTGTGTGTGTGTGTGTGTGTGTGTGTGTGTGTGTGTGTGTGTGTGTGTGTGTGTGTGTGTCTCAGAGGTAGAGGTGAACAGAAAGGGGGGAAAAAAACAGGGAAAGTACACCTATTCATCACCAAAGCATACAACTATGTATATACACACATGTTAAGGTTGTAGTGATGCTAACATTTCATTCTATTCTCCATCCTCTGTTTTCATTCCCCTCTATTTTCCTTTCTGTCTCCTTTTCAGCCGCCCTTTCTGCTCTTTTTCTCCCTCGCCTGCTCAAAGTGGTTGAATCCACTAAACCAGAGATCTGGAAAACGTCCCACATACTTGTCATTCTTCCCCACCTCAGCCGGCACACAGCAACTCACGCACACGCTCTTAACCGAACTCTCATCACCACACTTGTCATCCTCGGCCTACTCCTCCTCTTCCTCCCGTCATGTCATCGCTCATCCTTCTACCTCTTCTGCTGCGGCTTGCCCCCCCCACCACCACCACCACCACAGCTGCCCCTTTTCTCTTTCATCTTACTCCATCCCTCCATCTGGTCCACAAATCCACACTGGCTTTCTCACTTTAGCCGCAGTTCAGTGTGGACAGAGAAGAAAGTCGCTCTGTCTAAAGCTGGGAAATGGAGATGAAAAACTGATACAGGCTAAATACATGATATTGCATCGATATGTCTGGTTAAATAGCAGTTTGAGTGGCTATTTAAAAAATATAAACTATGAAGAATTGATAAATATTTTAAAGATTTTCAAGTACTTGGAAATTGACAAAAAGCTAAACAAAACAATCACCACAGTCATTTGGACAACATTAACAACATCCATCGTGGCTTCATAAAGTTGAGTCAAAGGCTCTGACTAAATACTGATAATCCTCTCAATGGTAGAAAATCTTGACAAATATAGTGCATGAGTGTGAAGGCACATGACTGTGTAACATACATACAGTTCATGCATGTGGATAAAGCATGTAACTCCTAACCTACACACAGATCATTACTGATAAAAACATCAAAAAAGTTCAAACCACTACTGTCATCACTGCATTTGGTGAACCAGAATTTATGCTTAGGAACTTGACAACATAAACAAATTATATCTCAAACAGAAAAATGTATAGCTGAGCGTGCCGGATGTTTTCCAATGAGGCAGAGTTTTCCAAGATGTTATCAAGGCTTTTAAAGTTAATCTCTGGACTGTGTCCTCTCTTTTCATCTTCCCTTTCCTTCATAACTGATTTCCATAACTATGTGATCGGTCTATCTTATGAAAAGATAGTGGTCATACGAAAATGTGTCCTTTGAGTGTACCCTCTACAGCTAGTTCCACATCTGGTGTGAAGCGAAGGTAAAATAAGACTGGAATGTGATTTAACAGGAACTTGCTGCATAAAGACAATAAATAGAAACCCAGAAGGGAAATACGAACAGCCTGAATATACTGTACCATAGTTAAAGTGTTGTCTTGAAAGCATCATGGCAGCCATTGCACTCTAATACTATCAGCCTCGCTCACACTGCTTTCCTTCATCCTTCAGCCATTCTGTCTTCCTGCCTCTGCCCCCGCCTCTTGCTCTCTTCCTGTCTTTCAACCCTCATCCTTCCTCGCTCTCTCCTTTCTCTTTTATTGGGATGGGAATGAGAATAGGAAGGGAGGCAAAGAAGGAATCCGTTTCCAAACAAACCTCAACGGAAAAAAATAAAGCCACAGACGGACGTCTCTATCTATGATCACAGGGATAAAGGGGTTAATGGGTTAATGCATCCTATTTGAAACCAGTGGTCTAATTTGAATGTTAAACAAATGCAGACTGCAGTCAAACATTTTTATTCTCAAACTGCTCCATTTTTTCCCTTTATATTTCTGTTATCAAACTGTTTTATCTTCCAGGGAAGAGAATAATTTGGTTTTGACTTACTCATGTTTTACATTCAGGGGATGACTATTCTTTCCATATTTGTGGGATATCTGAACTGCTAATCAACTCATTGTGAGCCAAAAAAAAGACTACCGCTCTGCCATTTTGAAGTGCTGCGTTTCCTTTTATCACAAACTAAGCCAGGGATGAAGCAGCAGACGCAGAAACAAGAATATGTAAAATAGGAGAGAAATGCTGCAAATATTTGATCTGTTGGATCGATTTTTTAAAACATTCATCTATATTCAATTCCAATGGGAAATCAATGTCCTGCTTTTGCTTTCATGCTTTTCTGTGTTCCTGAGCACCCCTCCTCCTCCTCACACGGCCTTTCGCAGGTTTATGCTGGAGGCGGATGTTCAGAACCAGAATTATCACATCAATCAAAACAGAAATGTATGAGCCACCTGGTTCTCTCTCTCCCTCTCTTTCTCTCTCACGTTTTTTTTTTTCGCTCCATCTGTCTTTCAGTGACTCGTCTCCTTTGCACATTTGTTTCAAATAGTCCATCTTTATTTAAAAATTAGGTATATGCAGATTCCAGGAACCTACAGGACTGTGGGTCTTTGTAAGACCTATTACCTTCTACTTCAATGACACATAGGTTCTGTAACTTCTGATATATAAATATGCAATGTACACTGATAATATTCAGAGCAATTATAAAATAACCTGAATCCTCTTTCAGGGGTCTAATATGACATTTATATGTTGACAATTGCCCATCTCAATCCCAGCCATCAGTCACATTGTATGCTCCCTCATCCCAGTTCATCAAGCAGCAGGCTAAGTTAGTCCATCGGTCTGTTTATAGGGCACACATACACACTGTGCCTTAAAATGAGCTCAAAATAATCTAAACACCTCCTGCCTGTGTCTGCTTGCCAGCCCTGCTCTCTTATCTTTGTACCAAAGCCTCGTGTAGCGTTAAAGGTTCTCCCCTGTGCAAACAAAAGCTTCCTCCACTCAACCTCTCGTCATAACTCTTTGTGTGTCTGCTGCTTTGTCGATCTAGAATCTGCCAATGTATTTCTATTTTCAAATTAATTTCTACCAGTAAACTAACATTAAAAAGTTCTTGATATATGTATATTAAAGTACCAAAGTGGACAGGAGATCTGTACAGAGTAAGAATGAGCAGAAAAGGGACAAATCTGAGAAAAGAATTAGTGCATTTGGGGAAAAAGAGAGAAACAAGATGGTACACAAAGAGGGAACATTAAAAAAACAGAAGACAGGACTGTCAACAGGCCACAGTTTCAGTGTTGTGCCTGACACTTTCTTATCTCATATCTAAGTTTATATTCCCCAGACACCATCACACAGTTGGAGTAGCCATGTTTCCCTTACAGAGACCCACAGTGTTTACCTCACACCTTGTTATCTCAGCAACAAAATCATCCGAGCATTGCTGAGAGGAGGAGGAGGGGGAGGAAAGGGAGATGTGGGGGAAAGCAAGAAGTCAGTTGCGGAGGGGGGAAAGCAGGGCTGAAAAAAGGGGATTTCGTCACGCAACAAAAGTGCATGTGTCACCTATGAGAAATGTGCAAAACAAACTGGAGACTCGATTTTCCAAAACGTCATCTATTATTCATTATTATAAAAAATGACTTTTTTCTTTTTTAAAGAGGAAATGTGCATGATTAAGCACAAGTTATATCTTTTGGGGACCATACTTTTAATTGGAGCCAAGTATCATGTCTCAAAACACCCCAGGAGCAATGAAAGCCTGCAGTTATAAAAAATCTAAAAGTTTGCTCTTCTGTGTGTTAAAAGGCTTTCCAGTTTCCCTTTATGTCTGACCTGGAAAACTCTACTTTAGTAAGTTTCTTACTGATTTTCAGGTCTTCTGCACTACAGCATTCTGTTAAATCTGAGTGGACACACAACATCAAATTACAATAAACTGAAGCTAGAGAGGTTGTGAGTGGAGAGTCAAAAACCAGTAACACACAAAGACCCACACACATTATGACAAACACACAGTCAAATGCAATCATTAATACACAGGGACAGAATAAATTAGATGTGACTCAGTGGTCAGACCAAGCTTGTGCCAGATGCAAACTCTAATGTAATAAATGAGGGGCAGCAGTTTGCATTGTCAGTCACATCAGTGGTCACCCACATGACAAGAGTGTTTATTCATGATGTACACCAATGAATCATTGAGGTGATCGTCTTAAAACGTTTCATGTTAAAAAATAATTTAGACTAAAATATGTTAAAATACATTGATGTGAAGGTCACTTGCTTTCCGTGGTGAAATGCTTTAGGATTGCAATTATTTTTTGCTGTAACCACATAAAGGCAACTGTGATTTATTATTCCAAAGGAGGAACATTACTCAACTAGCATATTAATTCTCTAGATATTGGGCCAGAAAGCGAATCATAGCAGATGACCTAGAAAAGCACAACAGGGTGTTAAACGCATTGTCACAATGACAAAGACTTTTTTCACTTTAGCATGCAGCCGACACATTAAAACAAAAAGGAAAATTTAAATAAAATTAAAAAAAAACAAGTTGAATCCTGAATGCTGATGAATTATTAGTCCAAGAGTCACACTGACAGTTGTGTGTTGTACCATTAATAGAATATCCATTTCAGATCCATGACTGTACACAGCAGTTACAGTCCAACACTATGCATACTGTATCACTGATTACATTCTTAGAAACCAAAGTAGTGTTCTCAAACACTGACTTTTTTTCAAAGTATATAAACAAGATGGAAACATTAGCCTGTAATACTTCCTGTACATACACAGCTGGGAGACACCCATGACGAACCCATAACATTCTGTTTTCTATATATGGGCAGTGTAAACACAACAATGGCATGCGTTTGAGATAAATGTTGTTAACTTTGCACTTGAGATCAACATTATAAGTAGGCCACAGCCACATAGTGCCCTTTTAGCTTCACACAAACATGTGATCAATCTCAAACATGTGCGTGCAGTGTAGATTAGCACTGACCCCCACCCAAACACACACACCATATGCAGAGCACACACATATTGTATACACACTGGGGGTATTTTCCCATAAGTAGCAAAGCCCCCATCTGAGCATCATATTGCAATCATTTTAAGCCCTACTACTGACACACATCTAGCTAATTATGGCGTCTACATAACTTCACCCCCCACATGCATTTTCCATGCCATGTCTACATCAGTTATAGCCAACAGTCAGCTACCTGACCCAATTCTTTTTCCATGCTATGCCTCTGCATGTCCACATATAATGCATTCATTGCTAAGAACAGATTTTTGCTCTCCGCTATTACTCTTCGCCATGCAATCCTGTCGTTGTGGGATATATATATACACACAGACACCACGGTTTCTATGGTCTCTGAATGAGTGCCTTATCTGAATGCCAAATATACAAGTAAAAAATGCAAAAGAAACCTCCTGCCAGATGAAACTTCTAAGCTCTTTCTTGACTTATTATTAAAATCACTGTTTATCTCAATTGCGACAAATGATCAGTGGTCTAGAGAGAATAGGAAGAAACTGTACAAGACTATCAATTCTTTCTGTAATATATAAATTAACGAAAATGAGAGCATACCTCTGCCTTTGTGTCAGTGTCGAAACACTGTAATACTGTTGTTGAATCATTCTCTGCTTCAGAGCTCCGTTCTGATTCCGAGAGAATTTCTGTATGACAAGCTGCGGCCTCAGTCTGGGGCTCATTTTCCTCGAGCCCACAGGCCAGTGCTTGGCTTGTTTCTGCCTGTGTAAAAAGGCTCTGTACTTCTGGCTCAAGTTGGTCCAAGGCTTGGTCTCTGGAAACGAGCAGAGGAAAGTCCAGAGCAGAGCCATCAGACTCCCAGTCGCTGTCCCCTGTCATAGAACCAAGGACAAACTCCACGCCATCCATCCCAGACTGGGTCCCTTCAGAGTACGAGTCCAAGTCCAGCTCATGGACATCCTCACAGGCTGAACTGACATCTGGGGGGCCAGGCTGAGGCCGCTCAGGTGCCGCCATGTAAACAAAACTGTCAGGGGAAAGCAAGGCTCCCTCCTCCTCTGGGTCTGTGCAGCAGGAAGGTTTGGGGACAGGACTTGGGGGAATGGAGTCTTCAAGTGGAGATGGGGGACAGTCATTTGGATATTGGGGAGGCACAGACACAGCCAGGTAAACAAAACTATCTGACATCACAAAGGCCTCAGAGTCTTTACTTTCCAACCCAGCACTGCAGGAGTCAGATTTAGAAGGTGACTGAAGTAAAGAGGAAGTTGGTGATGAGTCTGTATGTTGAAGTGGTAGGATAGGAACAGAGTCTGATTTTGGGATGCTAGCTGTCACCTCTTCTATAGTTGCCGGATCTGGGTCTTGTCCAGATATATCCAGGCCTGAGACTACATCTGTAGGGGCAGCCAAACTCTCTGACACATGCGATGTCTCTTCAGTGTCACAAGTTGATGCCATATCAGACTCGCTCATCTCTGAGGGGACTGAATCCTCTTGACAGGAATTTTGAACATCAACATCCTGTGTACATTCATCGTAGATTTCTTTTTCAATCGTTTGCATTGGCTCCAGAGAATAATCCATGAGAACTCCCTCACTACTGTCCAAACTTGTCTCAGATTGGTTATACACATCCCACTCAGTTTCTAACTCCTCTTCTTCTTTTAATTCTCCATTGTCCTGCTCATTCTCCTCCACTTGTTCCTCCTCCTCAGCATAAGGGTTCAGAGGACTATGAGATGGAGAGGTATCCGTCTTCTCACAATCCTCACCATCATGCTCTGAAGAGGCCCCACTATCTAGATCTGTTTCAGTTCTTGCAGGTCTCCCCTGTTCACAGTCTATCTGAGTGATATCACTAATACCAGTTCTGTCTGGTTGGGACGTGTGGACTCCACTGGAGTCTGACTCCAGTTGGTGACCAAGAGCAGAGTCTGTTTGATAACTAATCTCTTCTTCTTCCGCCTTTTCTTCATAATAATCAACATCACACTCTTCATCGATGAAACCATGTTCCTTTTCATGATCCTGTGATCGCATCAAGTCAAAGTTTGAAATCTGATCTCGCTGCTCAGAGTGATTAAAATTCAAGTCTTTTGTATTCGTTTCTAAGCCTGATTCACTATCAGACTCCACAGAGTGGTGTGTGTCTAGAGGAAGAGTTCCTTCAAAAACTACCCAGGCAGTATTTTCTTCTTCCTCTTCCGCTAAACAAGGAAGTGTGTAGGGATCAAGAGGCTCAGGATCTACACTCATCTCCACTCCCTCCTCTCCTTCCTCTTCTTCACATTGCTTCTCCAGCTCTAAGAAAAGGTCATCTGACTCAGCCCCTGAGCTAGGGCAGGGCGAGGCACTGGGGACCCCAGGGCCTCCAAACTCTGTAGGGGGAGTTAATACTGGCCAGTGTCCAGAAGAGCCTGATAAATCCCATCCCTCAGATTCCAGTGTTTCCCTATCCCAAGACTGGTCAATAATCTCCCTATTTTCTAATTTAAGGACTGCCTCCCACTCTCTTTCCTCTCTTTGAGCTCTCTCCTCCTCAGCTTTATCCCTTTCTTTTTTCCTTGCCTCCTCCTCCTCCTCCTCATCCTGAAGCATTTCCCTGAAGTCTTCCTGCTCTTCTTCCTCAAGCTCCTCAAGTATTTTGCGCTCATCCTCCTCAAATTTGAGCTCAGAGGCTGTGCGTTCTCTGAGGTCACCTCCCTGAGCACCCCAGCCAAGGAGCCCCTCATCACCTCCCTCCTGACTAATACAAGGGGAAAGAGGCAGCCCTCCATATACTAATCCTTCCTCTTCCTTTAAGAATGGAGATGGGGGGTCTAGTAGATAAAGTGACTCTTCGTCCGTGTTGCTATCCTCACCCAATAAGGGAGGCAAAGGGGGGAAAACGGGGAAGTTGTGTCTCTGGCCCACCTGGGTTCTTTTTCCTGTTATACTGCGGGGCCATGTGCGGGCCTTGGTAGGAGGGCAGAACACTGGTTTTGGTGGGATGAGTGGGGCATTGTCCCCCTGGTCCTGGTCCAAAAGAGGAGAATCACTCTCTGAATCTGATGTCTTAACTGAGTCAACAGGCTCCTCTGGGATCTGCCTAATACCAACTTTTGAAGAGCTAGAAGTCCATCTGTGCTCTGTGCTTTTTCTCTCCACCTGTCTGGATGTACTGGGGCTATGTTGTGGTGTAGTTCCAGAAATCTGTGGTGCTGGAGTCTGGCTAAAGGCAGGTAGCTGTTCTTTGGAAGGAGACGGCAGCACATGAGTCTGTTTATGTTGCTTTTGCAAAGCAGGATGAACCTGCTTTTGCCTGCAGAGCGGATGCAGCTGGAGAGGAGGCACTGGGCTAACTGTTGGGGTCAAAGATGGTGAGGAAGAGACAGGAGGTGTGGGGGGAGCAGATGATAGAGGAGAAGGTGTATAAGGAGGTAAGGAAGGAGTGGATGAGGTAGGGGTGGAGGGATGAATGAGCTGAACAGGTGGTAGGGAAGAGAGAGGAAGCCCTGCCCCAGACAAACGCTTCTCTGCTCCTTCAACAGATGAGAACTCAAGTCTTTCTGCAAACTCCGGATAACTTGGGGGCATAAAAGCTTTCCAAGAGCGGCGGTTTGGATTATCCTTCTTATCACTCGCTTGATGGCGCCTCTTGGCTACCGCAGCCACGCCAGTAGAACCAGATGAAGAGGGAGCCATAGGTAAACCTGAACCTACAATGCCAACTGGTGGTGACATAATCTGAGGATCACCAGTTAGTTTTAAGGCATCAAAAATCACCCTCTCATCTAGTTTCTTCACTCCTCCAGTATTATCTGCATTCCTGGAGACAAAAACACCACCTATATCAGCTCCAATGGTGCCATTGCTGGATAGTGTACTACCCTCTCCTCTTCCTTCCCCACCAGAGCCTAGAGTGCTCCTGGAAGGTTGGCACAATTTGGTCCCTTGGTCAATCTGTTCATTTATTCGCATGGTATCATATATGGAACGCTGGGGGACATAGCAGTCCTCGATGTATGCCTCATCCTCATCACCTTTTCCAAGGCAGCGTGGGTTCTGTCTCAGACAGTCCGGACGACTAAGGGGTTTCCCCATTCTGTCCTCCTCACTATTCTTTGGCTGCCTTAGAAAATCTGGTTCTGATTCAAGGTGCAGGTGTGGCACGGCACTTAGAGAAATGAAAATGGAAACTACACACAAAAATGGGGTCCTTGTGGAAAATTAATTCCTTTACCTTCAGTTGTCCAGAGTCCAATAATCCACAAAAATCACGCAGTCCAGTTGGCTGCATTGAACATCCTTTAGGTTTCACATTCTAAAACAAAAATTCCAAAACATTATCATCCACCATGTTATTCCAGTGGTTTGTTGTGCATTCTTGCCTATGTCACTTCAACAGTTGTGTATTTCCTTGGTCTTTCTGAGATGCTGTGTGACATCAGTGAGGGAGTGAGAGAGACAGCCCTCCCCCTCGGCACCATATTAATCACCAGTTCTGTTTATTCGAAAGGCTTGCAGGAATGAGAGAGAGGTGGAGGGATGAACAGCGTGAGGAAGGGAAAGAAACGGTCATCATCTACTTCTCTGAGAAGTGCAAAGTCAGAGGTGAGGTGAGCGCCATGCAGATAACATCCCTTGGTTTTGCTGTCATAAACGCAGAGTATGTCTGTCTCCTCCATATTCATGTACAGCAACTGTTTCCTTGACTCCTCTTTGGCTCATTCCAACCTTCTGCCTCCTTCCTCTTTGGTCCTCACCTCTTTGCCACAACAGGAAAGGGGAGAGTTGGCTTGGAGAAGTTCTACAGTCTCAGTGAGAGGCAGGCAGGGAAGTGTAAAAGTCTCCTTTTAAGGTGAGAAAACCCACTCTGTTATATAAAAGAAAGACTGCGTGGGGTGTAATGAAAGTGCAATAGTCCATGGATTTGTTTCACTTGTATTTTTCTTTGTTTAAAAATGTTCATCACAGAACAAAATTAAGGACAATATGAACTGTATTAAATGAACGAGAAGAACAGAGTTTATGAGGCAAGGAAACCCAACTCCAGAAAAATATGAAAATAGAAATCCCTTTACCAAGTCTGCCACTTTGTGGTCCGGTGAGTGTTAAAGCAGTCCCCAGCTTTTCTTTTCTATTTCTTCTGTCATCTGCACCCATTACAAAGAATCAGGGCTTTGTGTGTGCAGAACAAATCCTAATTTTGTCTAAGACATCTCTTCACCATCATAAGAGTCATCATTGGCGGAAGAAAATCAACTCCATTATTCATACAACAGTCAAGTATTTGAAGAAAATGCTAAATCCAGAACAAAGAAAAAACTGTCTGCTTTTGTGTGAAGAAATCCCCGACAATGTTTCAATCCTTGTCTTTCATCTCGCTTTATTTTTCCCTCATCCTCAGATCATCCACAGCTCCAGGTGGTACAGTAGATCGAAAGCAAGCAGATTCTTGGAAGGGGGTAAGGCTGGAGTGAAAGAGGGCATCTGGGGGTAGACAGAAAATGGGGGGCTGGGGGCTGGGTCCTGGACCAGGCAAGCAAGCAAGGCAAAGCAGTGAGTTGTGGGAGTGTATCCAGAGGGCAAAGACCCAGACAGCCCTCTCAGCTCCAGTCCAAGCTTTGCTTTGCAGGCGGTGTCTTCCCCCTCTTTACCAGCAGACAATCCCAGGACACGCTCCCTTCCCTTTAGCTCCGTCTTTGCTGTTTTTCCTCCCCCAGCTCCGGACACAGTACTGAGAATAAAACAAAGTGCCACGCAATCCCAGTTCCTCTTTTCTCTTCTCCTTTCTCTCTTTGAAACGTGTGGGCTCCCAAAGCCTTGCTCTCTTTCTCTCCCGGTCTCTGTTCTCAGGCCACTACACAGCTGAAATGGTTTGCAGCTGCTAAAAAAATCTCCCTCTTTTCCTCTCACTCTCGCTCTCTTGCTGCTCCCCCCTTCGTCTCTCCTCTCTCTCTCTCTCTCACTCACATGTCCCTACTCTTTCTCTCTCACGCTCACTCACTCACTCTCTCCCTTTCCTCCCTCCCTCCCTCCTTGCTTGCTGTTTGTATTTGAATTCAGCTCCGTTTGTTCTGTTTCCTGCACTGGTATTAAAACACAGGAAGTGCTCCAATCATGCTGGTTTCCTCTCTCCAACAAAAAAGAAAAAAAACATGGGACAGAAAGAGAGAGAGAGAGAGAGAGAGAGAGAGAGAGAGGAGGGGGCAGAGGTGTAGGAGAGTTTAGTAGTGATAGAGGGGGAGGCAGGGTGTTGAGAGGGGGTGTGGAGCAAGAGAGAAAGAGGAGAGGAGAGGAGGGTTTTTCTTAACAAAAAATATATATGCAGAATACTGGGATGCAGGTGATTATCTCTTGTTGAGCAGTAAGTCCAATTAAATAATGAGGGAAAAAAATTAAAGAGTAATGAATAAAAATACTAAAATATGACCCAGATGAGGGCTTTCCTCCTCCTCCTCCTCCAGGCAGACAGCATATAATACAGTATATCTCTCCCTGTCTCTGCTGCCAGATTTGATGCAGCGAGAGAGGGAAAGAAGGGGGCTAGCAATGAGATGGCTACATACATGGATATATTCATCACAGCTTTGTAATCCACTTTTAATTCTCTATGGGCTTTCCTCCTCTCTTTGGAGCACAAAAACACTGTCCGCTGAGGGTGAAATGATACAAAGTCAAAGAAAGAAAAGAAAAGAGGAAGGGGAGAGGAGTGGAGGTAGAGAAGGAGGGGCGGGATTGTTAGCCGACAGCAGAAAAAGAGGCTTATCAGAAATGAGCTGCCTTTGTTTTTTTTTTTTTTTTTACCCCCAAGCAATAGTCCAGGCTGTAGGCAGACAAGGAAGTGAGTCAATTTTTATTCACTCCACTGTTTTTTCCTTTGTCATAGTTTTCCCAGGTTTACTGTTGTGACGCAATTACTCCATCGAGCAGAAGTAGGGCTGGTAGTAGCCAGTGATTTAAGAAAAAAAAAAAACTATGGAAAACACATAACACATATACACACAAAAGTCTGTGATATTCACAGGCTCCACTTGCGCATTCCCGTCTGCGCCTTCACTGAAACTCAATCCGGCTGGGGAGACCAGTGTGTGTGTGTGAGTGTGTGTGTGTGTGTGTCAGAGGGAGACTGAAGGGGCCAAGAGAAAAAGGAGCTGTGCACAAAAAGCATGAGGGGAGGGGGAGCGCTGTCTGCCTCTTCAGGATGCCACACAAAACCCCTGAACTGCCACCCAGTCAGGCAGAAGATACCAGCAAACATGGCAACCTGCAGCCTCTGAACTTTAAGACACATTGTTTTCGTCTTATCTAAAAGTTACAGACTCCCCAGTGCCAGTTGTGGTGTTACTCCCCCTCCATCTTCTTTCTCTTCTGCTCTTTTTCAGCGAGCCTGTTTGTTTAAAGCCGTCTCGCGGAGCCCGGCTGATCTGAAGCAAAGCACGCCTGCTTTCTTTTTTCCTCCCCCCTGACTACTTTGCCTCAACGCTGATTTCCAATACTCACAAGAGGAGCTCTCTTTCTAAACTGTTGCACAGAGCCCGTGGCTTGCATGTCAAATATGCTAAATACTCCACTCTTTCTTTTTAACTGCCCTCCCCCCTCCCTTCTTCCACCCCCTCCTCTGTCAGTTGCGCTGCAGCTGTCATTGCTGCGTCCAAGGCAAACGTCTTTATAGAAACAAAAGGGGTTTGTCGCTGGTTTGCTACGCATACATGCGCGTGCATGCTCATGTGTACGAGCAGAGTTCAAAAACACTCGCGTGACCCACGGCTAACCGACAATCCCTGCTACACAGACCACAACAAGATTTGAATCCAAGCATTCACAGATGTGGGCCAGCTACCAGGAGAGATGGAAGGACAGGGAGAGGGGGAAAAGAAGTTTACTTAAGAGGAAAGGAGGCGTAAAGGACAATGAGGGGCTGATAAACAGATTGTGCTTGTTTAATTTGCTCATTTAAATGAGGTCTTTTGCCCTTCCCCCTCTTCCTGGAGCTCATTGAGTATTGACACAAGCACAGGCTATGTCTCCACCTATGACCCCCCAAGATCTATTTAAGATTAAATTTGATTAGTTAATCCCTCTGCAGATCCATCTATGCCCCACTCCCCTCCCATAATTTCTTCATTCCTCCGTCGTCACGGCTGGTTTAAGAGTCAAAGAAGGGACTAATGGGGGAGGTGGGAGGGTGTTGAGAGAAGAGTGAGGAGATGCAAGGATTAGGGGTTTAATTTTCCCTGGAGGTCATTGTGCGGCACAATTTTTCCTGCCAGTGTCATGTAACACTTTGGATAAAAGGATCCACTAAATGATCTGTTATTCACGCACAGTGCTGTTGTGCTTTGGCTTAACTTAAACAGTGCACACGGCATCTTGAACCTTGAAACCACTTAGTGCAGTAAAGTGACATAAACACACAGGTGGTGGGCATAAAGTATGTATTATTGACTTTTCTGGGTGGTTTATTTGCTCATGGGGGAACACCTGTTGACAGGGAAACATACTTTTCTTCATCTCCTTTCATTTCTTCCCAGTCAAAGTAACTCCATAACCCTTCTTGTCGAAACACTGTCATTTAAAGGCACTTCCTTCCTCGACGTCTTATTTTTTAATCTGTCTACAGCCGTCCCAGCTTCCCACCCCCTCTCTGCTAATCTGGCAGCAGGAAAACCCTACGCTAAACCCACCCTCCTCTTTTCCAACTCTCGAGGGTAGTTTTATATTAACTAGCAGACCCTTTCACCTGCCTGCGATTGTGTGTGTATGTGAAAGCATTTATTGTTCTCAACCGTTCTCAGCCAGAGTCGACACGAAGAGACCTGAATGCAGCGCACACACGCACACACACCCACACGTTCTTCTAGGCAAATCTTGCCCAGCCTGGCTCTGTGTGTGTGAACCAGTGTGTTTTCATTCAGCCAGCAGCCCACTATATACTACAGATGTTTAATGTCCATGAGCGATTAATTCTCAACGGACTTTTCACATTATAAACACTTGGCGTTCAATTCTCTGTGGTGATTTACACCATTTGGGGAGTTCCATTGTGGTATAAATAGTTTTATCCTCTTTCAGTGACCCCCTCTTTCTCACCCTCTCTTACACATCAAACCCCACTTGTGAAGCCAGATGCTGAAAGGTCAACATAAGAGATCTTCTCTCTTTTATTCGCCTATTCTCTTTTTCTTTGTGCATCCTTCACCACCCACACACCCACCTGACCAGAAGGAACTTAAACCACTATCTTAGTGTTTCTGCTCTACACAAACACACACACATATACATACATACATACATACATATATGTGTGTGTAGTAGTAAATAAGGTGGGTTAAACATGCTTATTGTCAGCCATTTACTTAGTGTTATATTTAGTAACATGGATTGTATGAAGATGGGAAGAAACATTTATGAATGGCCTGTTTTTATCACAACATCGAGAAGCAAAAACACAAAATGATAATGCATTTTCCCAGATTTATACTGCACCCTAAGATATTTGGAAATAGCATTGGTTATGCAAATATATATTAACTCTATGAACTACCTAATGCACAAAGATATGCTAAGAAAACATATCTTAGTTAACTTGTTTTAATCAAAAGTAAGTAAAACAACACAGTTAATACACTTTGTAGTAAAAACAGAGTGATTAAATAAAACTCCATCAAGCTACAACTGATCTTACTAGTAATTGTCCCAGTTCAGTTCAGACTAGAATAGCATATTGAATTTCAATGAGCTGAGAAAAAGAGAGTGAAAAAAAGACGGAGTGAGAGGGCTAGGCTGAGCTGTGGCATGCCTTTCTAATTCACAACAGCTGAAACAATACAGGACCTGAGAGTGGAGAGGGTAAGACATTACACACACACGCACACACACACACAAAGAGGGGTAAAAGGTATATATATATATGTGTGTGTGTGTGTGTGTGTGTGTCAGCAGGTTACAGGAAACTTTGACCCAGATGAAACTGGTTATATGATTAAAGAAATGATGTTAGCGTGATCCAATCGGCCCCACATGCAGACACAGACAGAAATAAGAGTCATGCACTCAGGCATTCACTCACTCACATACAAAATCACACACACACACTAACAGACGTGACTACGCTGGGAGAAGAAGAACAGAAAGAGGGAACAAAGTCCAGGAAAAATCCTGAGTGCCTGTAAACACCACTGGTGTCCAGATGACGTATGACTTGGATTAGTCGGGGGAGTCATGGGGGGGTCACCGGGCTCTGACACACTGAACTCTTTTGACTGCACTCCCACCTTCGTGGAAAACCTAAACGTGTTCACCTTAAAACTGGTTATCTAGTTCATCAGAGTCCTGCTGAAAATGATTAGAAACAGAAACGGAGCTCAGCTTTTCCACTTGCCAGTTTCATCATGTGGGTTAAATAATGAATGTTCTGTATAATACATGAAGACCGATTTTTAATAGTGAAGGGCTGAAATACTGAACTACCTTAAATGCATATCAGAGTACAGAAATCTGGACATGCAGCTTGATGCTGGGACTTTACAATGATGATCACTAAATCTGCAGAAGGTTTAAACCCCTGGGATCCAATATAAAAGGGATTATAAGTTGTACTGCAGGTTTTAGTTTTTTTTAAAGATTTTTTTTGGCATTGCAGTGTTTAGACATCCTTAAGATGTTGTCAACAGAATCCAACATTTAAATGTCCAAACAGCTTTATACTGTAGGTAATATTTAGGACATCTTCCAGTTTCTAAGAGGCAACCATTCAGCTGCTGGCCCATTTTGGCTTGACTTCTACACCCACCGTTAAATAGGTGCTGACGCAGTTAGTGCGGGGAAGGACAGTGAGTCACTGGGCTTACAGATTCTCCAAGGACTGAAGACTGCAGGATGAGGTGGTAGAGAGGATAGATTTTAAGAGAATGAGCAGGAGTTAGAAAAGGTGAGAGCAGGGGAAGCATGCAGTCATGATTTAGGACAGGGATTTTCACAAGTATGTGTGCACAAAGACACTCGCATGCCTCCTGCTCTGCTGTCACCAAAACTAACCAGCCCTTCCCTGGAATGTCCATCTGCAGCTACGGGTTTAAAGCCCCATGACGCTGCTCTGCTAAAACACCAGTGTGTGTCTTTATGTGTGTGTGTATGTATATATGTGTTCTCTCATCCCACCCAGAGACTATTTCAGCTGCTTAGAGATGAAGGGAGCCAGGGGCTTGCAGGGGGATGTTGATGCCACACCTTAATGTGTGTGTGTGTGTGTGTGTGTGTGTGTGTGTGTGTGTGTGTGTGGGTGGGGTGAGGAGACAGCTGAGATTCCGGTTGCACCCCGAAAAAGACTGGAATTAGAAGCATCCTCTAATGCAGAGTGCACACACACACACACACACACACACACACACACACACACACACACACACACACACACACACACACACACACACACACACACACACACACACACACACACACACACACACACACACACACACACACACACACACACACACACACACACACACACACACACAGAACAACCCTAAATACAAACACAGATTCCACAGTAGCACATACAGTATGTGCAGACAGGACAGCCATGTATAAACATGTACATGATAAACAGCGTTACTGGGACACAAAGAGAAACATGCGGCAACTTTTCACATTTCAACTCGTCTGTCAAATGATTCCTTGATTGATCATTTAGACTGAAATATTAAATCTGTGAAAGAATTTGCTATTTGTCAGAGGCCTCTCCCACTCAGGTTTTGTGTATATAATGGTCTGAAATGTTATGAGATTCAATGACAATTCATTGTCATTTTACAATAGTGCACACATTTCATACATTGAGAAGCATGAACAAAGAGCTAAAGTTGTGAAAAAAATAAATACATCAGAAATCGTTAATGTAAGATGTCATCGTTTCTCTGTGATTATACACACAGTGAATTATGAACTTATGCAAATTTTTGACAGGAATAGTGATTTCACTCTCTCTCCCTCACTGATCCAGTATTTCTCTGAGATCACTGTTTAGATGATCTGACAATATCAACTCCCAGTCCCATGAACCCTTATCCCCTCGCTGCCCCCCACCCATCAAACACACACACACACACGCCTGAGCTTTTCTTTTTTTTTTTAAGGCATCGACATGACATCATTCCTCTGGATTGGAAATGGGGTCTGTTGGGGGAGGGGCGGGAGGATGAAGAGAGGGAAGAGGGGTGGCCTGGTCTGTTCTGGAGCCAGAAGGACACGTTTATGTTTGAACTGAACTGAGCTGGATCAGTTACAGTAAAAGAAGAGGTAGAGAGAGGAGGTAGAGACAAAGAGGAGACGAGAGAGTGGGCGAAAGAGAATTTCCCAGCCTCCCCCCATCCATCTTTATTATGACTATTAGAGAAGGAAAGAGGTTATATGTACTGCAGCTGCAATACGGACAGAAGATAAAAAATGAAACACAGTAAAAACAAGTTTATCTATGCCTCTGTCTGTAAGCGTGTTTCATGATCCTGCTCTCTATGATAATCTGGGTTTGTTTATTAGTTTCTGTTTTTTTTTTTTTGTTCTCAATCCTCAACAATATGCCCCCTGCTATCCTCCCCTTCATTTTCCTCCTATAAATACCCCTCTGCCCCCAGATAGACTGACAGACCATTTCTCCATGCTCTACATACTGTGCAGACAGTAGCTATTATACATCCTGCCCCTGCTATTACTTTTGCACCCAGTCTGCCACCAGTCTGCATGCACCTCAGTTCACAGCTTTAATGGAATAATATTGTAAATAGTGTATGCATAACATGATTAACACCTACATGTTGCCCTTTTTATTAGTTTTATCAATTTAGTAAAGTAAAATCTTTTACTAAAAAATAAAAAACACATTGCTATCCAATCTATCTTTAAAAATCATCATTCTAAGTTAGTATTAATCTATGTTTCTCCAGTCAACTTCCTCCAGCTTGTTATATTTATTTAAAACTAGTAGTAAAATACATTTTATTGACAAATTGGTTACCACACTCATATTTGTAATTTAATGCATGATTCAAAAGTAATTTAGCTGAATCTTAATAGGTCACTTTGGTCAATATAACCCTAATGCTATTTAGATTTAGAATTTCTGACTCTCTCATTAAAGAGACAGAAAAAGAGAGGGACCCAGAAACTGACCCACACATCTTTACAACGATGGAGTCAATCACTCTCAAAAGACAAGCAGGACTAAATTTTTAATATGTTTAATTTTTTAAAAATTAATAGATAAATAAATAAAAAACTGGTGCATCGTAGGGACTGCAGTGAGAAGCTGTGTTTAAGCATCCTGGTTGTGCGTGGGATTCGTGCCTATTCCCTCCTGAGCTCTCACATACTCACATAGTTGTCTAACGTGGACAGGATATTACATCATGGCAGAAAAATGTGGTTTTTAATGATAGTAGTCAGACTGAAAGAGCGGTCTGTACGCATGAAACGAGCAGCAGCGTAACACAATAAAAATACAATGTAGGTGCCAGGGAGAAGCACATTCCTAAGGCTTTAATTGAATTCAACACAGCAAAGGATTCCTCTTTAAAAGGTAGGGGCATGCTGCAATAGTCAAGACATGAATCTACGCATACAGTGATGTGATGGATTAAGCAATGCGACCATTCAGGATTTTTTCCCTTCATTCCTCAGTTAGGAAAAAATCCAAGTATAAACGTATTCACATGATAACAAAATGGCCGTAAACATGTGGACTTCCTGGTGTTGGATCCATTAAATCATTTCCTTCCATTCCAAAGTAAACCTTTGCAGCCAGTATTTATTTACCAGTTGTTTACACTTACACTACTTAGTCCACAAATGATTGGAAAATTAGTCCACAAAATTATTTAGACTTGGTCGTTTAAGTCCAAGGCAAAAAATGCTTTAAGGGTTTACTGCTTTCACTGTTTAGTAAACTAAACATGCTTTAGGATGAGGGATTGGACTGCGGGATGGATGCAATAAACGATAATCAGGAAACTGTGACTGACATTTTTTTTTTTAGTATTTTATGATATTTGCAGACCAAACATTACTTTTTTCCACTTAACACACACACACAACAACAACAACAGAGAAGCAGTGCAGACATTTCACATGCATGTACTAGGTGCTGCTTTGGTATCCAATATAATCCAATGTCCATCACTGCACTGACATGGACAACTAGTTCAAAGCATTACTAGTTGGTGCCTGACCAGCGAGAGGTGGGATATGTATAATATGTCGTAGTGTGTAGATTTCCATTTCTCTCAATAAAAAGAAGGGGGGGGGGGAAAACCTGCGTGACGCAGCAGTGTGTCAGGCATTTTAAAAAGATCTGTGACTGTAGTAATCACTGTCTGAACTCCTGATCTCTCTCTCTCACACACACACCTCATGGTCTCTACAAGTATGAATAAACAGAAAATCACAAATACAGACCTTCTCAGAGGTTCTACAAATATTGAATGTCACTATTCATCTCTCTCACATGCACACACGTTAAGATACAGTTTTTCTCTGCAAATTTCTGTGGAAGAAGAAACTGCAAGAACAAGAGCATTCGCTTCACCTTGAATGCAGACAGATTGTCTTGCTTCTTGAACCTCAAAATCAAGCAGATATTACTGCCAAATATTTATATAATAATTGCAAAATTCCAGGAATGAATCCAACATTTACAAAACTGAGGGTTGGCTCTTAACAGGGAACTTTAAAGGGATAGTTCAACCAAGCAAATCCAACAACTTGTGACCTGCACATTCACTGCGATATGAAACAACAACTGTAAAATTCCAGCATGTGAATCAAATGCTCAGGACTACTTTCTTCAGTGAGCCACTGGGCAGAGTAACACAGCATGAGCACCTTAGGCAGTGCTGTTATATCATACTTATAGCTGAACTAAACATGTGTTTAGAGATCACTCCATCTGTGTCTGTAGTGTGAAGTCCAGTAGATTCACCTTGAAAACAGTTTCGTCTCACAACATGCTGTGAGAGCTCATAGCATCTCATAGGATGGTGAATGTGAAGGTTACAACTCATCCACCAGAGTGCTTGGGAGTTGCTGGATTGTGTATATGCTCAGTTTGATGAGGGGAAACCCAAAAATGCCATTACCGGTGTAGTGGCATCTGAAAATCAACAACAGGTAACATGTACATCCCTGAAAGCAAATCAAAGCACACGACTATTTAATTGAATATTTCAAAAACTGCTCATTTTAACTTCCAATATTTCCCTTCTAGAAACTTACTAGAATTTTCAGGCCCTTTGCAACCCTACTGCCAACACAAATTTACACATGTACTCTCCTACATGTGTATTTTACTGCTGAAGATGCAAAAGAAACCCCTAAACCAAAACCAACCTATTTTCAATCATATTCTTCAAAACATCCTAAACACAGACAGTTATGCACTTTCTGTAGAAACTTACTTTCCGACAGACTACCACTTGTACGGACACACCAATGCACGCTCATGCACAAACATCCATGTGAACTGAAGACCATCCTACCTTGAATTCCTGCAGCTGCTGCTTGATGATCTCCACCTCTGTGCCGACCATGCCCTGTGCATTCAGGCCCTCTTCTGCCCTACCAAGCAAGCCTTGCAGCTCAGCAACTTGCCTGTAGAACTCTCTAACCCTGTCCGCAGCATCCTCGATGTGATCCAGCCTGGCCTGACCGCGCTCGCTCAGCTGAAGGATAAAGTGAAGCAAATTTAGCAAATACGGTCACAGACTAAATATGTACAATGCCACATCAAATTATTACCCTATCATCATCATCTTTCATATCCTTTACCTTTCCAGCCTGGCGGCTCAAAGCCTCTGTCTCCCTCCTGAGAGCCAAGAGGTCAGGGGAGGAGCCCTCCCGGCGTAGCATGTTGGTGCACTCTGATGAATGCCCTTCAAGCTCCGACCTGAGGTTAGCCAGACGGGACAGGAAGCCTTTAAGGGCGTCTGCTTGGGAGGCGAGGGAGTCTGCATCGCGGCCAACAGGACTCAGGGAGTCCAGTTCATCATCAAGGTCAGCAAGGCGTGAGAAGACATCCCGTACGTGAGACTGCACCTCACCAACACCCTGCAGCCGGGACTCCAGGGTGGAGCAGCACTGCTCGATCTGATGGGGGCAAAGATTGTAGAAGAGTGAACAACCAGGCACATGAGGTTTTAAAACAAGTATCCCACATGATATAGCTGCAGAGAATTACTTTAATCAGCTATTGAGAATTTACAGCTTTCAAAAATGTTATTATAACCACAATTTCTTTTTTGAGTCAATTCTGTGTTAAAAAAGAGATCCTATGTAATCTGGAAAACTAAATTACATATAGAAGATGACTTTTTCTATGAGGGAATTGCATTGAAAACATACATGTGTGCAGTCACAGAATGGTTAACTAGAGCAGAATGTACTTTGAAAGGGGTTAGGATAATTATGCTGTACAGAAAATATTGTTAATCATACAACAAGAAGCCCTTGTAGGTGGTAATATGTTCTCTGTGAAAACTGGCTGATTTAGTCTAACAGCAGGGCACAGACTATGAAACCAAACCAGAAAGTGATGCAACACTATGGAAAGTAAAAATAGAGTTGGTCTGTGTAGGTGCAAGAAAGACGGAGTGAAACATTATCTAAGAGAAGACAAAAGTTATCTGATATGCTTGCTCATCTCCCACAGAACGACAATCCTTTTCTCAGCAACAATTACACCAAATCAATATTTTAAAAAGGTGAACTAAAACATTACAGTGAGAACAGAACAGTTTACTCCTCAAAAGTGGACCTGTGATAGCTGTAACCTTAAATGGAATAGGTAGAAACAGGATTGCAAAAAATAGATGGTGAATTCTTGAAGCCCTGGTTTACATTTCAAACCATGATAAAGTGTTAAACGTCCACGATGACCATGTATGCCTACACTAATTCAAATAACCAAACTCATCAGACAGCTCGAGTGGCTCTGCTCTCTCTCAGCTGCACTGACACTTGTCTGCCAAGAACCCTCACACACACAGTACAAACACACTAGATCTGACACCCTCTCACACAGTGACCCTCAGTATAAATAGTTCCCCCTGGTTGTACAACATCCCATCTACTAGGAGAAAGGTTTTGCATGGCTTTTAATATATTTTGGATACTTGCTAGTGTTTATTGGCAATCACTGACTAGGTTTTCTTTAGCGGAAGAAAGTCCAAAAACACCAAATATAAGAGTAAGTTAAGTATGGTGCTAAGTGCTGACAGTAGGCCACAAAGTAATAATAACAAACCACTTCCCTTGACTCATCAGAGCGCTGTACAAAATGTCAGAAATTATATGATTTAAAGCAGGAATATACTTAAAAAATTATCACTGTTCATTGTAAATTCTGCAAGCTTTTTGGCAGATTAGCATTGATTTTTGACAAGAATCATTTTACAAAGCTACAAGAGGATTGTCCAGACCCTCTCTAATGCACATATTAAATATCTGAGGGAGTCGTTCTTGCAGTCTCAAATTTCCTGCAGTATGAACTAGCTCCTCACCTTGTCAGTAACATCGTCATACTCCTTCTCTGTGTCCTTGGCTTGCTCCTGAAGCCTCTGTGCCCCCTCAGTGCAGCCACCGGGTCTCTGTGGAGCATCCTGGACCAACCCCTGGGCCAGGTCTCTGAGGTAGACCACCTGAGGCTGCAAGGACCTCAAGCTGTCCTGCTGACTTCTCAGACGCTCCAAGCTTTTGGCGCTACATGCCTGAAAGGAAAAGTAGTAAACAGGCATTTCCTCTACTTATACAACCACACAGTATGTGAGCAATGAAATGAAAAAAATCTCTTTCAGTACCTGAGGTCCTAAAGCCTCCTGGACTTCAATCTGATGCTTTGCAGCCTCCAGCCTCCTCTCCACAGCTTGTCTGCCCTCTTCAAACTCTTTCAGGCGACCAGCCAGCTCCTCAAGCTGGGAGGTACGGTTATGAAGCTTCTCACTCAGTCTGTCCACCTGATGGTTCACCTGGGCCTTCTCATCTCTCACCTACAGAAAACGGGTTTAGATCAGTTAAATGGTCTTTGTTTACTGGCATGAATTTAAACAAAGTAAAGTTGCGGTATATTGCTGATTATGTGGGAATTCATGCAATCATGAAAAGCTGTAGGGACCGATATATGGCAAGATTGAAATAGGTAAAATGAGATCAGGTTATACATACCTCCTCCTCCCCAATGCAGCATTGCTCCAGCAGCAGATCAGCAGCAGTATTAAAGGCCTCAAGGAGGGATTGTCGTCTTTCAAGGTCCAGTGACAGACCTCGAGCCTTTTGCAAGGCTTCATCGAGGGCAGCTGAGTCCAGTGATGGCTGTATCTCTGCATCCTTCTCTTCACACTCTGCTAACCATGGTAGCAGTTCGGTCTTGTGCTGCCGGTAGGTTTCTGCTTTGCTGAGAGTGTCCTTCAGTCTGCTCTCACGGTCTGAGATTCTCTGGTTCTGGCCCTCCCAGTCCTGGCGCAGGGAGGCCAGACGAGACTGCAGGGCAGATCGTTCATCTCCGCCTGCTGGGAGAGTGGCGAGCAGTGACACTCCTTCAGCTTGAATCAGCTCATAGGAACCTCGCTGACTCGCAATTCCACGCTGGAGCTCATTTGTCTGTGCCAGCAGGGAGCGAATGGCCTCCGGCTGGCAGGGCAGGGAGTCTGTGGATGATTCTCTGGGATCTGCCTGCTTGTCAAGCCAGGAGCGCAACTCCTCAAACATCTGTTGGAACTGCTGTGTAGACGATAGGGCAGCCTGGAGCTGAGACAGACCGTCAGCTAGAGAAAAGTAAAACAGAGTACAAGAAATTACAAATACTGAAATACTACTTCAAACTAAACAGGGCAAATATGATTTGAGGAGTTTATAAGTATTCATTTCTTCATCAAAACAATATTCATATTAAAGCTTAAGAGGGATTAAGTTTAAAAGAACCTAATCAAAAAATTACACATTACAGTTGAGTTGATTACATCAACCACAAACTGTATACTAAATAAAATAACATGAATTCCACAGACCTGCACGCTCCTCTAAATTCTTCAGCGGCCCACTGACACTCTCCAATCGCTTACTGAGCTCTTCCTTCAGGTAGGGTTCAGCAACGATGGTGCTCAGCTCCTGGCACAGCCTTTCAGCCTCCACCAGCTCACTACGCCGTTTCTCCAGCTCAGAGCGGATCTCACCGGTTTCCTGCAGACGGCGTTTCAACGCCTCAGGCTGGGCGCTCAGCGAGGCCTGACCATCGAGCCTCTCACCCAGAGAAGAAACGCTTGACGAGAGCTCTCGGAGCAAGGTCTGAGTGAGAAAGGAGGAAGGTTACAACATTTTACCGTCTTCATGTCAGTTCAATTTGAAACTATACAACCATCGCTCTAACTAGACTTACCTGATATCGCTCGCTGGTTCCTTGGGCCTGGTCGATGTTGTTTGACCTCTGGGTCAGGCGGTTTGTGAGGTCTTCCCACTGCTGAGAGATGGAGCCGAGTTCAGCACGGACCTCCTCCAGGTCTTTAGTGTCCTGGTCCGAGTCCCCGGTCTGGGAGAGAATACCCTCGGCGGACTGCGTCAACTGGTCAAACTGTGGCCGGCGGGTCTCAAACTCACGTAGCATAAACTAGAAGGAAAAAAGGTGTTTGGAGAACATCAACATTTACGGCAATGTCAGCTCTAAAGTGATCAGGAACAAAATATCAGATATGATAAATAGAATCTATTGCTAGCAAAAGATAAAGCTGAGAATATACAAACATCAACCCCTGAAAAAGGAATGGAAAATCTGGACAATTCATTATTACAAATTGTTTTAAACATTTGAATTCCTTTTAATCTTCCTTCTAAAGTTAGTACATTAGTTGCACCGTGCCTGCTGGCAGCATGTGTGTGATTCTGTCCACAGTCCCTGCAGGTCTGCATACCTGTACTTGTTGTTTCTGCGTGTTGAGCATGTTAGGATCAATGCTCAATGGTCCCAGCACACTCATCATCAGCTCCTTCTCCCTCAGCCACGGCCCCAGCTGATTGGCTGCTGAGGCGAAGCTGCCCAGCCTATCGGCACACGTTTCCAGCTCGGTCTGCCGCTGAGATGCAGTCTGATTGGCTGCTTGCCAGCGTGAGTCTTGGGGAACCAATGGCGGCAGGAGTGCGAGAACGTGAAGAGAAAAAAAGAACAAAATATAAAAATATATATTTAGTAAACCTGTATCTATTCACAGAGAAACCGACAAAGGTTTTCTATCCATTTTTTTCAGGTCTTTATTCTTATTAGGTTGTATATGTGTGTGTGTGTGTGTGTGTTAGTAAACACGCATTGAGTCCACGTGGTTTTAAAAAGGCATTATTATATATATATTTGATATATATATCAAAATATTATATATTGAGTGTTTAAATATGGCACAAAAGTATAAATGTCTCATATTTTGTCCTTGTAGTGTATGGGGGTAACAATGATTACTTCTACAACTGCACTACAGTATCTACAGTTGATGAGCCTTAACTAGATGTTTTCTCCTGCGCATGAAAAAACCCATACTCCTAGTTTTTGCATGTGGGAATCTTTGTAGGTCAGTTGTCAAGAAATGGCTGTCCCAACATATTGTCACATGTCCTTTTTTACCATCTGCAGCACATACCAATTTCCTGCAGCTGTTGCCTCCAGGTGTCTGCCTCAGGAGAATCAGGATTGTCAGCAATCAGCTTTCTCAGGGTGCTTTTAAGCTCTTCTACGGTCCCAGAGTGCTCATCCAGCTCCGAGAGCAGGGCCTGAAGAAGAGAGAGAATTATGATGAAAAAATATTTTGTGAATAAAGATATTAAAAAATAATTAAGGTTGTTTAGTTAAAGATGAAAAATCATAAAAGGCCTGAATGTGAAGTTCATTATTCATCAGGGAAAGGGGTTGCAAACCAGATGAACCCAGTCCTTACCTTATTCTCCTGGGCCTGGGCTCTTACCACCTCCGGTTTGGACTGGGAGGCAGTCTGCCCTTGTTTCAGGCTGTGCTCTCTGTCAGTCAGCCAGCTCTTGAGCTCCTCTGTGCCCTGCCTGGCCTTCTGCCTCAGCTCCAACGAGGCCTGCTGGCAGCCGAGACGCTCCTTCAACTCCACACCGAGCTTGTCATATTGACCATTCACATCAGACACGGCTACTTGAAGTTCTGTTAGATCTGAGGACACAAAAAAACACTAAGCATACAGCAGAAAAAATGATACAACAATATAGCTCAAATCTTCAGGAGGCATAGGATAAGAAAGAGAAGAGCTCACCTTTACAGGTGTGAATGCCATTCACACTGCTGGGACCTGATGAGCCATTGATTTGAGGAGCACCTGGGAGAAAGACATACACCTGACTGAGACAGCAGCACTGCTACACACTCATGCAAGCATGGTTTCACACAAACAGGATCACATTTGACAGCACGTCAAGCAAGATCCCAACAGTGGTTTGATTTAAAACAACAGCGTGTGGGATTTATTAGCATCTATAAGCCTGTCTCTGTTGGGTTTGTCAACTCTGGGCTACTGTAGAAATAATGTAGTGTACAACCCACACACTATGAAGGTATGAAGGGTTAATTCTAAGCTGAGAAAAACATTTTCCTTATGACACTACCCTTATGAACATTTTATTCCATTCCTACATTGATATCATCTTAAATCCTACACAAAGGACTAATCGTAACTAAATGTAAGCGTTACCAAGCATTGATTTATAAAGGCAGGAAACTTCAATAGTATTGACTCCAATGTCATTATGTTGGAGAAAATAACAGGACACACTGACTCTACTGAGTTTGTAGTTTGTATTAGTCGACTGAAAGATCTTTTTTTTCATATTAAAAATAGTAATTTCAAGAGATGCAGGTAACAAGACAATGTTGGATGTTTACATCACATTCAAATTCGTGAGATTATGTAAATCCCCCTTCACAGCTTAGTTGTATTAGAGAAAATTACCATAGCGGAATTATTTATAAATGCAAATTCATTCATAGGTCAAATAAATAATAAACACTGTGTTGATTGTGTTGACTTTTTTTTGTTTTTGCCAGCATCTTCTGTAAATCTCACCTCAGAATTTTTTTAGGAGGAAAATAAGTTATTTAAGGCATTTGAGAGATTTTTTTTGTTTGGCAGTGTTTCCACTTCACTACTTAAAACATATCGCGCTCTTCATCACAGGTCTTACCAGTTTTGGTTTTCGGAGCGGTGATGTCAATGATGAGGGACTCTAGCTCTGAGCCGATCTTGTTCAGCTCCTGAACCCTGGATCCCTGGCACTCCCAGTCATTCAACAAGTCCTGAATGCATCACACATGATATTAGGTCATTGGCCATAATATAGTCACTGGAATCCAAAACATGTGTACTCTCAGTGTTTTCTTTTTTATGTAATGGCCAATTACTAACAACTCACTTTGTTGGCAATTTTTTACCACCCACCTTGAGTTGCTGCACTCTCCTTTGCAGGCCTTCGGTGTTCAGGCTGACTTCTTTGGATGGCAGCTGGTCCTGCCCTGTCTGTAGCCACCTGAGGAGGGAGCCAGAGAGGCCTCGGAACTGGAGCAGCTGCTGCTCACAGGCCTGGATGGCGGCAAACCTGTGATGTAAAAACAGAAGGAATGAGAGGGACATGATGGAAAAGCAGGATGCCACAGAGGATAGTGACAGAGTTAGAAGCAGGGGTGAAGACGATAAAGAGGGAGAGGTTGTGAAACGAAGAATAAAAATGAGTGAAGGGTCAAAGGAAACAATATGAGAGAGGAGAAATCTTCATAAATCACCTAAGTGTTACATTCTGCAGAGTGATACATCTATGATTTATCTTAAGCTGTTTTTAAAACACAAAAACCCACACAATACACTACTGCAAGGGAGCATTCAAGGCAGCATTAGCACACACCGCCCTGCCTCTCTTTGTATGAGCTCTCACTCGAGCTACGGCTGCAAAAGCACTCACTGACTATTAGTGTAGCACCCAATACTTTATTGGGTGCTACATCGCCTGTAGACAAAACAGCTCTGAGAAGTTGTCTGGCATGGAGCAGTATCAATATCACGCTGCTATTTTTCCGCCCCTCGGGATTTGAGGCTGGGAGTTTTCCAAGAGGGCCGTTTATAGGACGGACAATGCGGCATGTCCACTCTGCTTATATTAGCAGCCGGGCCTGCTCATCGTCTCACAGTGGACACAAAGATACGGGTTACACTGTACAGTACCGTCCAACCAACTGCTGCGACACATCACGTAACACAGTAAATAATCCCCTACATCATGTGCAGTATGTTCTGCAACTGCTCTCACCCACAGTATAACTAAAGTGACCACTGACACCTTTGTTTTAGATTACGGATTTGTAATTGTTTTATAAAATAACACTCCATAATAATATAACGTCCTTTAGGAGATTTTTGGTTGCTTTTACGTAACCGTCTCCCCAACACCATTAATTCTAAGCCAGACTGATGGTATTTATAAATTTCCAGCCCACTGCTGACAGGTTTCAAGTGTGGCAGCTCATTGCTGTGACGTCAAACAGGGTAGGCATAGCAACTGGTGCTCGATGAAGACTGCATGTTCAGAACACAAATTTTGGAAATGCCAGGAGCATAGTCTGTTCCTCTGAGGCAGTCACTGTGTTGTAGAAAGAAAAGGCCCATCATATTTTATCAAATTGTTTTTTTTTATGTTGACTCCTGTCTGTCTGTGAAGATTCACTGATGTCTAAAAAGAACTGACAACTGACATATTTCAACAACAATGGGGCCACCAAACATCTGAAAATGTGATAGCTTCAGCTTGTATTTGGTGCCCCCTGGTGTATTTTATGGTGAACAATGAATGAGTAAGGCTTTTCAAGTATTTTGTTTTAGAGAAAGTCATTCCCATTAGTCATTTTCTTATGTAAATCTCCCATGGCTATAAATATTTCCTACTACAGCAACTACATTTGCATTTATGTTTTGCTTTTGAACATGATAAAAACTATTAACTTTGGGAGACTAGATTAAAAAAAGCTTCAAATGTATTCACTTCTTTTAATATTCAATTATGTGTTAGTATCTTTACCTTTCATTGACATTGGCTTCTAGTTGGGTGAACTCATCAGACACCCCTTTAACAGTATCCATTAAGCTTTGCGTGTTATCAAAAGCTTTTGATTGGCTGAGTTCAGAGCCAAGGTTGCAGAAGGACTTCAGCTGGCCAGCTTCTTGCTCCAGCTCGGACAGGACCTCCTGGAAAGAGTGACACCAGACAAAAGTGTCAGATCACGGATAGTGAATTTATGCCAAGATACTGCCAAGACCAAACTCCTGACACCACATTTCAATAAATCTCACCTCGATGGTCTGCTTGTAGTCCTCCACGCTGCGGTCCGGCTGACCCACCGGGCTCAGAGCCTTTAGCCGGCTCTGGGTGAAGACCTGGAGGTCCGCGGCCAGCCGTTCGTAGCTCTCCAACCTGGGCAACAGCCCTTTGAGCTCAGCTTCTCTCTCCGCCTGGCTGGCTTGTGCTGCAGCATAGCGTTGATTCAGCGTGTCCAGTGAGCCTTGAAGACCAGAGGCCGTGGAAGCGTCAGAGCTCTGAAGGAGTTTGGAAACAGAGTCCCGCGTTGCCTCCACACTGCCCTGCCTGGCGAGCAGCTCCTGACGGAGTTTCTGCAGAAAATACAGAAATATTTATGACTTGTAGAGTTATTTTGACAGGACTCTGATTTAGATGTCGTGACCTACATGCAAATTATATTTAGTGAAAGTCACATTTTAGTCTTTTTATTGTTTTAGTCATAGTTACAATTTACTCATGGAATAAATTTACTTTGATGAATAGTCAGTGTCAGAATTCAGCAATATTTTAATATGTGGACTGTGTGATGACTAAGATGTGCAATAACTACATGGAAAATCACGAGGAAATTCTCTATGATACCTCTGGGTGCGTTCCTACCTGGTTCTGGGTCAGGGCATCTTGTACAGCCTGTGCAGTGGGTACCACTGGTCCAGGGTTTAACACCAGCTTGTCCAGCCAACTCAACAGAGACTGCAAGCCTTCTTGGACACTGACTGACTGGGCCACAGCTGTCTGCAGCTGCACAGCACGCTCAGAGACAGATGCAGAGAGAGAGCCAAACCTCTTCTCTAAACCATCTGAAAAAAGAGACTCATCTCAGGACACAGCATTTTTTACATTTACCTTAATTGAATGCAAACGTTACCTGCAGCACACATTACCTGCAGCACACAGAATATCAACAGCTTTCAGGGAGGGAGCTTCCTCTGTGCTGACCAGATCTCTGCCCGCTCTCTTCACCTTCTCCAGCTGCACTGAGTGTTCAGCTAGCTCGTCCTGCAGCAGCTGAGGATAGAACATATTCACTCAAAATTCGATTGCGCTGTTGGAGGGAATACTGGAATCGGGGTTGGGGGTTTCTTGCACTTTAAAGCAGAAGCGTTCTTGTGCTGCGAAGCTCATAATTTCTGTGTGTCAGGTGTGTTTCACCTGTACTTGTCGTAGTGTGTTCTGCAGGTTCTGGGGATCAGTCTCTCCACTATGCTTGGCTATGCTTTGGTTTTGTTCCTGAGTGCTGAGCCAGGAGTGCAGGGAGATGACCTCATCCTGGTATTGCTGGTATCTCTCCAACAGGCCGGACAAGCGTCCACTCAACTCTGTTGACTGTGCATGCAAAAACAGATATTAGAAACAGAAAACTCATGAAGAGTTTTACTGAACACAATTTACACCAGTTTTTAGGAAATACCTTGGTGTGTAGGGTTGTGTATCTGTGGTTGGCATCCTGTAGCTTGTCAGTTACTAGCGTCTTGGTGCCTTCCAGAGCTGGGTCTGAACCACCAACTTGCTCTAGAGCTCCTTGAACAGAGTCAAGAACCTTTTGACCAGAGATGGAGACAAACCGCAGGTCCGCCTTGTGGCAAATCACATCTTCAGCGAGCTGGAAATGCACATTGAGAATGAAGATCAATTTGGAATGCACAGACTCTGTCCTTCCATGGATAATTAAAGACTGAAAATGTTTAGCAGGATACTCTGGACACAGATACAGTGGATGAGAATTTTTAGCACTTCTTCCTTTTTTTTCCATTCAAAGACACAGTGTTAGTCATGTATAGCAACGGAGACCAGCAGTTTACATAAAAGTGACAGTGTTTATAAGTCAGTTAGAAATTCAATTTCTGATCCAATCACATCAAATAACCAACAGAGACATTTCCATGAGGTTAACCTTTAGTTGTTTCGTACCTTTCTGTGCTCCTCCAGTCTGCTCTTCAGTCCTTGTGCATCGGTTTCTCCTTCCCCTAGGGACCGCAGCTCCTGCTCACTTTGTTCCAGCCAGGCACACAGACTTCCATGCTCTTGGAGGAATTTTGTCATCTCATCCTTCAATGCCTCAGACTTTCTCAGTCGATCCTAGCACAGTGATTTGAGCAGTAACAAATATCCAGTCATACAAAATGAACATCAGCCAGTTAATTGGTTATTACATATCACAATTAAGGTAAACTAACAAAGGCCCCTGTGCTCTAGAGTTAACACACAGTGTACATATTAATTGTATGATAACCTGGCAGCTCTGTAGTCTGTCTTGATGCTGCGCCTGCAGCTGGTCCAGGGCAGCGCGGAGTCGCTGTTTCTCTTTAGGAGGAACAGTGGAGTCAGGTTGTTCCAGTAGAGACCGAGTTGACTGTGTGATCTGGAGAAGCTGTGCCTGTTGAGACTGGAGTTGCTGGAGTTCCGCCTGGGGTGAAAGGTTACAGGCTATAAGGCAGCGCTTTTTATAGATATACCACACATACATTAAAGTGATAGATGCTGACCTGCAGCATTTCTGTGTGTGACTTCACAGCACCCTCTGGCTGTGAGAACGCTGCATCAGTAACATCCTGAGCTGCTCCGGATCCATCTCCTCGACTGGCTGGTTGGTTAAGGGAGGACAAGTCATTCAGCAGAGTGTCTATCTGGGCTTGTGTCTCCTGGAGTTCTTCAACTGCTTTTGCCTAAAGGTAAAAAGAAGAAAAATAATCTTTTAGTGCTATTAATTTGGGCACACTCTGCTTCTACTTCTAAGAACCAGTATGTGCTGTATATGTAAAACTGCTCTCTTCTTACCCTTTGGGTGTTCTGTTGTACAGTAGTGTTGATGGCCGTGTCCAGCTCTGACAGCGATGTGTTTGTTGAATCTGTCAGGGCGCTGTATTGTTCCTTCATTCTTGTTAGCTCCACATGGAGGTTTTTCTTCTCCTCAGGGCTGAGACTTCCGCCTCGCTCTGCAAGAAAATCTTCTGCAGAGCGTATGGCCTCGGCTATGCCCTCCCGTTTGGTCTCAAGGTCCTTCTGTACTTCCTGGAGAGAAAAAAAAAATGCATCAACGGTTGAACAAATTAGAGAAGTCAAAATATATCACTCCATCAAATACATCCAATGAGTAGAAATTAGGTCAATATAAGATTACAAACAGAAGAGCAGTGAGTTGAATGCAACAAGAGATTAATTTCTGTATACATAGCATTCAATTCATGGGTCCTACCTTCAATTTCTTCTGCTTCTCTTGCAGGACGTTCATATCACCTGACTCTGCTCCAGCTCTCTGATTAGCCAGCAAGCTGGCAGCTCCAGCTAACCACATGTTTAGGCCTTCCAGTTTTTGTGAACATTCTGCTTTCTGTTGTTGGACCACCTGAGAAGATTAGATGAGGAGAAGAAGAAGGAAAAAAACAGCAAAAACCAGACAGAAAGAAAATGTGAGTAAAAAGTGATATTAACATTTATCAGTACAGACACATTCCCCATAAAAAAAACAACACATATCAGATCATTTTGCATTTTTTACTCAATTTGCCCCTAAACAAAATTCTTGTGTAGTGCACACTTTGCCAAGCTTTTAGCAGATTGTGTCCAGAGTTCACACTTAGTCACACACACACACACACACACACACACACATCTTCACATGTTGGTCAAGCAACAACAAATAATACAAAGAGAAATCAGACAAATATCTTTATTTGCTGGTTTTCCTCTTCCTCCCTGGTGTTCAGGGGAGACAAGAGGAAAAACAGAGCTGTAGCCAGCGAGACTTTTCTGCTAACAAATCTCAAGCCTTTACCACCGTGACACAAGCGATTTCCTTCAGTGGCAATCTGGAACAGCAAAGCAAACAGGTTAATAATACACGTTATAGAGACATGCAAAGGAGCAAAACACGCTTGCATGAAAGCCTGTGTAGGAGGAGTGAGAATGGTGATAATGTCAAGTGGCAAAGCTTTTGCATCAATAGCAGTGGTGGGTTGATATCAAGGTATGGTGACACAAAATGTTCAAACTGCGCTGGAGGTTAGCTAGTTTGCCGACTGTAAATGAGTTTAATACGATTTTATAAAATGAGTGATAATCAAATCAGCACTGAGATGTTGTATTACAAAGCACAGATGTAGTTAACAGCATGACAAGTAAAACTGTTGCCTTTAAACTAAATTAGTAAGAAAAAGCATGGTATTCAAAAACAAACCAACTCAATCATCTTTTTCCAAACCTCTCTCTCCTTTGAAATCTGCATTTCTCTGTCTTTCTCCTCTTCTTTCACCCTTTCCCTATGTTTCCACTTCTCCTCCCTCTCCCTCTGAGCAGAGAGGGCATCAGCCCAGGCCTGGGCTTGCCCAGACGCTCGGTGGAAGGCCCCCTGCAGCTGCTGGAGCTGCTGCAGAAGCTGCCTGCTCTGCTCAGGGGCCAGGTCCTGAGCTCGCTCTGATATAAACACCTGTATATCAAAGGCCACGTTGTTGACCTCACTGGAGCGTGCCATCAGAGAAGACTGCAGCTCCTTAAAGGAAAGTGAAAGGAAAAGCGTGACCTGATTGTATGAAGAGTCACAATTACAAACTGAGATACGGTGTTCAATGCATTAGAAATTGTTTAGTATAACAACATGCCTATCTTGTATCGCAACACAATTGTATTGCACTGTAGAACACAATTAAAACACAGGACTTGCCTTGCAAAGATGAAGTTGTTGTGTGAGCTGATCATGGTTGTCATCTTTCTCTGCCATTTTTTCCATCCCTGCCATTCCTCCACTCATCTGAGCCTCTGTCTCTCTCAACCAAGAAAGCAGTTTCTCTACTTGTCCTCCCAAAGTCTTGTGTTCAGCTGTTACAGCCTCCTGTGACAACATCAGGATTGTCAAAACACTGCGGTTAAGTATCCCGCTTGGGCTGCTCAATATAATGATATGCTATTGACACTATGATATGAGACTAGATATTATATCTTGGTATACTGTAATGTCAAAATATGGCATATGTCTTTTCCTTGTTGTAAAGGCTACATTCCAGTAACTGATGTAATATTATGCACTGATGTGGCTATTATTTGCCTTTACCCACTTAGTGATATCTGTATTATTGATAATTAGTTATTAATATTTATTTTGTAAATATCTTTTCAAAAGTCATCCCTACAAATTGTCACAAAATGTATGTTGAGGTATTTGGTAAAAATGTAATAGTTGATCACATTATTTCATACATCTACAAAAAGACAATAAGCAAGTTTCTTGTATCAAGTAAGATAGCTGATGTAGTAATTCTTTGGCATAGAGGGAGTCGATCATGTTCAGTCATCCTTTAAGATTTAATATAGATGTGTTTTTTTACCTTGTATGAGTCTCTGTGGTCTCGTAGGCTTTGCAGAATGCCCTCAGAGAGTGCTCTGGCAGCTTCGTATCCTCGGACCAGAGTACGTCCGTCCTTTTCCAGGGCCAAAAGCAGCTGTGGAGGTACATCTTTGGGCTCAGGCTTCAACAGCTGCTCAGCAGCCTCTACTTCCTTGTTGATCTCAGGCTCCAAATCATTCAGCTCAAGGTCCAAAATCTGAGGGATGGATTAGGAAAAAAACCCAAAAGTGGTCAAATGTACTGCTGCAAAATAATTTAAGTGTTTATAAAAATACATGGATCTGGATTTTCATGACATAAATATACATGATAGCTCTATTGGGTAAATATGCATATTCTTTCACCTCAGTTTGCTTGATGATGTCATCCAAGGCAATGAGGCTGCGACCAACAGACTGCTGCTGCTGCTGTTTGAGTCTGACCTCTATATGCCTGACCATAGAAACCAGAGCTACGATTCGCTGGTCATGCTCCAAACATTCCTGACGGATTAATGGGGACTATGGAAACAGAAAAAAATAAAACAGATACATAAAACACAGGGCAAATGTGACACAAAGTGCAGCTGGCCCGTGTGTATGCCATTGGCTAGCTTTTCAATTTGAGGAGTGAAGAGGGAAGTATGCAAGTGTCCCCCTGTCAGTACAATGCTTCTCCACCACCAAGACTTCTGCAATGCCTCCCTGCAGCAAAAAATGCAAATAGAGATCTTGCAATACCAGACAGAAATGCAGGAGAATCCCAGAGCAGGAGTGGGCCCCAGAGATTTGTTGAGCAGGTCCACCAGTGAGTGGATATGACATGGTGTTTGCAATCACAGCCCCAACTATGGGTTAAAAAGTGACACCAATTGGTATTGGTCTTGTGGGTTTCCTTCAGAAGTAAAGGCTATGGGAAGAAACCCAACTCCATCAGGTAGTTCAACTGTTTGACTCCTATAGGCAAACTGATGCCAAATTTATCTGTTTACCATTCCTTTGTGCCAAGATGATGCCCTGCTGCTTGGGCAATGCAGGACTTCCATATACTGTACCATGCCCAGGCTTTGTAAGCCTGAGAGAGGAAACACCTGCTGACTGTGCAATGGAGGCAAAACACGGGAGAGTCCACCATGAAGCCAAAGGGGTGAGGAGGAAGTAGCAAAAACAGGACACCCCTATAAATACAACATCCATGGCTGAGACAGCCACTCTTGCATTGGACTTCACAGCCACTGTGTAATAAGTTCACTCCCAGGCACAATTAATATGTGGTGTTTTGATACTGCAAGGTCACAGTTGCAGACTTTAAATAAATTATATACCTGTGTGTTCAAAGGGACTTCATTTTTTTCAGCAAGTCTGTAAAAAAACTTTTTTTAAATCCTTGCTAAAATGTTACTGTCTGTTACTTCTTACCTTGCTAGTCACAAATGTTGTTTCCTCTTTGTTTGAAACAGTTTCTCCAATCTCTCTGACATTCTTCTCTTTCTCTTCTTGGCTCCCGGTGGCTGTGTCAGACTCTGGGACTCCAGCTGATTCAGACTCAGTTGCAGCATCTTCTGAGAGGAACAGATCTGCAGACTCTTTAGGTTTGAGATGTTGCTGTTGTTCTTTTGAAGTTTTTGAGTCTGGAACATTGGTACTTTCAACTTCTGTTGATTTGCGCCCTTTCATCTTTTTATCTTTCGCCTTTTCTTTTTCCTTTTGAACAACAGGAGGCAAAGACTGGGCTGCAGGTTGGGTCTCATGGAAAAGGTCAATGGAATCTGCAGCATTTCTGATGTCTGAATGAGACTCTTGGGGCTGTTTAATTTCTTTCCCCATAGATGTAACAATCTCTGTCTGTTCATCAATGTGAGGATAAGATTCCTCTGATTGAGTGAAAACCTCAGCTCCATTAATATTAATTTCACTGTCTGACTGACCATCAGTTTGTCTGTTCATCTGCTCAGTTGATCCATCTAAATCTTTTTTTTCTGTTGTAGATTTTTTGCTGATTCTTGCCATCACTTCAGAATCTACTTTTTCTTCAGTGATCCCCTTAGTACTTGGCTGAGTGTCAACTAGCACTTGTGGGATTTTGGACTTCTTTTTCTTTCTTCTTTTACCTTGCTCAGCTTCTTTAGGCTGGATTGATGGAGCTGACTGAACATCTTTTTGTATGTCTTCTTTTTCGCTCTCATTTGAAGACACCTCCAATATTTTGGTCTCTCCGGCCTCCTTGACGGAAAGTTTCTCCACATTCATATCTGGTTTGACATTTGTCAATTCAATTTTGCCTTCTGTGACACTTGTCTCTTCCTCACTCTCTTTTGGTGAACCATTTGGTCTCTTGACCCCATCATCTTTGATGTCATGACTGTCAACTCCATCGACCTTAGCTGACAGAGTGTGTACCTTTCCATCTCCTAGGGTTGGGCTCTCCTTCTTCCCCACCTCTTTGCGCAGTGCCTGCAGCTCCTCAGCAGCCTGCTTATCACTCACTGCTTTTTCAAACACCTTTTTAAGAATGCTCTCTTTGGCTTTCAGTATCAAGGCTGCTTTCTCATCATCTGGTAAGGAAGATTTCTGAGGCAATTGTTGCTCCTTCCTTTTCTCGATCATCTGACTTTTCTCCAATTGCTCTTGTTGCTGAGAAGGAGACTTCTTTACTTCAACTTCATCACTCTGCTTCTCCCACTTCTTCCGCTCTATATTATCACCATTTTCTGTGTTGTTTTGTAACTCTGTTTGTATTGCATCCTTCTCTGGCTTATATTCTGTGAATTGAAGAGTGAGTGGAAGTGCTTCTGGTTCTTGTTTTACCAAATCATCAGCATCAATTATTCTTTCAATTTTTGTTTTACTTTTGTTCCCTTTGGGGGACCCTGGCTGACCATGAATCTGCACTTTGTCGCATTTGTCTTGTACTGCAAACTCTGCTGTAAATGCATCAGTAGCCTCAGGTTGCTTTTCGATTTCTTCATCAAATTGCTCAATTTCAGATGAATTTTTTAGCTCAGGTGTTGGTGCTTCACTCTGTGTCTCTTTACCCTTTCCCTTCTTTTTATTCTTCCGCTTTTTCTTACTTTTACTTTCCATCTCCTTGGTTGGAGACAGTGGTAACTGATCTGACTGTTCAATGTTAGCACTAGCTGTGATCTCAATCTTTGAAGGTTTCCCCTTCTCCTCACTTTTACCACTACCAGCATCCATCTTAGATGCAATGTCATTCTCTCTATATTCCTCTTCGCTCAACATATCTCTGTCATCTCTAATCACTGTCCCCTGCTTCTCATCTCTGTCAGTATCATAGATGCATGCTTGAATTAATTCTCCAACAGATTCTCTATTCTTTTGTCTATCATCAGTGCTTTTCTCACCTATCTGTAGTGTCTCATCAGACTTATGTTTAGGAAGATCTTCTGATTCTTTCATATCTCTTTTTGGTACTATGTCCTTTAAAGTTTGCTGGATTCTTTCCTCAGCACTAGTAGCAAACTTGCACAAGATTTTGATTACGGACTGCTCTGGCTCAATTACTGTAGAGCTATCAACATCACCCTCTACCTCAACAGAAGTCAATTTCTCCTGAATTTCTGAAGCCATTTCATGAGATATCAGTCCTGCAGCAATAGCATCATTGACACTTGATACCCGTTCTCTAGTGACAGGATCAATTAAGCCCCCTTTCACAACCTGCTTGGTGGCTATTACCTTGGCCATATCCTCCCCAACAAAACCTCTTTTAGACGCTTCAGGTAAAGGGAGCCTTTCACCAGTGGTGATATCAATAATCCCTCCACTGTCTGCCTGGCTTTGGAGCAATCTGAATGCTGGAATTGGGTCAACTTGTTTAAGAGCAACTGCCTCAGGAAGGGTCAAGCTTTCTCTTGTTTGCTCATTCTGCACCCCCTGGAAAGGTTTCACCTCCAAGAAGCGTTTACCTGATTCAATATCTATCTTCCCCTGGCTTACAAGTTGTGAATAAGGCACAATGTGTGCAGTCTTGGGGTCAATCACTCCTTGTGTTACTGCATGAGACCCCATGGCTACACTGGCAATGTTCTCAGCCAGTAGACCCTTAGAAACGGCTTCTGTCAATGTTAGCTTACATTCAGATTCAGGATCAAAAATGGATCCTGTTGATGCCTGGAGAATGACCGCTTCTGGGTGCGATGAAGGGCTGACTTTTCCTTGGTAGACCCATTCCAGTTCCTCCAGTCCAGGAGCAATGGAGCGATCCACTAGTCCTCTATCTACAGCGTCAGAAACCGACAACCTCATTCCCGAAGAATGATGTATTATACCTCCCTCAGCCACCTGTCTCGCCAATACCTGATAAGCCTCTTCTGCACTTATCAAGCCCTTTTGAATTGCTTGTTCTAGAGGTATTGGAGACTTAGATTCTGGGTCGATAACACCTTCCATCTGTAACTGTAAACTCGCTTTGGTAAGAGCAGCTGCTGAATCTGCATCCTTTCCTTTATATGCCTTCTCTAGTGCCATCAGTCCTTCTCTTTGATCCTCCTCTATCAATCCTAGTTTTGATGCTAATGTCACAGAGACTTTCTTATCCCTATGAACGTCAACAATCCCCCCAGAGGCTACCTGGGCCTCTAGAAGTCGAGCAGCGGTGTTGGAGTCAATCAAACCTGCCTGAGTCGCCTCCCTCACCCCACAGATCTGCCTTTTGTCCACATCCACAACCCCTGCAAGGGTTTTATCTGACTTCAGAACACCCCACATCAGATCTTCATCTAGTAACCCCTCCTGCATGACATCCTCTAAACTAAGTGATTCACCACTGCTGGCATCGAGGAAACCCCCAAAGAGACCCGACTGAGCCATTAATTTGACAGCAGTGTGGCCAGGGAGGACACCCTGAGCTACTGCTTCATCAGGGAGCAGCTTTTCTCCCTCTTCTGTCATCAGACCTCCCTTTTTGAGTTCTCGCACTAACTTTGTTAATTCAGCCTCCTCTCCTTCCTTCTCCACTTCTGATTCAAGAATATAACCCTGAGGTTTAGCATGCTTTGAATCTGTTTCTACTATAGGAAGCTTCTCTGATTCAGTCTTGGAATACGTTATAGCTTTCTTATTTTCAGGTTGTGTGGAATTAACATCCCCATTTGTTTTTAGTCCTAACCAATTGAGTTCTTTCATCATTCTTACATCTTTCTCTGATTTGAGTGGTGCTCCGGCTGTGTTTGGATCTACTGGTGTCATACTTCTAGTTTCCTTAACATCACTTTCCATTGGAGTGGATTTAGTTGCAACCTGCTCATCTAGGTCTTCTGTGGATTCCTCTTCAAGATTTGTAGCTGAAGACATTAAAGTTTCAATACTGATTTTTTCTTTATTTTCTTGTTTTACTTTTGCAGCCTCATCTAAACCATCTTTAACCGGAAAGACTAAACTATCCTTTACATTTACTGATGGTTTGTGTTGCCATTTATTGTCATTTGCTCTATCCGGCCTTTTTTCAGGAACGTCTGTACTATCGATCTCAAGAGCCTTGGCTGGTGTGATGACATTTGAGCCTTCTTCTTCAACCTCAGTTAGCTTGTCACTAATCCCTTTATCTGGCAAACTGAATTTGGTGTCTCCAGCAGCCGGTCCAGCAGCTTTCACCAACTCCATCAGTTCAGGGTCGAGCAGCACCAACCGTTTTCCAGAATGAGAATCAACATAACTGTGAGTCATGAGGTGAAAAAACAGTTTGTGTTTTGTTTGTTCTTCAGGATCCATTCCATCAGTTGATGTAGCATTCCACACAATGCCTGTGGGAGATGAAGGCTGTGGAGAGGATGGAGGTGGTGATGAGCCGGTAGAACCCCAACTTAAGCGATTTACAGATGAGGCACCTGACTGGTTTATGTTGGGGAGAACATCTGGGATGTAGATATCTTTTAAAAAGCGAAATATACTTGGCTCAAGGACCTCTTCAGCAGACTGATTCAGAGGTAATACCTGGAATGTTTCTGGGTTGTACAGAGCCCCGATGGCATGTCGCTGCCTAAGGATGTTACTTGCTAGCTCTCCTGAGATCAGTCCTTGTTGAAAAGCCTCTACAATGGGTATGACTTCTCCAGATTCAGGCAAGAGCATTCCCTTGAAATTCCAGAGAGACTCTAGAACCAACAGAGCCAAACGGGAGGAAAGAAGGTTCTTGTGAATACTTTGCTCCAAATCCAGGCGTTGTCCAGTGAAAAGATCCAGAATTCCCCCATTTTGTAACTGTCGTGTTAACATGGCACAGGCTAAATCCTGATCCATAAGTCCATGACGAACAGCCTCGTCAATTGTCAGTCGATGACCAGACCTTGGGTCGGCAATACCACCTGCAAAAAGCTGAGCTTCAAGAAGTCGTACAGTAACTTTTCGATCAATCAGCCCTTCCTGGACTGCACGGAAAATGCCAACTCTTCTTCCTGAGCGGAGGCTGACTGTTCCTCCAGGTAACTGTTCAACAGGAAGAAGAGGAAGACCCGAGTCATCGTCAAGGACGCAATGCTGCTGTAGCTCATAAAGGTTTAATTTTTCTGCTGTGTTTGGATTGATTAGCTCTCTATGATGCATCCTTGACTGCAGTTTGGTGATGGTCCTGGAAGGCAGAAGTCTCATGTTTTGTGCTTGCTCCAAACTGATAACTTTCCCCGTGGAGTCTCTCAGCCCTCCATTGTTCAATTCGATTTCTAATATACGAAGTCCCACCTCTTCTCTGATGAGCCCAAATTCCATGATTGCAGCTACTGGCAACACATTTTGTTGTTGGTCAGTTGTAGATGTAGTATTCTCTATCAATATCATTGCACTCTCTATCTCCGAGAGATACTGCCTGGTGCGGGTGTCAATCAGGCCTTGAACCAGACCTTGCTCGAGTGAAAGACTGAAAGAGGTACCAGGCTGGAGAAGCCCACCCATGAGAATGAGCTGGGCCTCCAGTAGTGTACGGCACGTGTCCTGGTCAATAAGACCCTGTTGGGCTGCTTGGAACACTGGGAACTTTTCCACTGTTCCCAGGTCGATTACTCCAGCAATGGCAATATGGATCTATGAAATGAAAAAAAATAAAAAATTCCAGTTGAAATTCATTCCATTTCCAATATAGGTTAATGTTGTATGGAACTTTGAGCTGTCACAATATTTTATAAATCTAGCATATCTTATTATTAATATTATTTAGGAGAGTCAGAATATAGAATCAGAAAAAAAACAGTTGCAACAAATACAAAGTTATATATTTACCTTTTTTTTAAATGATATTTTATATTAATAAGTAAATTAAGAATTTGATTGTATGTTTCCCGTATTCAAATGTCTTAAATATTAAAACGCATACTTACCACTGATATAATAATAAAAAGCACTAAGCATGCAAAGCCTCCAGTAACAAAAATGCTGAAAAAAGCTCTGAATAAATTAAAGCAAAGACATATAAAAGAACGTGGAAGTATTCAGAAGAGAAGGAGAATAAAATATCTATCAGTGATATGTGAGAAAAACCTACAGGCAACAGTAAGAAAGAAAGCGAGCACTACTTACCGACGGGCTTGTCCCGTGGCACACACACTAATGGGCCAGCTTACGGCTCGGCAGAGATGCGCAACAGGTGAGAAGCTGGTTGTTAGCATTATGCATGCCACTCTTTATTGTGACTCCTAACACTGCACCGGCACTAATTTGCCCTGGCGTCTGGCTTCATATTAATGGACTGTGGGCCACGGAATTTAAGCTGTGACTTTCTGTGTGTGGTCCTTTTAAATGGAAGGACAAGAAATGGGACATTCATTTGATATAGCTATTGGGTATTGATTGTTTTTTTTAAGAAAACCAGATAACAGTAATATTTTCTTACAATATAATTATGTATCACCTACTTGTGGTAACGAGTGACTACAAGTACGTATTCACATACTTGTAGTCACTCGTACCACTAACAAGGAATTGTGACAGTATTTTATTTATAAATTTTAAGATTCCCATCTAAAGTAACCGAATAGTAAAGTATTCTAACTCATTAACACACAGAGAAGCTTCAGATTAAAAGTGTCTATAAATGTCCTGCTTTGTTTTCCATCTCTCATTCTGATCCTTGGCTCAGACCTGCGATGTCCACAATTCTCCTTTGGCAGCTGTTAGTGATTTTCAAGCAAAACGCTGGTTTAAAGTTTCACACATTAATTGTATGCATTAGAACAAACACATAAAATCTCATTCACACATACTTTTGTGATCTGGACACAACATGCTCAAATGGTGAAGTGGGTTTTTTTTGCATAGCTGGCCTCTGGTGCACTTACACTGTTACCAAAATTGACTTTTCAAAATATTCTTTGGAACCTCTACACTGTAAACCATACAACATTTACTTAGAAATCAATTAGGAGGTGCAACTGTTAAAACACAAATTACCATCAGGGATTGCTTGAAAACTGAACTTCTTAAACATAATTAATATGTTTTTGCTCATATATCATAATATGTATACCAGGACAAAAACAATTGTATGACAAAGTAGGAGACTGACCGTGTGATTGTATGTGGTCTAGAGGACACGAATATATGGGATAAACATTGTGTAACAAAAAAACTACTGAAATGACAGGTATTGAATTTATGTAGCGGTATTCTTTTACTACTACATAAAGTAAAGTAACATGATACTATGTTGTATCTACAGAGATGACAGTCAAATGTGATAAAGTGCATCTCCTTTGAAAATGGATGTGCTTCTAACAATGCATCGATGAAAAGCAGACGTCTACAGCTTTGACTTAACTGCTAGCATGACTTGGGCAGCAATGCTCTAGTGCGGCACCACTAAGGCCGTGTATTAAAGATGTCAGCACTTCAGCAGATGTATTTTTGATGGTGATAATGATGATGATAAAAACTAGGATGGGGAAAGTTAATGACATGACTGCAGGCAATGTGACAGTGGAACACTGCATGCTAAGGCCCGATTCAGACACTGTTATTCAGAAAATTCACCTAAAAATTATTCAGAAAGAGTTTTAAGACTAGGGCTACTGCATAACTTTTATGTCATTTAAGACTTTCAAATTATTCTACTACACAGCTTCTAAATTACAAAAAAGGTTACAGAGAAGTGCCAAAACTAGAAAGTATTTTCAGATGACCTGAATACAATGTCTGGATAGGGTCAGTAATGTTTGTTAAATTAAATCAAGTGAATAAGTGGATTTCTTCAATAGTGGTGATGTTTGACTATAATGCACACTCAGTGAATACACAACATGCAGTACAACACACACACTCTGGCTGGCCCACACACAAACACACACTTAGCTCAGCTTGGAAGCGTATTCGGAATCAAAGTTACATTTCACTTTCGCAATTCCGTTCCATTTTCTCAAGTTGGTGTGAGGAGAATACATATGGTCATGAATTGTTACCCCCCACAGCACAGTCTCAGCCCATCCCTCCATCCAATCTACCTTTCTTTCCTCCTCTTTGGCCAGTTGCTGCTCCAGCTGCTGGAGCTGCTGGCTAGAGCTTTCACACAACCGGCTGTAGGTGGCCTTCAGCTCCTCCAGCTGGTCCTCCACATGGGCACGCTCCTCTGGGGACAACCTGGATTGGACACACGGTAGAAAAAAAACTGTGAGGACTATTATGGTTTTAATACTGAATGCGGGTTTGTATTTAATACACCTTAATTGGTTGCTGAGACACAACGTTGTGTGGTTTCTGCATTTGAGAAAACAAAAAATGGTGTGTGACCTACTTGCTGGCCTGTTTAGATAACAGGAAGACCTGAGTGCTCCTGATGGCTTCAGCAACTTCATCTTTCTTGGCTCCTAGTTGTTCACTGATGGCCTTTGAGAACACACATGCATAATGTGCTTAGTACAGTGCAACCACTATCAGCTACCATATTACATACTGCTTTTCAATTAATCATCGAAAGCACAGGCTTTTTTGCATTAATTCAGAAATTCCTGTATATAAAATCATGTGCTGTAGAACAAAAAGCCCTGTGTAGCTTCACTGATATACACCAATGTTACACCAACCCTAAGATAAAAGAAAGAATTTGTATAGACATTATATTTATGTAGTACCTGTTGAGCAGCAAGGGAAGACTCAGCACTGGGGCCTGCAGCTCGTCCTTGGAGGCCTTTGACCCAGCCCAGCAGGTCTGAAACCTGGCCCACCCTAGCCTGCTTCTCCTCCTCCACCTCTTTCTGCAGATAGTAAAACACAGCTTTATGAACTCAAAGGAATGAACTTATTTAGCCAGGTTACGACAACATAAAAAAATTATTGTACTAGGCAGTGATTTAACAACCACAAATTTAGGCTAATGTAGGATAGACAGTTAAAGTCTCACCTCCTCTTCCTCCAATCTTCTAAGTGCATCACTGATGTACTTTACATGTTGAGTTGTCAGGGTGACCAGAGCTGTGTAGCGAGTGCGCAAGTCCATAAACTGTAGAGACAAATAAAGAAGTGATTACAGTACACCAGGAACTGCATGAGTTATTATATTCAGATATAATATCAATCAAAATAGTAGAGCAGCGTCCTTACCTCCTGAGTAATGGCATCAGAGGAAGAATGCATCCTCCTCCTCTTGACAGGAGACTTGTGTGTAGACTCTACAAAGGCTCTGTAGGTCATTAGCTGTAGCTCAAAGTCCTACAGGATACAGCCACAAATCAATAAAATTAGCATCTTAGCAATCGAAATACTATGTGAGGACTTGCTTGAAATTGAGAACAATGCGCTCCCAGATCATTTAGAAGATTATATAATAGTGACTCTGCCAAAATGTCACTATAAAACTCTTCACTATTTTGCATATCTGAAATACTATACATACAAAATAAACTGCCTCTTACCTTCACAGAGGTGCAGTACTGTTTGGAGTGAGTCTGGCACTCATCCAGTTTGGCCTGGTTCTGTTCAATCTCAACGACTAATGCCTGAAGAAAAATAACACATATACACTATGTTCAATAAAAGTGACTTTGGATGAATCATATTTTCCCTGCTATACAACATTTTATCCACATAAATCCATATCTCTTATGACTGACTCAATGATTCATTAGAACTAGTATGAGTCTACTGCATTCTATTTTTGTCCTTAACATTAACCATCTATTCAGCCATCCATTATAAAACTACAGATTTAAGTGAATGAAATCCATGTCACTAACAGTCTGCTGGGCCAGTTGTTCTGAAAGTGCTCTGCTGTCAGCCTGCCCAGGTTGTGTATTTTCTTGTCTCTCTGTTGTCTCTTCAATCCACTTGATCAGTGCTGAATGACCGTCTCTGTACTGCTGCAGAACTGAACCCAGGCCCTCCAGATCTGTCCGTCTGGAGTAAAATGGTGGAAAAACATAAAATTAAATATACACAAGCATTCATTAAACAATGAACAACAATGAATCTTATATATCATTGTGAATTCCCCTAAATAACTTCGTCTACGTGTCCTGACCGTGTCTCTATTTGTCTCTTGATTCCATGCCACCGTTCTGCCATTTGATTGGCTCTCTCCTGGTACTGATCCAGCTCAGGGCTGCGGTCTGGGTGGAGCCTGCTGAGCTGAGACCCTGCCTCTTTGGCCCGACTGACCTCCACCTGCAGCGACTGGAAGACGCCTTCCTGCTCGGCAAGCTCAGCCTGCCACTTCTGCAGATGGATGGAAAGAGGAATAAAATGAGATACTGGGAGGATCCTTCTTGTTATATCAGGTTTAAGTGAAAATGTTCCCATACCCCTAGTTGATCTCTAAGGTTTTGAATAGCCGTTGTGTCAGCAGGAACAATGTCTTCTTCACTCAGTCGGCTCTCATACTTTCTGACCTGGCTCTCTGCTTCCTCCAGGCTATGCATCAAGATATCTACTGTTTTTAATCTGGGGGAGGCAAAAGGTAAAGAGAGGTTCTAAATCGTACAATTTTAAGTTACATTTTTTTGGATTTATGCCTTTACTAATAAATATAGTGATTATATATACTAGGGGAACAAAAACTCCACAAACTTTTCCAGGAAGACATAAGAGAGGTTGTGCAGTTTGTCTATATTCTGCACGGCCTGATTGAGTTCAGACCGCAGGACAGGAACACTGGAAGACGACGGCTTCTCCTCGAAGAAACTGACGCAGCGGCGAGACACGTCACCCAAAGTGGAGCGCAGGACATCCAACTCTGACTGCAGCTTCTGCACAGCAAAGAGGGTTTACATAAGCTGTGAGTATTAAACTATGGAAGCGCAGTGTACACAGTAAGTTAACTTCAAAAACATAATCCAATAAACATATTCATACTCCCTTTAATCATTGCACCACTGTTACCATTTCTGCCAAAAAATGCAGTTAGATCTTAGTGGGTGTTTATTTATATATGACATTCGATTGTAGGCTATTCTCATTTTGTCCCACAGCAACATTAAAATAGTTTAGGTTTTTCTTCATTGTTTGCGTTCATAATTTATTGTATTAAGTGTCCATTTCATTATAATATTAAGACTTATCATAGAAATATCTGACATCTGATCTGTAATTTAATTTCGTTTTGGAAGGGTGGAAGTATCGCCCCACTTTTTAAAAAAAAAAAGTAAAACTGACCTCTTGCTCTGAAATCTGGACTTTGATGTCTGTGCTGTCACCTGACAGCCGGCTGGGGGTGGGAGTCTGAATTCCGCTCATAAGTCTCTTCTCAGCCTCGTTCAGACGCAGAGTGATGTTCTGCAGCTCCGACAAGTACGATCGAGAGACCGACTCATCCTTTTCCACTGCAAAGAGAGAGGCACTTATTTTAGCGTTATCGTTGCCTGTATTACAACATGATTCCACAAAAAAGTTGTATTTGAATAAAAAACATCCACTGCTGACCCTTCAAAGCAGATTAAACCTTCTGATATTTTTTTTTATTATTAATCATCCAATGCTGTTACAGACCAAAGTACAGAACTTTAGACTCTGGATTCATGATAACAGGTGGTCAAAAAGTTTGATCAATCAGTATATATGCTTCCAGGGCAAAAACTTACCACTCATGAGTGTGTACTGTTCAGCAGGAAAGAATATTAGTATCTTAAAAATGTAACGGTGAAACATATTGGTTTAACTGCCAAAAACAAACTTTTCTTCATCATCTGGCATTTTGCAGGTGGATGGACATCAGGCACTCAGGTCTCACCAGTCTCCATGTTAAGCACCAGGTCCTGGCAGTGCTGCTGCGCCTGCTGGACGTCCGTCTCCAGCTCTCGCCTTTCGGCTGACGTGAAGAGAGAGCTCTCTTTGCTGTCAGACAGGAAGTCGGCCAACTGAGATTCCAGATGATCCAGGACCTGCTGCCGCTCTGATGGAGACTGACAGCGAACCTGGCAGAGCAGAAAAGTCATCAATGCCTACTCCTTGTGATTCCAGGTAACGGACCAGCTGCCACTCGCGCACACACTGAGCCTCACCGTGTCCAGGTTCCATCCAGAGACGGTTCTGATGTCTTTGAGCAGGTAGTGCCAGGAAACCACGCTCTTCATGTTTACATGGAGCTGATGCCACAGAGACATGACCTTCTGATACAACTGCTCTGTTCTGTACAAAACACAAAGTCACACAGAATAAAATGTTTTGAATTAGCAACTTTACTTTTACTTTTCAAACATTATTGTACAACACAAAATAAATATTATGTATATAATGTAATGTACATTATTGCAAACTCAAGCTCTACTACTTTGTTCTTTTTGGATGTTAGATGCTCCATGTTATGTTTCACTATATGTCCCACCTGCTGGCTGTGTCAATGGCCTCCTGGTTTGGCGGGGGGACAGTGAAACACACCGAGGGGACCATGGCCTCATTCCCTGTGGGACTGATCACTTTCCACTTGGTCCTCTGAGAATTATCCTCCAGCACACACTCTTCACCTCGGGTTATTGTGATCTGAGAGAAGGCAGGGATGCAGGGTGGATGCAAAGACAGATAGAGAGCGAGAGAGACAGAGGGAGCACAAATGGGGGAAGACAATGAAATAGAAATGAAGTGATGAAGGTGGGACATTGAATATTAAGATAAATTAGGAGCAATGAGAGTAAGGATGGAAATTGTATGATGAGGTGGGATTGTGATATCGGTGTAGTACAAAAGTAGATGTAGTGATGTGATGATATAAAACAAAAATGTTATTGTGTGAAACAAAAGATAGAAAAAGGGAAGAGAGCAAGGGAGGTAAAATCAGGGGGAGAGAAGGGACAGCATGTAAACCAAAAGCTGATCCCAACAAAAAGCAACAAAAAATGCAAATGTTTATGGATTTCATGAGGTTAGCAGAAGCCCTACAATGATTTAAATATATATTATATGCCACACACTGAAATTATTAATTATTTATTGTGAAAGCAGAAACTATTTTTCCACACACACAAACAAGAGTGAGTTTAATTCACACCTGGGCTAGGTTTTTACAAATTCACCCATGCAGAAAATACAAAACATTTCTGACCTGGTGATTTTAAGAAACCCATAGTTTGGGATTAGAAGCTGCCAAATTCAGCGTGGTTCAAATAACGAACACAAGGCAAAGCCGGGAAATGTTTAAGCGGTGCACGTAAAAGGTCAGAGCTGTACTGCCTCCCTCACCCACCACCCTCTCTCACCCCTTCCCTGCACACACATCATTACATTAGTAGAAGCTATACACTTAGAAATATCTATATGATTTGTGAAATGTAAGTAAAAGCTTTAAGCTGTGAGCTTTTTATCGTCTGACTGACTGAATAAACCTGGAAGGCACTGATGGTGTTAAATTCAGTTCAGTTCAGCTAAGTGATTGTCACCGTCTCTTCTCCAGTGATCTCAGTCCATGTCATAAATCTATTACTAAGGTGTGGCAGGAATCCAGAGAAAGCCACTACTCTGTCACTCTTAATAATATTATCCCTACAAACCAAATTACATTGACATGCATCACTTTTGATGTTTAAAGACCTCACATCACTGATTTGTTCATTTTTTTTAGTTTATGATGCTGTTAACGACAGTCTATAATTCAGAATTAATTTATAGTTTTTAAAGATTTGTGCCGACAACATAACTGCAACATATCCAAGAAAAGGAGGTGCGGTTCTTTAAGAGAACTGCAAATGTTTGTAGAATCATCTTATGCAGCTAGAACACATATTAGATGGAGGATAGATTTAATTAGATTTAAGTATCAACAGATTACACTGCTAACCGTAAAACCGAACCTGAAATCAGCTGAAAAGAGAGGCGCAACCACAGCATAGTGTGTGCAATGCAAGAATCTCAGGTGAGAGAGGGAGAATATAGGCAGCTATACCTGAACGTTTGTCTTGCCAGCCCAGCCGACAGACGAGGGGAAGGGAAGAAGTTGGGGAAGAGGAAAAAAGAAAGGAGGGAGTGAGAGGGTATGAGGGCATGGAGAGAAGACACAGGAAAGTGAAGGAGAGAAAGATTACTTTCTGGTAATCTGCACGGTCGTCCAGAAGTCTGGTGAATATTAGCACACACCGCTTAATTTTAGAGGAACGTTAAGCTCTCTGGCAGCTTGCATCATCCTGTGTTGTTTGTCCTCTCTTATTCAGAACAGTGATGTGCTAAAAGATCAAAATACCTTCTGCCTTTACCTGGATACAACACCTCAAATACAGTTCACTTCACTGAGCAGACCGCCCTCGAGGAATGTTAACACTGCAGACTAAAATAGTAGCATCAGAGGCAGCTATATATTCATGCAGAACTGCTTTTCAACTGAACTTGCACAGGGGATGAGATAGATGTATAATTGATTGGCTTTTACATTCCCCTAGGAATGCAGAGATTGCGATGAAGAGAGAAAAATCAGCGGGTTCCATACGTTTTACAGTAAGAAAATAACACACTGTGGGAAAAACAATCCAAAAACCCCAGTTCTCCTCTCAATTGTTTCTTTACTTCTGTGTGGTTGATTTTGGGACTTGTCTAAAGATTCAGTTGCAGAATCAAGCTGGATCTAAGTTTTCTGAGGAGGAACAAAAAAAAAGATCTATTGTTAGAATTATGTCAATGATATGTTCTAAATTATAGTAATTTTTCCTAACTGCTAGTTGTACTAGCCATTTAACATTAACTAAAACAGTACTGAAAACAAAAACATCTACAGCTGTAGTCTAGTTATCAATATGGACCACCTAGGTTAATGAAAGAGTTTATGTAGATGTAGCTATCAAAGTAAATAAGAAAAGGACTGAATTTTACAGCATGGAGGAGGAAGTGGCTAAAATAGGGCAGCCACAAAGTGGTTGAGGCAGGGCTTGGAGGGGAAGTGCAGGGCAGAGAGGAGGCGGTCGGTGGTGAGGGTTGAAACAAGAGTGGTGAGGTCAATGGTGAGTGGAATGCACACACATTTTAGGAACAACTTCGTCCATGGAGTCAAAAGGGATCTTTGGGAAAAGCTGACAAATTTCGTTTGACTAAATTCAAAGACTTTGGTGAATCTTAAAAGGATGAGAGAACAAAAGCATGTTGCGCCGTCACTCAACAGATCATTCATCATATGATATTCATTGGGACTCATACCTCTATTTGTCTGTAGTCACAGATGGCCTTGATGGGTGTGGTTGTTCCCAGGGTGCTCTCTGTGCTGCGGGGGCGGAGCTGCACCACCGTCTTGGCCCGGCCCACCAGGCTCGCCACAGTGCTCCGGTACTCAATCAGCTGCTCCTTCTCCTCCTACAGGAAGAAGGAAGTCATCAGCCATGTGGACTGTCACACACACGCAGTGGTTAGTGAGTCAGATGTAGTATCTTTTTTTTTTAAATAACATTCTTTTCTTGTGTGTTTCCCAATAAACTGGGATAGAATATTGTTTAATTCGTCAAAACTTGAGACACGTAGTCATTCACTCACACAGTCAATAGGTTTAAATGTCTTTATTCACAATGTTTGAAAATGAACAGTATATCTTCTGTTATCTTTCTTTCTATAATCTAAATTATTTTACTTTTCAATACTATCAGTTATAATTAGCCTGTCGGCCTGTATCCGCTGAGAGCAGTGGACCCTGCTTATTTTAGCCTGGGTGCTCATGATTAAACATTTATCTGTGAGCTCCTCAGCCTGACAGGTAGAACTGTGCGTCATTTCTGACCGGTCTCCAGCAGAGACAGTCATTAAGGATTCATCAGGGAGAGAGAAACAGTGACATAGGTGAAGGGGAATGGCACAGAAAGAAGAAAATGATATATGGAGGGAAATGTAGAGACCAACTGAGATGCCAGGAGAGACATGCCAATGTGGGGCTGGTTAATAACTTTATACGTTACAGCTCACGAATGAATTTCTCACTGAGATGGCATTCACTGCAGCTAGCACCACTACAGCAAGTCTAATAACTTACTGGGAAAAAAAACTATTTATTGTGACATCATTCTGATGTTGGTGCATGAATTATAATGCATATATTTATCAGTGAATTGTTCAGTACATTTTTTATGTATTTAAAAGAAAAAAAAAAAGGGTTTTGATACGCGATTAAGTTCATTGCTTTGTTTGTAAAAATATAATCAGGAACATGGCCAATTAAAAGGTGAAAATAAGTGTGGGTAAAGTGGGGTTCAGTACATTCCATTATACCAAAAGAAGTGATTTATTTCATCTATGAACATTTACACCGATGCTTATAAAAACTATCCATGTATGAAAAGGACATTTAAAATAAGAAATCATGGAAGAACTGGATTAAAAAGAAGGAGATGTTTGATCAAATATCATCTTCTAACTCATAAAGGTAAAAGGCTGATTTAATTTCCTCTCCAGTCAAACAAAAGGTTCAGCTGCCTTTTGTAACGTCAGTTCAGATTAAATTTATAGAGTCATATTAGCATCATATTAGCGTCCCACTCCTTTAACTGGAGCTGGAAACCAATTAACAGCAAGCAGATGCAAACAAACGCACAGATATGCTCACTGCTCTGACCTGTGCAGTGTTGCTGACACTAACTCAGCCATCTGCTTGAAGTCAGAGGTAGGTGTGTGTGTGTGTGTGTGTGTGTGTGTGTGCGTGTGAAGTATGTGTGAAGATGGCAGTCTCACAAATGTGCCATGGGGGGGATGATTCAGCGAGGTGCTCTGACAGATTACTTCACCATCATGTGGCGTGCTGCAGAAGCCTGAGGCAGTATAATCAGGAGGAAACTGGTATCCTGTTGAGTTTTACACTTGAGCCACTGTAGGAATATGTTGCACCAGAGCTAGAGAATTGCTCAATCGTTCTCATCGTTTCTGCTAAAACCTCGCTCCAGGATTATTTTCTGATATGTAATGTATTTGTTTTTACTGTGTATACACAAGGTGGCAGCATGGCCTCTAATCATAAACTGGTATAAACAAATGATTTAACTGGGCAATGCATGCCCACCTAAAAACATCATACATTTTCAAGAAATATTTTCTGGATATATGAAAACTTGCTGATGAATTTTAATATAAATTAAATAAATTAGAGTGAGACAAAGGGAAAAGGACCAATACCATTGAGTCCTGCAGCAGGTCTTCCAGTTTGCTCAGTCTGCTGTTCTTGTCACTCGTGTACTGTCTCTTGATAGTTTCCTGGAGTTGGCGCAGGTACGACTCACAGTCCCGTGCATCACTCATAAACTGGCAAAAAAAGATAGAAAATTCAGTACGGCTAGATTTAGTTTTTTATGTTTATTTTTTTGATTGTCTATGACAAGAAGACTTGAATTTTCAGCTTTGAAAGCTCATTTTCCACTTATAAGCTAGCATCCTTACCTGGAAGTAGGCTGTGTTGTCTTTGAGATGCTGTTCCACACACACGCACAGTTGGCCAACCCACTGCCACTGAGTCTGCAGCGCAGCACTGTATGCCTACAAACACAAAGAAGGATCGAGGTGGAGGTGAGTGAGAGGGGAACGTTTGTGTCTCAATAGCGTTACATACACACAAGCCACATGATGGATGCAATACTTTACCACGAGGTTTACTCAAGATCACAGTCTCCTTAATGTTCTTGTGAAAACAATTGATATTTGATAATAATTTTTTTAATGCAACAAAAACAAAATGTCATGGAGTTTATTCATTTAGTATATTCACCTCCACAGTCTGTTTGGCAGGATGGTTCTCCTGACACAGGCGGCTGGCCGTTTCCTGGAGTGATCGCATCACATCTTGTTTCTCGTCCAGCTCTAACCTCATTTCCTATGAACAGAACAGGAAAAGGAGGATGTTTAAATAAGTTGAGCGCATATTTTGACGTTGGCCCGTATATAATAACATTTTTGCACTACAGTAGTATCTGTACGTTCCCTTCCTCTACTCACATTGTAGAGTTCTCTCTTGGCATTTATGTTAGTGTTGTTTTCACTCCAGTCGTAGGCAATCTCTTCCTCCTCCCTCTCATTGAGCCAGATCAGCTCTTCGGTGCAGTGCAACACAAATGCATGCAGGCTCTCCAAGCTCCGCAGGCGCCATGACGAATGTTCCTATGGCAACCACACAAACAAACAGCAAATAATTGTCATGCTGATCAGCAGTGCAGAGAGAAATTAAAAAAAAAAAAAAACTTTACTCATTATCGTCTCAATACAAAATCAGAATCTGCTGGAGGCATGGAGACACTAATCATCAAACACGAGGAGAGTTGGAGCCTCAAAAGAGTAGTTTTGCCCCAAAAAAAAGAAAAAAAAAAAGAAAATATTCTTTAAAAAAAATCCCAAAATAACATAAGCAAGTGTGCTATGTCTGAGGAACAGTAACGAAGGAAAAGAGAAAGAAGGTAAAGAACAGATGCTAAATTTAATGTTCTTAGCATGAGAATCCTGTCCTGCTGTAATAAGATTAACTGTGGACGAGGTAAAATTGGAAAGAAACGAGTTGTAGATTAGAGACTGACCAGTAGTTTACAGTATTGGTGCTCCAGCTTAGCCAGGGTTTCAGAGTAATTGCTCTTGAAGTTCGGAGAGACTTTACCCTAGAGGAGAGCAAGTAAAAGCTTAATGACAAACCACAGCTCTGCAGAAAGCTCTATGTGGACAGGATGTGTTCATGTCCATGTAACGTTAGCGTACCTCATAGTTGCGTGCCTCCTGCAGACTGCTTATTAGCTCCTCGACTGCAGTGTGTATGTTGTTGTGCTCTTGAAGGTTGTTTTCTACAGAAGGAAGATCTGCTCCCCACTCAGCACGCTCTAACAGCTCCTGACACATGCAGGAACAAAGGTTAACATGAGAGGCAAAAATAAAAACAAATGTCTAAAACGCATTTGAATTATTTGTATTAATGGTTTTTAGATTTTTACTTTAGCTGAATGTGTTTTCAGGTTTGCAATGCAATTTTTTATTTTACATTGATTAGGTAATATTATTTAATATCTGCAATTTCATATGTAATACAATTTGTAATAAATCACCCTTCTCTTCCTAATAAATCAAGATTTATATCCATTTTTTTCCTTTAAATATTTCTTGTCAAATTAGTTTTCTAAGATTGGAGTTATAGTGATAATTAAACAAGTGTGATAAACTGTGGAAAGCGCTATAATTTTATTATCAGACACTGACCTGTGTCTCCTCCACCCATCCAAGCAGCTCATAGATGAACCTCAGGCTGCCTTCATCCTCTGACGACGACATGGCCACCAGCTGGGAGCGGGCCATGGGCCGCCGCAGGAGAGCGGCCCCGACGGCTCCCACAGCTCCCACAGCTCCCAGCAAGGTCTGTCCCAGAGACAAGTGGCTGTCTGTGGCTCTCTGACTGGTCTGGTCCGCCACCGTGCTCCCCAGGGCCTGCGTGAAGTGGCCTTTCCTGTAGACGCTGGAGCACTGCAGTCTAAGGGAGACCAGCTCCTCTTGAAGGCAAGACACTCTGGTGATGAGAAGCAAAAATATAGTCAGTCATTAATTACCTTTGTTGTGCGTTAAGCTTTCTCCAATGACTGTAGAAGAAAGAAGGAATATGTTAAAATACTAAGATATGCTTTCAAATCTAAATTCATCCGTCCAATAGAACACCAAAGTATGTCACCATAGTGAGGGGTAATTCATAGGAATTAATAAGCACAATGCTGTTTTTCCTAGGAAGTTTGAGGGGGCAAAATACTTAAGGAAAAAAAGGGGTTAGATAATGCATTCATTCCATAATATTTAATTATCTTGAAAGATGTGTTTCTGTTTCAATATAGATTTTTACTAAGTTGGAGTCCTTTGTAAAGGGCACCACACAATCACAGCTTATAAAAATGGAAATTTAATGCAGATGAGCTACAAAATTGGCACTTTTAACACTTCATACACAATAGGTGGAAAACATCATCTGTAGCAGAAAAGTACAGGCTTTAACTGCAGAACACAAAGAAACTAGATTCTAATGAAGTGTAATAAGCTGTTTACTCCTGGTAAGTGTTTGCCACAAACACTATTCTACTGAGTAAACCAAGCCAGTCCCCTCCACAGATTCAACACCATTACACTTTCTTTCCAGACTAACCTGAATGCCAGCTGCTCCACCTGGTAGTACTTCTCATCTCGGAGGACTTTGAGCTCCTGGCTGAGTTGTCTGATCAGAGACTCGCAGTCCTGCAGGTAGCAGGCCAGTTCTCTCTCACACTGCACCGCCTCACCGCTCTCCACTCGAGACATGTCCTGGACATCAGACGTTTGCACAGCCTGATCAGGTTTTTGTTTATTTCCTTTGTTCTTTATTTAATTACAGTAGGTATGGTTTTCGGAGGGGAAAAGTTTCCCCAGGCATAGACTCAGTTAAAAATACATGAAGCCCTTTGTGGGCCTCATGAGGTAAGTAAGCAGAGGCGAAAGCCAGATGGATTCATATAATAGAAAGAATATCACAAATGGGGTTACAATACAATGTTAAGCATCAAAATTACCTTCTTATATAATCCATCCATCCATCCATTGTCTATCCCGCTTATTCCCTTTCGGGGTCGCAGGGGTCTGCTGGAGCCTATCCCAGCGCGTTAAGGCGAGAGGCAGGGATACACCCCAGATGGTCGCCAGCCAATCGTGGGCCATTCACACACCATTCACTCTCACACTCACACCTATGGGCAATTTAGAGTTTACCAATTAACCTGAGCATGTTTTTTGTATTGTGGGAGGAAACCGGAGTACCCGGTGAAAACCCACGCAGACACGGGGAGAACATGCAAACTCCACACAGAAAGGCCCCAGACCCAGGCCCAAGGCGGGTCTTGAACCTGCGACCTTCTTGCTGTGAGGCAACAGTGCTACCCACCGCACCACCGTGTCGCCCTTCTTATATAATATATATATTTTTTAAAAAGCACACAGAGAAGGCACAGGGTGCTAGATGAAGAAGGTTCATGACTCACAGCCTGTAACGTGTTCTTAGCAAGGGTGAGTTTCTCCTCACAGTCCAGTGCCATGTTCTGGAACTTATTGGCTCTCTGAAGCAGCACCTCTAGCCTGGAAAAAACATACAAGTTGCTGACAATCAGACATGATGGAAATTTGGGTACAAGAGGTTGCATCAGTGGCTTCAATTTAATTATGTACATCCCACTGAAGGTGTGTGTGTGTGTGTGTGTGTGTGTGTGTGTGTGTGTGTGTACCTCTCCACTGCAGGCCGTAGAGCCTTCTCTTTCTCCAGCATCTCCAGGATAAGTTTGCCCCACTCCTCATCCAGGTCATTAGGATGGAGGCCCTGAGGAAGCTTAATACGACCAAATTCTATCCACACCTAGACAACGCATAAGAAAACACACAACGATTACTATACACCCAAGATCCCTTCATAAAAGATTCATTACATCACTGGTTATATTTACAAGCGGTTATACTGATCAGCAATCATAAGTCACACCGCAAGCAAAGACCTCTGGTTACATCAGCTGAGTGAGAATAAAGGGCGAACTATCATCAACTATAATGCATGTTCAGTCCAACAATGTGCCGCATTGATAACAGCACAGGATGAGAATGACTTTGTTTCAGGATATGGATGTATGACCTAAACTGCACACACACAACTGTAAGCAGACTGTGTATTACTTGGTCTTACTGACATGCTCTGAATCACCCTGAGCTCAACCCCATGACACAAAACGAGCTCTGCTCCATTTCACTCCGTCTTCATGTTCTATACCTCGCTCGCTGTTCCTGCTCATGCTTACCTCCAACAGTTTGTAGAGGTGTTCGACTCGACTTTTCTCCATCTCCTTTGCAGGGATTTCTGTCTCTTTGAAATGGACGTACTCGTTGTAAAGTGCCTGAAGGAGGAGAAACAGTGAGTGGTGAATGCTATAGGGTCAATATTAAGACAGGCCTGGTTTAAGGTGAAACACAAAGTCAATACCTGTTAGAGGTAAAAGCTTTGTAATCACTGTATCTCTGCCAGGGACGCCATGAGCCAGTTTCTCTACAGCCATCTCAAGCAATGTATTTGACTCTGCTTCCTTCTTAACACTACATTTCTTAACTGAACACTTTCCTTGAAAAAAAATATAAAAGGTATAAAAAGATTAAAGATTAGACCTTGTCCCTCCCTCTGTTCATGTATTTGTTCCTTGATGAAATTGGTTATCAGCTCTTTTCCTACTGGTTGCATGTTGGGTTTGCATATGTATAAAGGAAGCTGAGATGTATAGACACAGAGGACAGACAAACAATAAATCCAAAGAAACTAAATGTTAGTAAAAAAAAAAAAAAAAGAAGTAAACATTCAGAAGATTAATGTCAGACAGAAGTGTGTTCCCTCACCTTGAGTTCCACAGGATTTTGAGGGAAGTTCTTGTTGGCCATGAGGGCTGTGTGATGGCGGCTCCACTGGAGCAAAGAGGAGAACCTGGACTGATACTCTGACCAGCGTAGGTCCACCTCCTGATGGTGGAGGAGAGGAGAGAGAGGCAAAGCTGAGAAGCTGTGATTCCCAAATAACATTTTTAAGAAATAATCTATATAAATCATCAGACAACTATTAAATTCATTGCATTAGGAATTTCCCACTCTTTACATGTCAAACCGCCCACATGACTAGTACAACTGGTCATATGTCACCTGCAGTGGTACTAAAGTAAAAAAAAAAAAAAGCAGAAATGTGCAACCTCCATCTGTTACTGTATGTAGGTCAACATGAAAAATACACAGTAAAAATAGTGGGAATGGGGGAAGGTGGAAGCGACTTACGTGGGCGGTGATGCCCTCTCCTCCCTCTGGGATTTTGGGGAAGGCATCATAGATGGAGGAGACATAGGTGATGACCGACTTCTCATCAGGGGATGGAACATCGACGTCTGACAAGAGAGAAAAGGGTTATATATACTATATACTATTAAAATAAAAAAAAAAAACACATCAAGGCTTGATTGACTTAAAATTGTATTGTAATTGTAAGCTGTGAGGCCCGTGAGGAGTAATGAACTTCAAATATTATAAAATTCTAACTTTCAATTATAAATTGTAATGTTCAGTGCATCAGCCTCAGCTATTTGGATTAACAGTCTCACCCTCAGCGTCCAGCAGTCTGGTTACCCCTAGTGATTCAGCAATCTCGAAGGCCTGTTCGAGGTTCTCCCGGTTACTCTGCCGTGACACTGCCTCCATGTTGATCAGGTCTGGCCTGGAAAACACATAGGGAGTGAATGTTACACGTTAATGTCTTGTATGTGCTTGACTGTGTTTTCAATATAGTCTTTATGTTTAGCAGCTGCAGCTTCTGGTGTGTGTCCACTGCACATAAGCCTCTGCATGATCTGTGCAGCTCTGATTCAGCTTAGGGAATCTCTGATGAAGCATTTTAATGCTAATGCAACAATATCACAGTAATTCTGAATACAGTCTCAGTGTTAATCCTCTAACCTGTATCTGTGCAGCAGAGCGTTGAACATGCGTCCGTCGCTCCAGGACGAGGAGAAGTTGACACAGCGGAGGCCGGGGTAGCCTTCTATCGCCTGCTGGCTCCATAATAACAATTTCTCTTTGGCTGTGAGGTCGCCTGACTCGCCACTCACATAGATCTCTGAAATCTGGTGAGAGAGAAAGAAAGAGAGAGAGTCTGTCTTCAGAAATGGTAAAAAAAAAACTGAATAGAATGAACAGTAATTCTCTGTTAAGTTGCATTGCTAAATGGACTGAAACAAACAAGAGTTGCAGATGCATAATGCTGTCCCTTTTTGTGGAGTCAAGCATGATGTAGCCACACATTTAAACATTTGGAGTTAAGCCTGATACTTTCCGGATCTTGCTCCATTTATTATATTCTATCAAAGCGAATTCTCCAGCCCTGCACCAGTCTCACCATAGTGAGATACAGCAGAGAAAAATAGCCTTACTCAAAGTCACAGCTGCAGCCACAATGAGTCTGCAGAAGCAAACCCCTTTGCCACAGACACAAACACGCTTGTATTTCTGGTAATAAATACCCTCAGAGCGCGTGTCTGTCTGAATTAGTTTTTAGGATTGGATGCATGTAGGACACTTTTTTTCTATTTTCTCCCTCCTCCATCTGCAGCAGAGCCTTCTCATTAGCTTGTGCACCCCAAACGCTTTGCTATATCTAACACATCTATCTCAAATGACGCTGAAAGATGCTTTTCTTGCTGTAATCATGTTTTTCTGTTCACGCTGGTTATTAAGAAACCCCTTCTACAGTGCAAAAAAGTTTTCAAAAGATATTTCAAAGCTTATATAATTCTTCAGCAAAACATCTTTAGATTCATGTCTTTTTAAAGCCGAATTTATCCTCCGACTGCAGCTGAAAAGGAAAACACTGTCTGCTAAGCAACAAAGGAGGGAAATATTTATGAAAAAGACTAACAGCTATCCACTTTGACTAACTCAGACAGCTACAGCCTTAAATTATCTTCAGATAAGAAAAGGAAATCTGGATTTTGTCCATCACTTACAGCTTACTTGACTGTAATCATTTAAATGAACAGCAGTCTACAGTATATTAGGTGGGGAAAACAAGTACAGTTTGACACTATGCAAAGGGAACTTGTAAACACATATGCAACAGATGTCCCTTGGTAGATGTCATGATACACGGCATTTGAAGGCACTTTTCACCAAGTACATGTTTACATGGGGTGGGTCTAAAGGGGAAGGCTTCCATAGAAACGGACAGTAGCTCAGCTTTGTGTGAGCTACTGGATCACTTCAGCCATTTTTCCCTCCTGCAACCTCCTTCCTCTCAATTTGCTTCTTAAGGTCCACCTGTCCACGGTGACAAAAGCAGAGTGATATAGATGCAGTAACTGTCACCACTTGGCTGCTGTTATTATCATCAGTATTCTACTGTAGTGATCCCCCCTCCCTGGCTGCTTCCCTCTCTCCCTGCTGCTAATATAGAGCAGTATGATGGTCCAGTGTGTGCCAGGAGACTGCAGCAACAGCCAAAAAGACAAGAAGGGGGAGGGAAAGAAGGAGAACAAGACGTGCAAGGCCGACTATGCAGAAGAGGGGGGTAACTTGCAACAGCATACAGCATAGACAGCAGCTTCACACATAGTACAAACTGTTCAAGTCAACTTTCATTAGAAAAAAGACAATATCTTACATGCATGCAAAAAAAAGCAGCTCTGAAACCATACCGCATTAATGAGGGCATTAATGGGGCCAAAATATTAACAGAATGTTAAAATAGGTAAATGTTTCTGGCACAAAGCTGTGGACACTCACTGCACTCTTACACTTACCGTGCTAGCAATTACGTTAAAACTCATCCATACACTCACCTCATCACCGTAAAGTGTGTGTTAGATGGTGACCTTTTCGACCAGTGCCTCATTGAGTACACAAAATGTGGCAGGGAAACAAAGCTACAAAAGGGAATTTGTGAATTCGGAGAGACAACAACAATAATATGGAGTTTGCTGTGTGTTTTCCTGTCTCTACATGCATCTACATCTTCTTTTATAGAGAAATACAGAAGATCTAATCCAGCAGAATATTGGTACATCACTCTGTGTGAGGGCTGCCGCTGCACAGAAGGCTAACACTTTCACTGCAACAGTGTCTCCTGCATCCACCCGTTTTCTGTTGTTGCATGTCCACCATTTATTTATTTATGAATAAAAAGGGTTTTCAGGTGATTTAAAGCACACCTTCTGGTACAGAAGTTTTTTTTTGGAGGCACTCAGCCTAAGCTGTAAAGTTGGTTTCTGAACTTAAGTTTATTTCACTAGCTATTCTTGGAGTTTCTACTATATCCCCAGTGAAAGGGGAAACTCTGATTGCCGATGAAAGCAGTGAAACACAGAGAAGTAACTACTGGTAATAAACAAGTATGGCTTATAGTCACAATAAATTAAAGTATTCAAGGATGTTTATTATCATTGCATCACATGTAGGAACATGAGGTGAGTAAAATAAGATTTCCTAGTCCTGGTATAACCCCAAAAGAATGGGAATAAAATAAGAAAGTACTAAGAAAGATAAAACAAAAATGTAAAATAAACTATGCATATATGAACACATTATGGATTATCAAACACTTAGCAATAAATGACAACAAAAGATAGCAGCACAGAGATTTAAAGTTGCATATGTGATGTATAAGGTTGGAGCTAGCAATGTGTGCAACCAATAGAGCACGTAAATTATCCTGCTTGAAATTCTCCTCTCATGTTTTTTATATGAAAACATTATGTATAGGCTACACACACAGATCAAAGTACAGGTCGACATGCTAATGTTAACGTGTCTCTCATACACAGACTGTATGTGTATTATGTGTTCATTATATACACAATTCCATAGAATGTGTGAATATCAGTGTTAGAAGTTTTACTGTGAGCTTCCTTTCTCTCTGCAACTGTGTATGGTGGCTTGCACGTAGTTGTTAATATGCAAGTGTAACTCAGCCATGTTACAATGCATAAAAATACAAGCACACAAACAGAAATACACTGAAACAAATGGGTGAGATCAGAGCAAGCAGCAGATCAGTGGAGCTACTGCATGATGAAGCCACAAACATGATCTACCAGCAGCCCCCTGGGGCCGTGGTGGGGCCATCTTTTGGAAATATGGCCTCTTTGAAGTTTGCAGGGAGATGGGAGAGAGTGAGGGATGAAGAGAGGGAGATAACAGTAAATTGAAAAATGGAGTATGGACAGCAAAGGATAAAAAATATGCTGTATTAATTAGCACTTAAACAAAATGTGCCTCTCTAAACCTCTAGCTTTAAGTCCTTAAAGGGTGGGTACATGCTCACTGGATAGCTTCAGATGTTTGGGTGGTGGTTTCACTGTGCGCTAAGAATCCCCCCGAGGCTGAACGGAGCCGTCGTCTCACTGATTAATGCGCATTTCAAATCCCTTTTTATGCAGAGAAGATTGAGAAGGGCATCACACACACCCCCACACACAAAAGACAGCTGCACTTTTAACTGAAGAGAAAGGTCCTGACTCACACACACCTCTTTCATGACACTGGATCACAGGGAGAAGCCAGGACTATTGATTATTTTTTGCCCAGAAAAAAAGGGGGCTCTCTGTGGAGCTGCGATCTACCTTATCAGCATCTGTTTGTGTTTTTCCATGACTCAGCACCTATGCATCAATTGAGACGTGTAGCACTAAAGCACAACCTAACATGCTGTCAGCTGCTGTGCTGCACAACGTTACATGTGATGGAGAACTGAACAAACTGCGGTAGCCGTCGTGAAAATCGCCCGGCTCCTGCTGTATTACTGCAGAGGCTGCAGCAGACTTTCCATTTTCAGGATGAAGGGGAGCTGAACAGCTGTAAACTAGCACAGGAATGCCTTCTTCCAGATCATTCCTGCAACCGAGCTCCAACGCATGTAAGCCAAATATAAACACACATGTTGCAAATAAACTCAGGACTGGACCGTAATAAAGCTGACATCCATACAGATGCTGGGTCAGTCATGAAATGGTAAAAGTAACATTCTTCACTCAAAATAGAACACACACATTTTCAACATACATAACATATTTTGTTTACGAAATGCATCATATGAGGGCTCTGTCATACTGTTGTATATTGATACAATTACAGAGAAGGAACAAAGGCCTTATCTCATTTATTGTTTACTAAATTATAGAATAACCCTTGAAAAAAAACACCAAACTTGGCACAGATACAGGGGTCTCTGACCATGTTGGAATAGTAACTTCAAAACTTTGTTGGTACCTACATTGTCTCGGTGTGTCTGTGGTATTTTGAAATCTAATCACTCTCAGAACAAAGCCAAAATAATGTTAAAATGAATTGATCTCACTCTCTGCCTACCCCTAAATAACCTTAAGCTTTTTCAAGCACCAGAACCACTAGCGCTTGATGGGCACAAACACAATTACATTCTTTGCCACTGAATGTGTAGTTTCAGTTTCCAGTTAGAGGAAACCCTGTCATTTGAGGAAATGACCATTCCCTCACCTACAAATACTCCTGCCTGTCTATCTCTCATACCCAAACAGACGTCAGTATTGAGTGAGTGTGCACGGTGTGAGGAAAACAACAAGCAATGCAATGACAAGTAAAGGAGGGTGGGAGGAAGAAGGATATTGGGGAAGAAGACAGAAAGGGAAAGACAGCCTGTGCTGCGCTGATTAGGCTCTAGGGAATGAAGCGGGCGGAATGGAAAGAAAGCCATAGTGCCTTTTAAGAGCTGATAACAACAGACACAATCATCTTTCATGACCACAGACATGCTATACAAAAGACAACAAAGGCAGACTTTCAGAAACACTCCTACAAATAAAGATCTCTGAATGTTTATCATGTAATCATAATTAGCAGGATGGAATCCAAATGGTTTACTGGATAATAATTTGTATTAGTTTCAATAAAAACCCTAATCCTGTGAACAACTTTTGTGAGTATATGAAGTCCAAAACAGTAGAGCAGCAACTCAAGTGTACATTAATTAAACTGCCAATTATTTCAGCCAATGAAACTAGGGCAAACAGTTTCTTAAAATGCAATTAAATGTCTTTAGATTGTTGTCCAACCAGCAATTGAAACCCCATATTATAGGTTATAATGATGAAAAACTGGATAAATCAGCAAATTCCAAAGACAAATCAAGCAAATAATTACTTAATCCAGGAGTCCACAACCTTTTTGCAATTGTTTTGACACCGTTTCTTGGTAGCAAATGTTTTGATGTCTGGTTCTTGTTAGCGGCCCAGGAGGTTGGAGCCACTGGATTAGGCAACTAATTGTTGTACTGCAACAGTAATCAAGAATGGGACAAGAATTTTGAGGACTTGACAAGAAGGATTTGACATCTGTATAACAGAGAGATAGAAAAAGGCAAACCTGTGGCAGATATTTAAGAGTTGCCTGCTGCAGAGGACTCTCCATCATGGAGTCCAATATCTCCGATGAGCTACTGGTCAGCCCTCCCCAGTCGGTCTGACTGGGAGTGGTGCCCGCTGTTTCTGGAGAGGTCAGTGGCAGGTCACTGGCATAACCCGACTCCAAATGAGATGACCGCTCTTGTGCACGACCTGCAGTGTCCAAGCTAAATCCTTCGACACCCATGGTCTCATGACTCTGCGTTTGTTTGGACATTGAGAAATCCCCTCCAAACACTGGGGCTCTGCTTTTGCCCTCCTTAGACAGTTGGACTTTGAGAATATTTACAGTGGCAGGAGACAGGGTGGGAGGCTCTTTGTGCACCTCCACCTCACTGTCACTTTCACCCCTCCACACCGGAGAGCCATAGTCACTGGGGTACACCGTCCGCACCACACAGAGCTTACCATCCACCTCTCGGATATGAACCACACCTTTGCGCTCCCTCTCTGAAGGTGTCCGCACCACCCCTGATGTCTCTGTTGCTCGTTCTTTTTCCCCGTCCTCCACATCATCGTCTTTATCTACTCTTCCATTGTCTTTTTTGTCCTTCTTTTGACGGACTATCCAGGGTTTCTCAAGGACACCTTGAACTTTTTCCTTTACACGGCAGACCCGCCCTCCACCTGGAGTGGTGCTGCCGAGGGCTGGAGCCGTGTTGACTGGGGTGGTGGTGGTGGTTTGGCTCGGGATGCTGGAGACGTCGATGATGGCACTGACAGTGTCTTCCTCCCCTGGAAGGCAGAACACCCCTCTCCAGGCTGGGCTGGGTTTAGGGGACACTTCAAGTATTCTGTTACCCAATAGACCCCCAGCAGTGACACTCACAGAACCAGGGGGAAGAGTATTGCTGTGCAGATTTGTTTTGGAATGAATTAACAGGGTATCAGGCACCATTACAAGAGTCCTATCTCTGTTGCTAAGATCTGTATGTACGGTCTCTATGATTGCTACCTTTTCTTCTTCATCTTCATCCTCTTCATCTCTTCCATCAAGCTCATGGATTCTGTGTTGCTCTAAGTCCTCCTGTTCCACCTCTCCTTTTCTGCTCTTTTTGCCCTTGTGCTTACGTCTGAAACGTAGGCGTTTCTTTGGTAAAAGCGGCGGGGCTCCACTGAGTTCCCCCTCCCGAGGAGGCCTGACACAACCCATGGAGCTCCCCATCTCTTTAATGCTAAGAGACAACAACGGAATTAAAAAAAGGAAATTGCAGGAAATGGAGGCAGTTAATCCTTCGGAGTAGGCAAATCAATGTGAACTTGGGCTTGCTTAGGAGCCAACCCATCTGAAGAGAAGCACTAAGGAGAAAATATTCAGATAGTCTGGGAAATGACTGACAGCTCCTGCATCAATCTGTCACCTGTGAGAGATGTTAATTTAGGAAGAGCAAGTTGCATTACCATTTTATATTTAATACATAAACAACATGATGGACAGTAAGGGTTGTCACTGAAGGAGACAGGAAAAAAGTCAGTCTTCTCCTCAAGCAGTGATCGTTTCGGTCACAGAGCAGACAGCTGCAGGCTGACGTGTCCCAGCTTCCCTGTCCTTCCCTCACCCAACTTTCACTCAGAAAATTCAACGGGTAGCCCTGTTCTCTCTTATCGTCCTGCTATGCAAGAATCTATGTGTATGTGCATATGCATGCATCCGGCTGTTTTATTGGGTCTGCTTTCTTAATCCCAGAAGACTTGTGGCCACATTCAAGGACACAAAGACACGATTTTTGTCAGCAAGAGGGGAAAAAAAATGCGGTCAGGCAGCTGATTTATCACTGGACTTCTAGCAGGTGAGCAGTTACCTGGCATAATGCAATATGTCGGGCAGGAGGATGAGTGATGGAGAGAAAAAATATATTCCAGTCCAAGAGTATGCAGTATTTCTGTCTGATAAAGTCTGATCTCACCTTATAATTCAATATATGGGTAGTGAGAGCTATTCAGTGAAATGAGACAAAAAAACGGTTGCTTGTTTCAATTAAATCCACATACCTTCTTTCATTCTGAATAAACCACAAAGTATTTTTGTGATTTGTTGTCAGTAAAGTGTTGCTGACCTCTACAGTATCTATATTCCAGTCCAGCAGCTATCTGAGCATATGAATTAATGATGCCCCTCTCTACTGTGGTAGTGTTATTGCAGTGCAGCATAGGTCTACCCCTCAACGGACAGCAGTAGAAATCCTATCTGTCACCGTAGAATTAATGTTGATGCTCTCGATACCTCTCGTAGTAACAACAAGCTCTGTGTCTTATTCTGCCGAGGCAGCACCGTATCTAGATTGGTTGTTGGTGAGACATAGTGTACCGTCAGCCAATGTCGCCAGAGATCGCTGGGTGATTCAGCCAATACTCTGACAGCTTGTTAAATACTCAATCAGAGAATCGGCCTCCCGCCCCATTGGTTCTCCTCATCATCCTCCCACGATTTATCCTGCTCATTGAGCTTCTGTGATGTGTCAATATTTCCAGATTGTGCGTGATCCTGTTGTTGTTGTTGTTGTTAATATGAATGAATCCAAAATTGCTGGTGTTAGTTTCTCCCATTGATCAGATTTCCTAGTCCTGGGCAGCCAGATATCTGTGAAATCATCTCATTACAGTCCAACACTCTGGCTGCGTGCTGTAGTAGGGAGCTGGTATGAATCTATAGGAACCTGAAAGCAGATAAGACTCCACCTTAGGATCCCCAGACAGCTTAACATCACATGCTTGTCCCCTGGATACCAGTCTCTGTCAGACTCCCTGAGGACAACAGTTGGCTGAGATTCGTGTTCCAGTACTGTCCAATCATAAACCTCCCGTGTCCTGCTGTCAGTCTGCCAGTTACTCAGGCAGGCTTCCTCTTCATCAGGTGGTGCAGTGCGACGATGCAAAGTCCACAGTTTGCAGAGGCATGGGGTATTTATACAATGCCTTAAAGCAAGGCAAAAACAACGTCTTCCCTCTCTGATGCCTTTTTGTCTCTTAATAGCTCCACATGTCCATTAGATCTAATTAGGAGGAAGTATCTGGAGTGGACTCTGAGCCAGAAGAGCAGGAAGGGAGCAAGAGATCGGTCCTCGGCTCCAGTGGCAGACCTAGTTTACCTACAGAGGTGTATCTGGAACAGAGCCAGCAGGATTCAGCATCCACTGAAGAGCAGTCCCGAACTTTACAAAGCACAGCGGCAGAGGTAAGGACAAGGGTCCGCACTCCACATCCGCTTAAAAAACAAAAGACGTGCAGGGTGCACGACCAGGCACACAGGGCGTCTCCTGCTTAAAGGAGACCGTGGATCCGTCAGACAAGCATGGCTGGATTGATCCAATTGATACGGCGAAAGCTAGAGAGAAATAGCAAGTGTCCAGGAGAGAGTCCGATAGGGGGATTTTGCCTGCAAGGCTGGGCGATCCTCTGGTCAGCTGTGTGCGAGCCCTTCTGCATACGTGTGTCTTATCCTGCTGTGCGTCCGTGGTTTGAGGCCTGCTGATTGGGGAAAGCCGGGAGCTCCAGTGACAGCAGGCAGCCTGAATTCGTCTCTCCTTTGGCTGGCTTCGTTCCTCTGCTTTATCCCTCGCTCGCAGACACGGGCAGAAAAGCTTTTATCTTCCGGCTGCTGCAGCTTCACACTCTCTTCTGCTCGCTCTCTCACTCTCACAATCCACCCCTCCCCTCCTTGGCTTTCCTCCTCCTATCCGCTTCCTTGTTACTGCTATCCTCACTCTCCCTCTCTCACTCTCTTCCTAGCTCTCTCACTCGGCTGTCAGTGAGCAGCTTTCTATGCCACAAACACACACACATGCACACACACTTGACCCAGAAGCCTCCCTGAATGACAGACTGCACCAGGGATGGAGAAAAAACAGCGACCAGGAAAGAAATTTATGAAAATAAGTCCATTGCATTTTGTTTATTTAAAATGAGAAAAGGGTAAGCACTTCCATCCATTTCTCACCCTCGATTATCGATTCTGTTCATTGTCCATTTCCCTAGCAAGCTACAGGTTTATGAATGGCTGAGGTCAAGAAAGAAGGCAGTGAAAACAGGGGATAGAAGGAGGGAGTAAGGAAAGATTTGAGGGAATTAAGAGAAAGTTGAAAAGGACAGAAGCAAAGGAGGAAAGGGCATACAATGGCTGTGAAAGGATCAAGAGCAGCACAGGATTAAATGGGGGTACACACAACCACACTTAAGTCCTGTTGCTACATAGAGTGCTAACAGTTTCTATAGGTTTCCACCTGAACAACGTGGCTCATACAGTACATTTGATCCTGTACGGCATAGGATGGCACCAACACTGCAAGAGAGTACCATTTGTCAACATCTAAAACCAGCACTGCACTACTTTGCATATAGAGCAAGTGCCTTGTGTATGGGAAATCTTTTTACAGAGACAGAAACGAAAAAAAAAAACTGGTACTCTCAAGTGGAAAGAGCAATAATCCATCTTCTCTCATTAACTGCAAGCATGAGAGAAACCTACACACAAACACACCTAGAAAGGGCATGAACCAATGAGAGAAAAAGACACTAATCAAGTCCCTAAGGATTTCATCCTTTCACTGTGGCTACAAGCTTTCATAAGCTGTGCTAACTGGACTGCAACCTTTTAGAAGCTCATGCCACCATTTCATAAGACAAAACCGCGGCATGTCGGACGTGTTAGAAGCGATTCAGATTGTAAATTTTGGTCGATATTGTGCACTGGTGCGTAGATTGAATTTTGAAGCTGCACCCAAGCCTAAAAGTAGCTTCAAGAAGCTGAGCCTTCATGCCATTACATCCCAAAGCTGATCTCAAAAGCAAAATTAAAATTGAACTTTAGACACACTACTCCACTACTAATGTCTCTTAAAAATCGATTATAGCGATGAAAGGCCCATTTCCCTGTTGATGAATGTGGATATTCCTGACTTTGCAAGCACTTAGAAGCAGCTGCTGTAAACTACTGTCAACTAGCATGATATAAAATAAAGCAATTAAAAATATAAAAAAGTGATTCAACCTAATTTGTGTTGCCAAGAATCATTATGATTACTGTAACTGTTAGGGCCCAAAGTTTTATTTTTCCTGAGGCCTGTGCACTTTGGGAATTGTTTGCAATGGGATCAATGTCTATATACCAGATGCAAAAAAAGAACGACAAATAAAAAGAGAGCTTTTGTTAAAGTGATACATGCGAAAATGATCCTGTTTCTGCTCTAAACATGCTCAATAATAGAATTCAAGAAGTGCTCATACTATCACAGGTTAGGTAAGGAGTTATCTAAGCCTTAAACATGTGAGTCGATAAATGGCATTAAACTACTTCCAATGGACACTACAGTTTGACAGCAGGGAACGTTATAACATCCCATCAGCCCCAAAACCAACCCATTTAGAGTTAGCAATGACATACAGCTAGCAAAACAAACCACAGGCACACTATACAGCAAGGACTGATTAAGACAGGGACTTCAAATTACCCAGGTCACCTTTATTACTGAGCTAAATGGTGACACCTAGTGGTTTGTAGAAGTAACTACAGCAAAGACCAATGACTTATACTAGAGGGTTAAAGCTGTTTGACAAGTCAGAAGCAGCTGTGGTAGTTAATAACATTCCCAATGGCAAGTGTGCAGGTTTGAAACTCTGGAAACATCTGCTAAGACACATTAATATAAGAGTTTTTGTCACAGTCTTGCAGATGATTTTATTCTTTCACTTTAGTCATTTTAAAAGATGTGCTAGACAGTGCAGGACTGTAAAAAAGACAGATATATGCAGGGCAATTCATTCAGATTTTGACTTTATTGTCTTTTTCAGAGTTGTGGAAACAAAATTAGGGTTCCATCCCGTCCAAGACCGGCGGAAAGACGTTACTAAATACGGTCTGGGGTTAAAGCCATTCGGCTCCAGCAGAAACGCTGAGGAAGCAGGATTATGAGACAAGAAAGACCTCATGATTAACTTGATTTGTTTGTGAAATAATGACTAACAACAGCTATGACCCAAATTAAAAATGATAGCTCAGTGAGAGAATTCCTATAATTAGTCAATGCAGTGAGTCATCCTGGTTATAAAGACCCGAGGCTCATTTCTAGAAATTACTTTATCATGATAATCATGATCATCAGACCAAAGAAGAAGAGGGTAATAATGTATAAATAATAGATTTATCTTGTGAACTGGGCTACATATGTCACTGAACATTTGCGTTATGTTGACTGACTGGACCACAACAAACAACAACAGTGTCTGTAAGAGGTTTCTGCCGCGTTCCGTTTAATACAGTGGAAATTTGGAAATGTGGAGTTTTTGACATGCATCATACAGAATCAAAATGAAGCACATCAACACGCACATGGTCCTGGTCACCAGCCTGCATTCATCAACACCAATCTAACCACTAACATGGTGCAGCGACACAGAGCTCTGTGTGACTGGAGTTTCTCACTGCAGCTCTAAAACTGTCGTCATCTCCTGAACCCACTGAACTCTGCGAACTCTGAAACGGTTTGCTGCTCTGTGAGCCAATCCCCTCGTTCCGCTCATGTGTTGAATCCCTTTTGACTCCTGTCCTCCAGCATTCTACAGCCTGTGTACGCCACCGTCCTGTCGATCATCTCTGGGTTAGTTCTCCACTCCTCACCCTGCAGTCCCCCCTCCTCTCTGTAACAAGATGTTCTGCTGACTCACACTCACTGAATCAGTTGCTGGGGTGTCATGCACTATTTCCATGGCAACCGTTCAGCAGTGTCACCTTGCTACGAGCCACGTCACAAATTCTGATGCTTTCTGATGGTCAACAGCAACTACATCTGGTTCATGGCCTTATCTGGTAATAATAGGACAAGAAAAACGTTTCTTTCTGACAATAAGATGCTGATAAGGTTTTTTTTCTTTGCTAATTTGATTTTTTTCTGTAATATAACTCATGCATTGCTCTGGATCAGTAATGATAAGAATTCTGTGGTAATGGTTTCAATAGAGTACGACCTTATCTGCAGGCTATTATTCCAATTATTTCACATCATGATTTAGAAAGGACACAACTCAGCTCAAATGACTGACCATCTTGAAGAAACATACCCCCAGATTTATTTCATGAACAAAATTATAGTCACGCTACTTTCACAATAAAATATTGAAAAAACTATTTTCATTTAGAGTCTGAAGTTCATCTCAAATTTTAAATGCAAAGCAGTGTTATTTTCTGAAAGGGGTAGTATACAGTATGAGATAAAAGGAATATATTAGAGTCATATGTAATCATATATAATGCATACCTCTAGTTGTACAGTAATGCCTTTATCACCTGTATATCCATCTTTCTTAAAGACACAAATTTAGTATTGACACTGCATGCCTGGTGAATTGAAACACATTCTAAATTCATGATCGGGGTTCACTTATAAGCCTAGGGACTGAACATATTAATGCATATGCTGTAAAACACCCCAAATGCATCTGTGAACAAAGTAAAGACACCACCTCTGGATATTAGCACAGACAGTAACGTACCAGCTTAATAGAACAATGACTCTACAAAGCTTTCTGTTACTAAACAGAGCAAATGTCTGCACTTTCTCCCTGTGCAGACATGAGTGCTAAAGTAAACTTAGTGGGGGAAAACAATTTAAAAACTCAAACATCCAGAATACATCCGGACTAAAGCTTCCACAGAAATAAACTTCCAGTTAGTGCTGAAAAAATGTCTCCTGTTTGATAAGCTTTAAACACTGGTTTTCCAGCACAAGCACAAAACTGAGCTTAAACAGATGACAGAGAAGCCATAGACTAACAAACTGAAAATTGGAGGAAAATAAAATGATTCCATAATGAACTGGTTCTAAGCCCCTTTTGATGCTTAATGCAGAAAGTATAGTATATATATAGAGATGTAAAAAATAGTCATTAACCAACAGGCAGAAGACAAATAAAGACCCAAACCTGGAAGTGAAGGATGATGGTCCAGATGAGCCCTAATGTTAGTTTGGGATTTCCGTCTGTTATGTCATCGTTCCTGATGTTTACAAGTTTGACCTGAAAATAGTGAAAAAGAGAAGATGTTTATTTTCACTTAATTTTTTTATTTGGTACAAAATACACTACAAATAAGACGATCTGCTACAATAAATACTAAAACCATGTCACAAAAGTAGCCTGATATTATCACTACCATTTTGAATGCACTTAAGACCTTTGAGAAGAATATACATGATTTCATACAACTCATTTCTGCATGTTAAAAAGTGAGAACGCTGTGAAAGAGATCATTTAGAAGGACAATAAGAGAGGATGATAATGAAACAATGAAAGATGTAGTATGGGAGAGGGAGTGGAGAAGTTGGTATGATTAATCTTTTCACTGCAGATACAAAATGAATTTAGAGTTTAATGAGGTTCTTAATGTTTGAGCAGCTCTCTTTGGATCTGGATTAAAAAATGGGGGTTACATCATAAAATGCATCTCGCTCCACAGAAGGAAACCATCTGTTCAAAACTGTTCAACTATCTTTGGATTTATGATGGATGTATGACAAAGAACAACTTTAAATCATCCCATCCAATTCTTAAAACAGGATTACAGTGTTGGATAGAAATGACCCATTCTGTTTGCATACCTGTCTCTGTTTGAGGAAGTCCAGCGCTATTTGCACATTCTGTAACCGATGAAATCGCATCCGCCCCTTTTCTCTGGGCTGGAACAGAAGAGAGAGGAAAAAGAGGTAATGAGGAAAAGAAAAACTTAATTTAAAATCAGTCATTTTTGTGACACAAATGCAGCAGTGTGTGCAAAGAAAGCTGAATACAATCCACAGTGCAGTGAAGTCAAAACTCAGCACAGCTGTATTGATATGCAATGATCCTCTGGGGGGCGCTGTCTTCAACAATAGCTGTTGAAAGACATGCCAAAACCGTGGCACACACCAGACTCAAACCATGCTGCTTTAAAAAATGGAAACTGCAAATTCCATGTCAAACCACCGTCCTTCTTTTCTTTATTCATCTTCTTTTACCAACAAATCGATTTAGAGAGGAAAGATAGAGTTTAAGAGAAAGAAAGAGACAGAAAGTGACACATCATTCACACACAAGTACAATGCAGGATGAAAATATGGGTTCACACCAAGCTGGGAAAGAGAGGGTACACTTAAGATTAGTCATCATGTCATTAAAACAGCAAAAGAAGGGGAGAGAAGCATATATATGTATATATATACACACTTAGCAAAAATATAAATATACTTTTGATTTTGCTCTCATTTCTCACAATTATTAATAAAGGTCTACGTTTTTTTTAATCCACGCAAAATGATTATCTCTCTCAAAATTTGTTCACAAATTTGATGAAACCCATTTTAGTGAGCAGTCAGCTTCCCAATTTACAGTCCCCCAATATTGTGGCATTATGTTGTGTAACTGCCAGTGGACGCATTATCTCGGACAGGGAGTAGTAGAAACACTAGCATGGAAAATGTGAGAGAAATAAGCCTTTTGTATATGCACATAGAACAGGTCTCAGATTTTAAAAAAAATAGGGGCAAAAACAAAAGTGTTGCATTTATATTTTTGTTCAGTGTATGCGTCTCATACTAAATCGTATTTGGAGCTGATTACAGGTTTTTTTCTTTTGTGAACTGCCAAATGATGCATGCTTTTCCTCTTTGCCATCCATCTGGAATGTCAGTGCTATATTTTATCATCATGCTCCTGTTGTTTCGGGCTGGTTGGGTTTGATCATTGGTTTGAGAAAACATTCCTATTTCTCAGGTTTGTGTCTTTGAAGGTCCAATACTTTACACATATCCTGGTTTTTAGTTGACATTGTGATATCTCTAACAAGATATACATGTACTTTTAAATATGAAAAGTCCTCTATATTTTACACCTCTCTCTGAAGCCCTAAAAGAACAGGCTGTTGTGTGTCTGTTATAATAACAGTAAGAGCATTTTCTCTTATTCGCTTATTTGAATGGCTGTAAATAAGTGGGCATGGTGAATAGTGACACCATAACTTCACACTGAGATCTTCTTTAAGCAATTTAATTTTCACTTTCACCAATGTGGGCATTTTAACTTTGTTATACCTTTATAACAAAATTACTAACAACATTCGAGTTACACGTGACAAAATACTAATAATCTCAGAAATATCAAATCCAGCCTAATTGGATAAAATATACATGAAATAACGGTATAAGCTACATTTTACTGTGTGCAATACATGCAATGTAGCACTAAAGCACTGTTGGGTGAAAACCACTGATAAATCTCTGAAAGGCCACATTCTCAGTAACAAAGAGCTTTTTTCTGCAGGACGTTACACCTCAGTTTCTGACTCTCTCGACTCATGTCTCTCCTCTCACCACAGAGTAAAACCACCCAAACTGGTGTTAGGATGTTGTCACCCAACAGAAATGATGGCATGTGTTGTGTCAGACAAGAACACAGCATTGTCTACTGTATGGTGACATGTACAGCCCAGTTTTGGAAGTCAGTGACACAGCACTCTCATGCAGCCTCACACCTCCACCTGTGGGGGCAGAGGGGTAAAGCTGAAGGGTCAGAGGTCAGAAGTGAAAGAGTGAGCGGTGGAAGGGGGAGGGGGTTGGATCTCGAACATACTCCCTGAGCACCTTCCTCCTCCTCATCATCCTCCCCTCTGAGCAAGATGAGAGGGGGGGCCCGCGAGGCGTATGCCCTTTTCGATGCAGGGCCACTCTTCTGTAGCTATGGTAACAGAATGAAGGGAATGGGATATAGAAAGAGAGGAAGAGGAAGAAAAGATGTAGTATGAGAAGTGGTGGATAAAAAGGTCAGAATGAGGGAGGATAAGACCAAATAAACAAGGAACCAAAGTATAGTAAAACTGGAAATCACTGTAAATGATTTTAAATTAACCAACATGGATGAAAATGACTTTACAACGTCTACAATTCCAAGTTTTATGCCACAACTAGGAAGTCCAGAAAAAGCAAAGTGTAAACTTCAGAGCCAATATGGACAAGAAGTCCTTTAACGTGCCCAGCAAAACTAATTATTTATTCATAAATAAAGGTCTATGACAACGTGGGTAATATGACCAAAGGCTCCAGAACTGCTGTATGTTTTGACAACATTAATTTTGGAAATATATGTGGTGATAAGATAATACACTTGCTGCTTCCATTAAGTGGTCTCGCTACTGTTCTGTCATTTTCTTTTCCCACAGAGACCAGGCCGTGTGTTGGCGTGTGCCTCTGTGTGTCTTTAAGCAGACCGCAGTCAGCAGTTTGCCTGTGGCCACTGAACCTGCGTCACATTGTTGCCGCTCTGTCTGTCAGCATTAACACTAAGACTGTTACATCATCACAGTCAAGCCGCTGGGGCTCAAACTAATATATCCCTGATGGTTAGTTGGCATACCGATGATCCAAAAACAACAGCTTGTCCAACTTTTATATTTGTCACCCTACAAGAGACCTCTGTCTAAAAATAAAATCTTTGAAGCTGGAAAAGTTTCAACCGCATCCAAACTCCACTGCCGTTTATGTAATACTCTGGTTTATAATGTACAGAGCTGGGGTGACAGGGTGTGTGATGGAGTGAAGGAGGAGTGTGTGATAATTAGTGGAGAAATAATAATGATTTGTGTGTGTAAGGAAGGTACAAATCCATACCAGGGTGACACCAGAGAGGACCTCCAGCAGGGAAATCAGGTTGTGTCCATCCCTCAGGTCTTCATACAGGTCTGTGATGTGCTTCCTCACCTTAACGAGAGGAAAGGGAGGAAATGAGGGGGGAAAAGATGAAGGGGAAAAGAGTGCAGGACAAAGAAAGAGATGAAGTTAATACCATACTCTAATTACCACCCTGTTGACATCTGCCAGACTGATTGCTGCTCAGCTGACAGAGCTGGTGACAACAGTTGCTAGGCCAACATGGACGAAGCACCAGCTGTGGCCTCCTGTCTCTGTTGCCATGGCAGCGCCGCCACAAGGCGCGGGGGGATTAGGGGGTGGGGCTGTCACCAGTGGCATCTGTTGACATGGTGACTCAGCAGCCTAGCATTGTTGTGTGAAGGGCATCAGTGCACCAGTAAGACATTAAGTTATTAATTAAGACTTTTGAGAGGGAACATGGATGACCAATTATAAAATTAAGAGGGGAAAAAAAAAGGCATAATTACTACATCTGTTACCAGTGTCCCACATTAGTCTATTATTCTGACTTATCTACTGTGCACTACTGAGAATCACAGGGTATTTTTTCCACTGTTTAAAAATACTTTCGATGCGCAGTAAATATACACTTTTAGTATAATCATATAAAAATCTTTAAATAAACACTTGAGTACAATTTTGCATAGGTTGACTTTGGTATTTGTCCCTCATCACTTGTATTATGTGACTTAACTTTAACATGAAAACAGAGAGTGAAACACACAACACAGTAGATAAATGAATTGTATAATATTCACAAAAAAGGCATCTAAAATAACACCCATTCCCATTCTATGTGAATAAACAGAGGCAGCTTTTCATCTTTTCTGGCGATTTTCCAGTTTTATACGCAGTGCATAAAAATCTGCAGAGAAAAACAGCAACATCAGGCAAAAGCAAAGGGAAAGCTTTTCTCTAACAATAAAACAGTTTAAAGATATTTTTCCTCATAGGGAAGCAGACGGTGCAAAAACAAGCAGGTTGGTAGAACAATGTAATGCATTCCTGTCTAAAATGATGCTATAACGTTGCACACACACCTGGGCAATCAAGGGCACCTACCTACCTGCATTACAGTGATTCCCATGCTTCTGCACCTGCACTGACAATGTTTTGCTGCAGTCATGGCCTCAACACAGTAAACTCTACTACCACTTTTTACCATAAGAGGGCAACACAGTCACAATAGTATGCTGAGAAGAGGAAGTCTTCTTTACTCTCCAACTAATGAATAATACAAAAACAAGAATTGCCCCTCATCCTGTTGAAGACAGGGCTATAAATTGTTTTCAACTAAAAACTTCTGTAAGACAGCAGCTACATCCCCACCTCTTTTCTTTCTTTCACCTTCTATTTTCAACTTTGTCACACTATCACCATTCTGCTATTGCCTCTTTCTCTATGGATGGTTAAATCAGCTGTTTCTGAAGGGAGCTGACAAGACACGTGTTAATTGGATGACATGGGGAAAAATGGTGTGTCCAACACTAACGGGAAATGCGGTGCAGTTTTTTTCTCATTATGTCTCGGTGTGTCAGAGCGTGAACTTGGCCCCAACCCTGCAATGAGTGGATCCTCTGTGTTACCGACATGTCTATTACCATTTTACTGGAAGCCCAGCGTGTGAGTTATGATCAAATAAACCCCCCACCCAACTGACTTAGATCATTTATCTGGACAAAGATGCTGTAACGAAAAATCAAACATCAGCAGAGTTGTTTATGTAATCATTGCTCCTTCTTTAGAAATACTGAATAAAAAATTAAACAATCTATCAATATAATACATACAGTAAAATAAAAGTTACACAGCCTAATATGGGCCAAACACGGATATTAGCATTAGCAAACACAATGTACCATTAGAACAAGGGAGTGATGACACTGGGCCTTCTTGGATCCAAAACTTTTGATGGTTGGCATCATATATGCGGATGTTTATTTGGATTAATATTACCATGGATATCCAGAGATAGCCCACAAGAAAGTACCACTGCATGTCAGGTCACAGACTCAACATGAAAATACAGAATTCACTATGATACGTCTCAATTTTGGGACGCCACTGAAATTAAATTTTGCCCTATGCTCATCTGCAGATGTGTTGTGTTTTTTGTGTGTGTCTTAAGGGATGGTTCACACACAATCAGCCCTGTTCGATGTGTAGTGGTAGCAGCTGTCAGGCGCCTTTGGCACTAACGCATACTGTCAAATGGAGCTGACAGCACCTGGATAACCGCAACAGCCCTGCTCTGTTATACTGACACACATATCTGGGTCACACTGACTTCAACGTATTTATTTTTTTATGGGCTCAAATATCATGTAGAATTTTTTCAGTAATATAACCGATAAAAAAGAATTTGACATCATTGTAGGTATTTAAATTCTAATTATTTTTGTATTAACTGTGTATAGCTTGTGTCCTCTACATGCTAGCAATGTGGTTCTTCTTTAAAATTACTTTGTACTATGTCAAGAGTTTTTGGAATTTTCTTTACTTTTCATTGGAGAAAATCCTCAAATTAAGGTTTAAAATCTAAAACTCTTTAATTTTAAAAGTTAGCACATGTGAGCAATGTTTGCTGATACATCAGTGGTTTCCATCCCGGCTACTGTGGAGGTTTTGTAACTCATTTAAGTTTGCCTTCACATTATACATGAAACAAAGACAGAAAACAAAACCTCCTTTTGATTTTTAATCCACAGCTACCGGAGATTTACCCTCACTGAGTCAACACCCTGACCCAGCCGTCATCGCATGCCAGCAGGTAACTTGAAGGGCCTGTGTTGACATTGGCATGTGTTTGCATTGTACACACTTAACACCTGTTAAAACCCTGCACACCTGAGCAGCCTAAAACACACCAGACGTGACACAGAGCAAACAGGAAACAAGGAGCGATGATGTCACACACTAGGAAGTGATTTATCTTTGTCTATATCTCTTTTTTTCTGTCTCTTCTGTCTGTTTTTCAATGTCATTTCCTCTTTGCCTCAGAAGCTTATTTTCTATTCAGCCTTCCTTTATCCTCTATCTCTGCCTGCGTTTGTCTGTAAATCCCTGCCGCAAGGATGGAGGTTTGTAAAATCAACAGCCCTGGCTAAGAGTCAATAGATGATCTAGAACACGCAGTTATTTCAGCCTGCTCTCTATTTAAGTGGACAGTGTTTGGACTCATGATTCTCTTTTTGAAATATTACTTCTTCAGCAACACCGCTTCATCCAAGAGCAACAGACTTAGTTCAAGAGATTCAAGACTTTTTTTAACCCATCCCCCCTATGCTATGTAATAGCTGATGTGTGTGTCTGTGTAGAGTTGAATAAAAAAAAGAAAGTGTAAGTGTACAGCAGCTGTTTATAAAGCGCCTTGCCACCTGAACAGTGTCAGGGATTTATGCTTTCATTTACAACACATTTATTTTGAAAATGTTCTAAAGGCTTTTATCCCTGTTGATATAGCTTAAATGTATGTGGTTAATATGTCAGAAAACCATTACAATTACCCATAATTCTATTTGAAATATTTAGTTTGGTTGTTTTGTCTAATGAACAGTCAAAAAAAATAAAATATTTAGTTTATAGTAATATAAAAGAAAAAAAAAGTTACATTTCAGGAGCTTAAACAAGCAAACATTTGATATTTTTCTTAAATACAAAATTTAAAAAAACATGAGATAAATAGCATATTTACACCAAAATCTACAAACATTAATTTTACAATATTAGAAAAGAAATAAACCTGCAATATGTATACATCACCTTATAAATGACAAACTATAAAGATTAATTAAATAGTTGGCAAATGATTTTTTGCTGACAAACCATTCAGTTGCACTATTCAGTTCAGCTCTCCTCTTATGTAATACAAAGCACAAGCAGCATTTCATTACAAATTAATAGTCCTCACATTTCCAACGCTAAAAATAAAATGCTCCCATCTCTCACTCTCTGACCTACATGTGAGGGCTGTGGGTGTCTGGCAGTGCCAGCTCACATAGAGTTACATGCACAGGCGGGCGCTGTGTGACGACAGTTGCCTTGGAGTTATGGGGTCAGACTGACAGACGTTTCATTCCAGGGTCATGTGACAAATACCAAACACCACCTCTGTGTGTGTGTGTGTGTGTGTGTGTGTGTGTGTGTGTGTGTGTGGCCCGGCGGTAGCATGCTGTACTTTAAGATAATGATTCAAATGGCATGTGAGCATGTGTGTTCAGATGTGCCAACGTGCATGTCTGTGACCTTCCAAATGAGACTAACATTTAATAGCTATGTTACAACACAGATATTGTGTCCTAGGTTATTGTCATAGTGTGGTTATAGTGCTAGACTTGAAATTATTTGAGGACTGACTGGTATTATTATGCATTGTTTTCTTTGTGTAGACATTATTTATCTGTACGTCAATGTCTAATAAACTATTCACTCACATTTAAGTCCTCCATATGATCCTGCCAAGCATTAATTTAATATCCGTGATCTGGTTTGTTCCGTTTCTAAATTCACAGTTAAATATTCATTCGAGAATCCCACTCAGTTTAATTCACCACTTTACTTCCTGAGTTAAGTGTGATGGAATGTTGCCAGAAATGGTTTAACAAGCTGCAACTTTACAGCCTTTACTAACAGTGATAAACAGTGATCAGACAGATGCTCAACTGTGTGGTCTGCTGCACAGACAGGGCCACATTAACACAAAATTGATGACTGTCTAAGCCACCAGAATTATTCCACAGAGCTTACATTCTGTTAAAATGTATGTCAATTGATAAATAGAATAGAGAAAAACTACCCGAATTAAGATGAATAAAAGGAGGCAGCATCTTTTTTCCTAAAATACAATCAGTTGTTTGTCAAACTAAATAGCAACAGTGAAAAATAGCAAGACAAAACAACTGAATCCACTTGCCAAGACATAAAAAGGCTTATTAAAGGTGTTATGTTTGCAGTTCCTCTACAGTATAATCAGAGACTGTTCAGCTCATTTGGTGAAGCTTATTTATTTTTTTCCCCAATAAATTATATGAGTGGGTATATAAAATTTCAGCACAGTTAAATTGATGTTTATAAGATATGTTCTATACATGATATGAAAATCTCTTTTGACCCAAATGTAATAAAGAATAACCAAAAAAATCTAAACTAAGAGTTAAAATATAATATAAAATAACCCTTAGAACCATTTTCACAAAGACAAAACAACTTTTTTTGAAAGAAACAATTACCTTGATGAGATGCTTGTTGACCCATTTCGTGAAGGTTTTCTTCTGCACCCTGTCCCGCTCATCTGGGGAAATAAAAAGAAAGGAAGGTTTAAATAATATCATCCTAATCTTATATAGTTTCTGCAGACTTTGTATTAATGTCACTGTATTAAAAAATTGCCATGAAACACGCCCGCGCACACACACACACACAAATCCAGGCAAAAAAATGATGCTGGTTGAGTTTTAACAGTAATATCTGAACTTAACTTGAAACACAAACTAATGTATATCAGATGGATTTGTAAATTACAATCTCAATGTGTTTCCATGTGAAGTTGGCTGTGTCCAGCACAAGGCAGAGGAGTGAGGTAGCCGGGCCAGGAATAGAGGCTGATGCTCAGACACAACTGTGTTATCTGTGTTATCTAAGCTCACCACCTCCTCTGCTTCATATCAGTCTGCCTGAGAGGAAAGCACAGACAGCTTCTCTCCCTTTCCCTTCCCGCAATTATCTTAGATATCTAACTTCCTGTTCGATGGACAGAAAAACATGACTAGAAGACCTTTAAGCCAACAGGAAAAGGGGGAGTTTATAAAAATAAAATGCAATGTGCATGCATTGTTGGCTACAGAATTCAACAACCTTTATGTTTACAGTTGAACCAGCCTGCAGAAATACACATGCAGCTGTTTCCATTATTGTGATTCCATTATTTTGTCTACTACTATGTCTCTTATTTAACCTATTTCTCATTATCAAACCTATGATCAATATTATATAATTTCATATTACAGCTGTACACCAAAACACATGAAAGCCTGTAAAGTAAAACTGATAAGATACTGTTGTTTATTGTATTAAACTAGCACAAAGACATGGTAGCATCTAAAGGTAGCAGGGCAGAATTTTCCCTCCTTCTAATCAAACGGATTCAGAATCAGCCAATCAGAAGACACAACACAGCCAGCTGCAGGTACTTCCCTTCCTGACTGCTGCTCATCAGTTGCCATAGAGAAGCCATGTGCAGCGATAGTCAGTATCACTTCCTCCTTTTTTTTTTTCTTTTAGGGTCTTTTTTATTATAGTCTTTCTCATACACACACACACACACCAAACACACACACACACACTTTAAAGAACCTCTAAACAGTCATGATGCCTTCTACTGTCAATCTCCAAGACAATATTTAATAAAGGATATAGTTCTACTGGATAAAAGTCAAGGTCAACCACAACTTCCCTGAAAATACATCGACACACACACTATCGCTCTTTAAAACACACACACAAGTTTACATAGAGGGCAAGCCTCAAGCAAAGAGCACAAATTTCAACATGCTCTTGCAAAATAGTTTCACCACTGCATCACGCCTTGCTTCCCAAACCTGCCTGGGTGGCTGAGCTTGTTGGCTCAGAGGCAATAATATCCAGGCTTTTACATGTTAATAGTTCACACAAACACATATTTATGTTGTTTCAAAGCACCTGTGAAGACTTATCATGTTTATCTAGGTGTGGTAATCAGGCCTATAAATCCTTGGAAAAGATCTAAATCATTATTGTTACAAAACCAAAACTGGAAACACGAGTAGAGTCGAGGTGTGTGAGTGACAGCCACGGAAAGGCACTCATTCATCTACAGTGGAGGGCATTGTTCACATGTACACACACACACATCCTCCGCACTGTCCAAACACATCATCATATCATGCTCACAAAAACGCACAAGCTGTCCTTTTAACTTGAACTCTCAGCTATTATCAGAGACCACATTAAGCATAACTGATGTCACCGGAACAGCTTGTACTGAAAAGGGAAGTGTTCACACACACGTGGTGCACACTGGCAACATGTAAACAACGACGACACTGTACGGCTGCTCTGTGGGTATGCACAGCAAACACAACTTAACACACACATGTGGAGACAGACACTGACCTGCACAGCACATGAGCGAGTACAGGTGGGAGTTGAGATGACATTCATTCCTGTAGTCGGGCCACATACTGTAATCCAGCGCTCTATTGTTTTCCCTCTTCTAATCAGAGCTTCATTTGATGCTAACAGCACATAATCCAAGGCAGCAGTCGGATAAATATAGCAGTGAGACGTCTTTGGCAACAACCTGCCTCCACGTTTCTAGAAGCGAAGGCAGCAGGTTTTGTGTGAGCTACTGGCAGGAGAGGACCGGCAGGTACTACCAGTCCGAGGAGTCTCTACAGTACTCTTCTCCTTCTTTTAGTGAGTATTCCCTCTGATCCCCGGTCACCTCTCTCCTCAATTCTCGCGGTTGCTGCCATGTCCGCCTGTCGGCCAGCCTCCTCCCTCTGTCCCTCTTTTACCCAGTAGCGGTTGCTGTCACACGTGTGTGTCAAAGTCAGCGGCAGCTCCTCCCCCCTCAGTCCAAAAGGGGACGGCCTCCCTCGCTCACCTCTACTTCCTCACCAGGCGTTCCCTCGCTTTCACTCTCACACTCAAAGTGCCTCTCTTGGTCTTATCCCAGAGAAGCTCTGCGGGACAACAGGAGCGCTTGTTCTGTTCATTTTTCTCTGTTTGCGAGCTAACGTGCCTCCTCTCTCTCTCTCTCTCTCTCTCTCTGCAAAAGTAAGCAAGCCTCCTTGCTGTAGAACCCAGTGGGACAATGTTCTTTTTTTAGTTGATGTCTTTTAGATTACATCCCGGGAATGCAAAAATAATGCGGAAATAATTCCACAATTTTCAGCTTATGGTTCTGCAGAGGATGACGATGCAGTTTACTTGCATCCTAAGAGATAATTGAAAAACTGTTTTTTGTGGAAGAAAATCTTTTTTTTTTAAGTCCCAGCTATGTCCATTTTGGATGACGTAATCCAGGCATGTATTGAAAACTGTACAAGTGTGGCTTGTTCTGCCACACTAACACACACAGTTCCTGGTTGCTTGTTCAAGATGACAAAAGCCAGATGCAGCAGCTCGGCGATATCTCCATTCTCCCTGGTTTCCTTGCTTTATCCCTTCTCAATATTATATTCAGCAGCAAAGACATAATTACAACCTCTGTTTTTAGTCAGCAGCCCACAGGTTACTCAGTTTCTAACATTGTCTGCTCTGTAGCTTTCTTAAGACAGAAAGACAAATCTGAGATGAACTTTACTCTCACCAAAAGCAGCCTGGACAACTTGTAATGTTGTCTAGTGTGAAAGAGAAACAAACCTAAGCGGGGTCAATCATATCAACTGCATTAAACTGTCTGTATAAAAAAGAAGACGGCGAGGGCATAAAAATGAGCAAGCTGTGGTCATATTTCTGGCTTTGTTTCAGACTTGTGCTTTTCAGGCACAACAAGCAGTCTGCAGTGAATGAGAGGCCTGAAGCAGTCTTCAACTCACACTGCCTGGTGCTCAACACATAGACCAGCTCTGCCTCCTTTTGACAACTGAAAACCTGAACTCTTTTTTTTTTTTTAAATCTCTGCCTCTCCTTCCTTGTCTGATGCTTGTTCTCTCAAAATAGCTCTGCTGTCCCAGAAGGGGCCGACACACTTTTGAATTATTTCTGCCCTGTCACGTTTAAAAAAAAAAAAAAAAATAAAAAACACAGACTCAAGATTCAGCCGTGTGGAAGCAATGAGTCTGACTGGCTAAGAGCTATTTCTCCTGAGCCATACAAAAGAACCCAGGAGGTCACGTGACCTGGCCAGGAGTCAGGAAGTGAGAGGTGACATCGCCTGAGACAACAGCAGCTTCTGATTCTCAGCGCAGGTGTACTGTAGTGTGTATGGTTACATACAGCACCGATACACAAACGCCTGAGCAGTAACACACACACTCACAGTCACAACCAGCACAGATAGAGTAACACAACCTCCTCCTCCTCCTATTTCCCCTGTTCCCTCCACGACTGACGTCACTCCGCCTCCATCCCTCCTTCTGTGGGGTCCTCTTCTTCTTTGCTCCCTCCTGCCTTCAGATTGCTCCTCTCACCCGTGCCTCCACAGAGAATCACTCATGTCATTCCATGTCACAGGGACCATCCACACTAAAAATACCAGAAAGAGCTTATGCTTCTAATACCATGCAGCGTGCTTATCTCTCACTCCCTCCCCTTCTGTTATCACATCTAATCTCCCTTATTCGTTGTGTCCTGTCTTCCGGTCTTCTGGCTTTCTCCTCTTGCAATTCAATTAACATTAAAAGAGGGAGGGATGTTTCCATGGCCTCATTTTCTCTCCTCTTTCTCTGCTAGTGCATCATATTCTCTACCCCCTCTTTCACTTTCTTTTCCAGTTTCAGCCAGGCAGTTTCCTAGGATTCATTTATCCTCCTCTCTGTTGACGCTCAGAAGCTGGCAGCAGCCTCATTCTTCCTTTCTTTACCCTTTTTATCCATTTTTTTTGTCTCCCTCAGCAACCAATAGTGAATGCTAAATGTTTGTCACGCCGGACAAGCTCCCTCCAGATCAGAAAATCAGCTGACTGGTGGAGACAATGTTTTTGTAGGAGATTTAAATAACTAACCTGCTAGCAACAAGCGCTATCATCAGATCCAATCTGCCCTCCTGTGGCCACTCAAGACAGATATGGCTACACATATTTATTAGATCAGAAGCATCAAAGTTCAATAGTGTATATTGTATAATATTCAACTCAAATTTAAATTAAAAAACAGACAAAACAAACCCTCAAAAAAGAGGAAAAATGCACAGAAAAAGCAACTGCTCACAAATAAAAAAAAAAAATAAATAATCAAATGAACGTTTATGCATGAAGGTAATGTAGGGTTCAGTTTTATTTCTAACTCACATCTTAATAAAGACCTCAACTGTCAGGTTCAGGGGTCGAAACATGTATGGTAGTGACATTCATATTTTCCTGGTCAAACAGTAATAAGTAGAAATAGAAATAATAGTAATAATGATAAGTTTAAGGTGCACCTGTTAGATGAGCCATTTGTCATAATCAGTAAAAACCCACATTCTGTGTTTCAATGGGCAGCTTTTGATATTGAGTTATTGGACAGGCTACAATGCGATGCGTATAGAATGTGGTTGAGTACAAGAAGGTGTGAGCCACAATGTTTTAAATGTTCACTCAGCTTGAAACCACACCATGTACTAATGCAGTCATACGCATCCACCCACCCACCGCCTGTGAGACAACCGTGAGACACAAACACAAGTCAGAACCACAGTGTCACACAACATGACCACACAGTGCAGCTGTGTTACACATCAGTCGCTCGTTAGTATTCATAGAACCTGGAGACGAGATCAAACAAGCAGGTAACTAATCTAAAAAAAAAAAAAAAAAAAAAAAATCACATCATTTCCCTATATCCACCTCATTATTAAACACACAGGCTCACTTTAACCCCCCTCCCCCCAAAGGAATCAGTGTTACATATTCAAATAGAGTATTATCACTTTATATCAGACTTTATATCCTTAAGTGGATCCAAACCAATCATGTATTCTGCTAAAATTTGACATGTCTGGACTAAAAGCTAATGTGAATAGAGTCTAACTATGTAACTATGAAGACTTATCCTAAAGTGTAGCTCAATGTTACCCAGCGTTAAAGCACTCAGATCTGGAAGCAGCACTGCAACAACAGCGACTGAGCTAAGGCATAAAAGGTCAGTATAATCATGTCAGAATTGTTTAGATAGCACAGTGTGAAGAAAGGCACTTCAGTGAGTTACGTAATGAATCTTTGATTCAGGCTTTTGCAGTTTAGCACTCGAGCTAAACTGCAAAAGCCCACTGGAATTTTTTCAGTACTGGAAAACTGTGTGACATGAGTGTTTACTGTTACCTATGAATAGTATGACATATGACCACACTGAGCTGCTTACAAGCAGTTTAATGTCGTACATACAGGCAAGCAGCCACACACACATATAGTGCAAACCAGACTGCTTACTTGGATGTAATCGTCTGATGCCATTTTCTTCGAAATGCAACTGCCTGTTTCAACAAAAGAGCCAAATATGGAAGATTGTGTTCCACTGACTCATAAGAGGAGAAACAGATGAGATTCAACCGTGCAGTCCTGCAACAAGGCTTCTGATGTAAAGTCATAAAAAAACACTGTCATTTCCTTAAATAATCCCATTTACTTGTGACATTTACCCCAGACCAGCACATGTGGACACTTTTCCAGACACTGTGACCTTTTAGTGGCTCTTCCTCCAGAACTCAATGCAACCGTTTGTGTAGGGGGATATCTTTTTTAGCTATGGATTTTGGTAAGTATGTATGTATTAATGTACTGTTAAACATTTTTTGTTGGTGCAGTCCATTCAAACCAAAGCTGCTTAAATTGGTTTGTTTCTGTTGGTGTGAAAGCATCAGTCGCACCCGGCTGCACACTAAATCAAGCGTGCCAAGACCTCTAAGCAGTGGTCTCGGTCTGCTTGATTCTGCACCTGGGGTGTGGTCCCTCTGCTGAGAATGTGAACTTGGGTCCAAACGAGCTACTAGATGCATCTTGGGAGAAGATAGTAATTATTTCATTTCCTGTTTGTTTGAAGGTAAGCATTGATGAAGGCAGTGGTATTGCAATAGCTTAATATATTTAGCTTCCCCCCGTCTAAGACTAAGATCAATGACCAAAGCGAGACATCAGTTATCTGAACAGGTATACATATTTACTGTGATCGTCAGCTAGTGTCAGGTTAAATGTTTTCCACATTTGTGTGTTTTACAACCTGCTAAACAACAGTGTTTCATCATTTTCCTGTTTCTCCCGTCACAAGCAGGCAATCATTTCCCCCCAAAAAGGGGGCGTGGTCTTTGTGCATGGCGATTGATGTCGATATGCCGTTTGTCGATTATCAAGGGAGAGTTAAGACAATGAAGCTCATTGATTACTCACTACTAGCTAATTCTACTGGCTTGTTTATTCTTCCCTTCCAGGTTCTTATATTTTCCTTTCTATTATTATGCTTGTCAACACTACATCCCATAGAATGCTGACACCAGTTGCACATGCACACCTTTATCAGCATTTACACAGTATTCCACATATTTTACTGTGATTACGCTTTCTTCATATATGAGAAATAATCGCATTAACATATTCAATGGATGGTGTTTACATGGGTTCTGCCTTAATCTCATTACAATAGAATCTAGTGTGCAAGTCAAATATAGCCACTAAAACTGGAGACAAAACAGGACAAATCTGCTCTTTACAGCACAACCACCCTTACACCTTTACACACAATGTGAAATAGAAAATGAACAATAATGCTAACTACAAGCAATTAGATTTTGTAGACTGAGATTGAAGTAAAAAGAAGACATTGATAGACAAGTGAGTTTATCCAATACAAAAATGACACAGTAGAAGGGGTGGAGCAGAAACAGGAAGTACATGAAGCTAATGTCAAATCTTCCCCTTCTATCTGTCAGAGTGTAAATGAATTAATGTCTGAGTGGTGACACAGAAGAAACAAGCTATAATTAAAAAAAAGGACATGAATAAGAAAGCATATTTAGTTGAGCCTTGCTAAAGCAGCTGGACAGATGTTCATTTACAGTTTTACCTTGTTCAAAAGTGGCTGCCCTTCTACAGCGGTGACGGTAAAACCACAATCCAGCTGCAGTCAAGACATGAACGGTGACCACCAGGATGGAGGTTACGACTGCTGGGTCTGTTAGGAAGTCCATCTTGTTCAATAACCGAGTTCCAAATGACCAGAAATATTGGTTTGCTTTCCAAAATCCTCCAAAATATCAATGATCACAAATTATCAATAAATAAGCGATAAGAAAAGTTACAGCAGTTTCACTGGCTAAAGGCTTCTAGGTAAAGTCCAAAAACAAAAGGCATCCATGAAGGAGAGCTTTTACGGCGTGTTTCTAGATCTCTGTCAACACCACCATGAAGATCCTCCTCTTTTCAATTCTGCTTTCACACAAAACAGCATTTGTCTCTTCTTCCTTTTTGCAGCATCTCTCTACTTCAACGCATAACTACTGAGACCAATAACTCCTGAGTCCTTCTCTCCATTCGGACTCCCTCCCTCTTTTCCCCCCCATGTCTCTCTCTCCCCTTCTTTCTCACTCTCTCTCAACCTTGCTCACTCTCTGACACTCCAACCGTGAATTCCTTTCCCCTGAAACAAGCGACCAGGCTGTAGCCGTTGCTCAGCGCACCATTAGAAAACCAGTAAATAGATGAAATGAGGCTAAACAGACGGAAACGTGTGTGGTTGCTTCACACTCTCTCAAGGAAACCACGTGGCAGATTCAAAGACGCTCGTCTTCCTGAGAACTTAAATATTTATTTTAGAACATTAAACTTAAATATAGTGTGCATATCTTGGAGCAGATTGTGGATGATTTCTGTGTTTGTCTGTGTATGTGTGTGTTTATCTCTGTTGCTATGAGTGAGCAATGCATCCTGGCTGTGATATTTATTAACAGCTATCTTTGAATGATGCCTACTGGCGGTGACGGCGTGCTCAAAAGATTCACACGAGGGGGGGGGGGCATACGACCAAGGTGAGAATGATGACGGTGTATGTATGTGTGTGTGCTTGTTAAAAATACAGACACATTACAGCGTGACTCAGCATGATTCAGACTGCAGGCTGGGGGTCTCAATAGTCTGCTCTCGAGCTCACATGTGTGTGGTTATCAAGTCCGCCCTGAAAAGCCACCGATATTTTAGTCCTAGCAACCTCCAGACTAAACAATACACAATCAATCCGACGACGTTTCATAAGCGTCAAGGGAAAATCTCAGCTCAAGTGCTACATGCTGCAGAGGTTAGACATGGTGAATGCAGTAATGGGTTTATTTCCTGTCAGTCATTTTCTAATTAGCCGCTTTCCGATCAGTTATTTTCTAGTAGAATTATATAAAATAAGGAAAAAGAAACAAAAAGTGTGGATTGAGGGAGGAAGAGAACACAGTGAAAAGAGGCTGAGGAGCTAAAGTTAGCATGTCTCTTGTGGTGGAGAGCGATGCCACCACTGTGGGGCAGAAGAGATCAACATGTGTGTGTTGAGCTGCTCATCATACACTATCTTCCCACATCCTCCTTAATATTTACTTTGACAGTTTCTATTGTAGATTTGTCTTCTGACTGAGAAACTAGCGAATTTATCTACTTCCTTTAATACCAATTATGTATATATTGAGGTTATAAAATAAGGGTTTCCCCTCCTACATAAATACTTGGATTTAATTGTCTGATTTCAGCTTCTAAAATATTATTTTCTGGTTTATTTAGTATTCTACAATTCATTCATTCATTTTCTATAGCTGCTTATTCCTAACCATTTTCACGGGGGTCTTCTATGATAGTAAACTGAATATTATTAGGTTGTGAACTGAGACCAAAGAATACATTTGAAAAATAGAATTACTATAGTATTGTGTTATTGTATAATTTTTTATTATTTTATTTTAATAAAATTTAAAAGACCCTAAAAAACCCTTTAACAGGGAAAAACACATTGTGTTGCCTTGTGTATAAAAAGCGCTATATGAATAAAATTGCTTTGCCAACAGACCACACACCCACATATTACCGGATAACCTGAACTGACCTGCTTTCAATTTCTCATGTTGGGTTTTAAAAAACAAAAAATATTCACACATAAAATGCAGCTTCGTCTAAACATTTCTTCCTAGCAGAGGCACACTGACACATTGTATGTAGGCTGCACACTGGCTGAATTTGCTGTGTCTGTCTTCCTCAACGCATGCATTAATGTCAGCTTTCAGGGTCCAGGGGTCAGGGGTCCAATCTCCTATGCTTCCCCCCCATTTGCAGAAAAACGCTGCGTCTGGAAACTTTAGCCATGCTCAAATACAAAAGGGATGTAAAGAAGAAGTATGACGTCCTCACAAGAGGGAGGGAAGAAGAAAAAATATTGTACCGAGGAGATAAGAAAACAATGATAGATGATTATAGGAAGCAACAATGCAGAGAAGGAGAGAGACTACATTGTTTTTGTAAGGTTTGGTGTTGCATCGGCTGTTGGAAGTGAATGACCCTTTTCATCCAGATATCAAAGCAACAAATCGCACACTTGCACTAACAGAGAGAGAATGGCAAAAATACACACAGTCTCACCACTGTCTCTGCTTTCACCATATTAGCATAATATATTCCATCTGGTGCTTTCACCACACAAAACATCATACTGCCTTTAAAGGGCCTAGAGGAGAAAACCTCAATATATTACTACTCAAATGTTCTTCTCTTGCAGGTATGTTGCTGCTGTCATGTGTCCACATCTCTCCTCCCCCAGTGGGACTCAACTCTCCCAGTCAGCATTCTGCAAATATATAGCCTGGACGCTGACAAGGTCACCCTGACACACAGAGGTGTACGAGCACACACACAGACACCAAGAAATATTCTTTAATGGACACCTCCCCCTCACACCTTCCCACGATGATAATGTTACATATAAATGTCTGTGAACGAATGAATGAATAAATGATGTGAACGGGAGGAGCCATAAACTCTATCTGCATATGGACATACTGTGCAACATTTAAAAATTGGTCCCAGGTTGTTTAGTTAGATTCTTTAGGTTGCTTAATTGAGTAGCATGACTTATTTTTATCAAAGTAAAATATATATGAGAATTGCCAGGCACTGGTATTTTATTTTGGGACAGATCTATTCATCTATTCATGCCAGCAGATGGAGGAAATGGCAAAATATGTTGGTGAAGGACAGAAGGGAAGAGGATGAGGAAAAGGACAGACACATCAGGATGGTGGATCCTCTAGCCTTGGACTTTCATGTCCTTGGCTTCAACAAAAATGTGAACTTTTCATCACCCCCTCTCACGCACCCTTCAGTTCCTCCCATTTGCAGAACTGAACCTTCTAACCTTTGCATTTAACCATTCGGTCTAATAAAATTAAATTAAACATTGCAAAAGGGTGAAATAGTTTTGACTAATCAAAAATACAAAGTAAAACAGAAAAAAAGCAACAACCACTAAATAATTGGTAAATGACTGTGGTCAATTCATTTCTATCAAAATTGATTATCGTTTCAGCGGCATACGATATACTGTATATTATTGCTTTAAAGAAATCAAAGTAATAATGTAAAAATGAATTTTCTAACTGTTTTCTGCCATGATCAAAAGATATTGCAACAAATACTGCCCTGCTGCTGAATCTGTTGGTGAGATGAAGCGAATGAATAAGCGAATGAATAAGCTAATCTGAAACTCCGGCCTCCACACAGCTGCATGTGGTGTGACTGACACACCGTCAAAGCCTGGCCTGCCTCCCATACCGTTTCCCTGCAGCTGTGTGACCTCTGACCTAAAACAACGCAGAAAGACTTCCGGTCTGGAGACAGAGCCCAGCCGGGAGAGTCCTGACTTGCCCTTCAGGGGTAGAGTCCGACATGGCACTGCAGGGTAGATATAGTTGAGAGGAAGCAAATCCTAGTACATGTTGTGGTGAAACTTATCCATTAGCAGTAGCACAGTCTTTGGTTCAGCTGCTGAACTACACTCTGAAGGCCTCCTGGAATCCTGAACCAGCGAGGGTGATGCAATTGTAATTCTGTTTGCAGTACAGTGATAAATAGTTGTTATAAGGTCTGCAGGGAAAGTTGGGAGCCACTTTGAAATAGGTCCAAACTTTGAGGCCACACAAAACACTCCTGCAGTATCAGGCACTGAGTTTAGGGGGCAGACTGGGTCCAGTCTACAGCTACAGAGCAGTGGGGACTCAGTTTGCCTCCAGTGTTGCAGCCTTATCAAACGCAAAACACACACAAAGAACGTTTTGTCTCATGCTTTATTCCTTGCTCTGTACACTTCTATTTATATAATCTCTTGTGTGTGATGTCCAAGCCTAAAGTCTGTTAACTTTGGATAAGTCTGCATTTATTTACTGTTGTCATAAGTTACCAGAGCTACAGGAGGAGGAAAACATGAAAACATAACAACATATTCAGTGAAACATTTACCAAAACAACACACACACACACACACACACACACACACACACACTCTATGCAGACAAATGGATTTGGCATCCCTGGGTCAGAGAGACACGAGTAATCATCCTCAGACTGTTAGTTATTCAAGCATGGCTTATCACGCTGCGGGGAAATGGACATCATAATCAGTGGAGCTGATCCTGGCTGCCCAGAAGACATGATATCAGATAGCTATAAAGCGTTTAAAGTGTGTTACAGGGTTAAGGAATAATCTGACTATTTAAATCAATTAATTTTGAAGAGGGACACTCCAATAGATCGGCAAGTGATCAGATTAGGCCAATATGGTGTCTAAATCTGGGATTGGAGCTAATGGATTTTAGGCGTCATCAGAAAAGAAATAAGACACATCTAAGATGATGATAGATTTTCATGACAGTCCACCGGCAGCCATTTAACAATCCGTGGGCCACCAATTTCTCTTCACTTTTCAACCAGAGGATTAATACGGCGTCACATATATGGAAACCTGGATCACATAAATACAGCTTTTTACTTTTGTCAACAGCATCACACACTCAACTGCTTTCAGTGATTTTTAAGAGGAAGTCAGCGGGCTGCATGCTGTGTTTGTAATTCACTATGTACCATGTTCATTGTGAGAAGACGGGCAGAGCACCTCAGATAACTCAGTTATTTTTCTATTGCTTACTGCTACTTGCTTATTGCTTAGCAGGGATGACCTCCAAACAGGTCCACAAACATTATTCACTCACACCGAAATTCAGAATCTGCAATCGTCATCGCACAGGCATCACACAGAAGGGTACCAGCCAACAGGCAGCAGCCACCTTGTCGCCCGCCTCATATAGCAAGTGCAAGTAAACCATAACATTGCAAAGTGCAGTGCCAATAAATTGATCAGCAGGCTTTTACAGTCGGTGGGTGATTGGCGATCAGTGCCGATACTTCTGATCACATCATCATGAGTATCCCCAATGCTGAGATGATATACTATTACAGTAACATTAATTTAGTTCCAGTCTATGTTATGGACTAGGTACCCAGAAGTAATTGAGTAACTTTTATTCCATCCATTTTTGCAGGGAACACTGTGTCCACTCGGTTACCCACTAGTGTCTCTTAGTGGGATGAACACATCAAAAGCTCCCACTGCTGTTACTGCTGACAGCTAAGTAAGTTATATTTTGACAGAGGAATGAAGTGGATCACTACACCCATTCTAAAGAGCAGACAGACAGACAGAGATACCCCCAGATTCCATTAAGAGATTAAAGGACAGGAGGAAAAGATGAAACAGGAGAGGACACAGGGTGAGTGTGCCCCCAGATAAACTAACAAGGGTGGATTAACAGGAGATGACATGGGGACGCACATAGACACACACAAAACAGAGTAGAGAGATGGCAGAGATTCCCTTAGGAGACGATAAAGTGGTGAGAGGTGGGAAGTTGACCTATTTGGAGCTGAAATTTTTCGAGCTTGAACTGGTAGCTCAAAGAGATGACATTTATTTTGTAAAAGCTTCCTCCCTCTATTAGTGCCGACCACGGCTCAGTGTTCATTAAACACAGCAAACAGTGATGTAATAACATTTCCAAAAAGCTGTTTCATTTCCTGAAACGTGGTTTCTGAGTTGAGGGGATGAAGTGAAATGAGGAAAAAACCTTCAGGCAAGTACATTCAAACTTTGTGAAACAAACTGGGTCACAGGCCCTGCTGCAGCTGCAGAGTTGGAAAATGTAAAGAGAGCAACTCTCTTTCTAGAAAAACTGACTTTTTGTATAGAAAAATTAAATTAGTTAGGGGCAAACAGGAAAAGCTTTTAGGCCTACACACCCAAGAATATATAAACATGCAAAATGCAGTGCCAAAGCTCTTGTTTTCAGAAAACAAAGGACAATTACCCCTGTTCTTTCTCTCACCCCACATAGTAAAGAAAATAAAACTCAAGCAATAACCAATATGAGAAAGATCACAAAGAAAGACAAAGATAATAGAAAACATAAATTAATTAAAATTTCTTTTTTAATTAATTAAATGGGACTATATACATCCAAACCAAAATTAAATTAGTTGAATAATGCAATTTAAAATTGCAAAAATGAAAGCTATGGTTAATTCTGAATAGAAGCGGCGTTCGGAGTGCATGAAATAGCTGCAAATTATTAACAATGAAAGTTTAGTCAGATTAGTGGTTAAGAGCTTATTCTGAACGTTATCTCACTCATGTCGATGAAAATCTCTTATTATACAAGAAGTGTGTGTTTGGGTCAGCTTTTGTTCTCTCTTCCATTACATTTTGACTAACATGGAGGTTTCTCTACGTCTTGTTTCAGCATGTGACCGGAAAGCTTGCCCCAGAGGGGGAAGGGATAATAGGGCTTTTCAATACATTATTATCATATCATAACAACATATAGAATCTTGTTTATATATTAATGTCACTACTCAAGTGTATAAAAATATACTCATGTGTCACACCAATAGTGCTTATTGGTTATGGTCTATTTATACATCCACCCACTCCAACAGCATCCCACAGATGTAAAAATACAGTAATATCACAACAATGTGATATTACTGCACCACCTACGCTGCTGTAAACATATTCAATAAAAATTCTCACAATTGTTTTAGGGAACTACTTACGTAAGCACAAAAGGTTGTTCGTTGAGAAGATGTAAATGTCTAGTGGTCTTATGTTGTGGTTAAAACAGCGTTGGGTGTTTGGCAGGACAGTGTGAGGCTGCATGCAGTATGATGAAGTTTGGTTATGGTCTGTACGCAGCACTGAGCTCGGCTGAATTTACTTAAGCATGAAGCCAGCGTGACCTCTGATCTCACCCATCGCGCTCACGAGCGGCATGAAAACAGAGACGATGAACTCGGGAGCATCGACTTTCCAGTCAGAACCCTCCACGGGGTGAAGGGCAACAGCCATGCATGTGCATGTGTAATAAAGTAAGTCACTCATGGATCTAATATTGAGGAGTAATATTGCTCCTTAAATACTTTCCTTCTCAACAGACAAAGTGAGACTATGGAGAAGAAGTGAGGCAAACAGGAGGAATGGTGTAAGAGCAGTCATGGATGGATGGTGGGAAAGGAGGGAGGGGACTGACGAGGTAGAGAGAGGGAGATTTATGACCATGTGAGAAAAGAGAACCTTCATCCAAACTCTTTCGGTTTAGGGCCTTAGTTAATAGCAGGTTAATAAGCAGGAGGGGGAAAGACACAGGAGCTAGAAAAGAGAGGCAGAGAAACAAAGAGAGAAGAGAAGATGAATGAGTGGAAAGAAGAAAAATCACAGTTTCATTGAGATAAAGAAGAGACACTGTACCGGAAACACTCAAGTGTCAGATGTGTGTGTGTAAGGCTGAGGTTTATATGCGATGCTTGTAAGAAGGTTAAATAAGGACACGTCAAGGATCAAAGTCCAAGAGGAAGTGTAGCACGAGATAAATGGAAGCAAGAGTGATGACAGGCAAAACTGAAAGACAGAAAAAAATGATAAAAGCATGTAAGAATAGAAAAGAGTTGACATTGCATGTCAGCAGAGAGTGACAAACAAGAAATGAAGGCTTCCCAGAATTCCCAGTAAGGCTCTAATGTGAAAACTCTTCTCCCTCTGTTAATACTTAAAGATAAGATAAAGGACCATAAATCTGAAAATAGTAGTTTGGCATTTTGGGAAATACATATGTTTATTTGCCTATGTGCCAAGAGACTATCTGTTCTATAAACATCAGGCTACAGTTAGCAGCTAGCAGGCTTAGCTTAGCACAAAGACTGGAAACAAACGGGTAGCATGGTTCTATCAAAAAGTCCACAAATAAAATATGGCTATCAGCACATCTAGAGCTCAAACATGTTTGTTTACACTGTTCAAAAGAGTGTAAAAGTGCTCTAAAAAGAATTTTTTTGGATGCACATGTTCATGTCTATATATATATTCTCTACTGGCTCTACTGAAATGTCTTTGCATAATTCATTGTTAAAAAAAATCCTTATTTGCTGTCTCTCTATGTGTCTGCAAAAGGCCATTTTAGCTCTCGTTTCTTTAAAGCCATCCTCTTGATGAGACAACTGTTATCATTTGGTATCTCTGAAGACAAATAAAGTAACTATAAATATTTAATAAACTATAATCTCACACTGAATCTAATCAGTAATATGCAAAATATTTGACAGGCTTTTTTTTTTTAAATATGTCCCCTGTTCTCAAGTTCATCACAAGTTTGGTGTTTAAAATAGACATCCAACATTATAGCAGTATCTAAATGACAAAAGTCACAAATAGCATGTTCTGCCCCCTCTAAGCTAAACCAGCTGCTGATGGTAGCTTCATATTTATTGTATAGATAAGAGCAGAAAACTTATCATCTACTTCTCAATGTAACAGATTTTCCACAAAAGCATGAGCAATTTAATTAAAATTATATCAAATTAGATGCATATTGAACTCTTTATTTGAAATCAAATTTCCTTTATCAAATATTAAATCCTGTATGTCAGAGACGATTACTGTTCAATTCCCTAACTTTACCAGGCTGTGTTGCCCCTCTGAGGGATTGGAACCACCAACGCTGATTGTTTTAGGGACTTGCTTTACCACACAACTCGGCAGAGAACAAAAGAAAGATCATAAAGAGGGCCAAGAGGAGTTGCGAGAGCCGGGGAGAAAGGCCAAGACATCTATAGGGTCGTGAGAGACGGACAAAGATGAAGAAGAAAAACACTTAGATGAGGTCAGTGGATGGGAAAAGACGAGGAAAATGGGGACAGACAAAAAGTGAGGGAATGAAAGGGGCAAAGAATGTGAAGAGTGTACACAAATACAGGGGACCTGGACACATAACCACGGTAACCGGGCCCTTATTTTAACCCCAGCTGTTCTGGTTGCCATGGACACCTCTCAATCAGGACTCTCCCTCCCGCCATCTGCACCTCATCCTATCCTCTGGCCTTTCATTGAGGCACTTGACCCGACCTCCTGCAAAAGCTGTAATTATCAGCCTGTCAGAAGCCTGCTCGCCGCCATGACGTCAACATTTACATTCAGTCTGGTAAAGGTCTCAGCGCGACAGGCCTCTTTCTATTTAGGCGTCTTTTTGCGAAAAACCTGACATCTTAAGATGTCACAAGATCACTAGAGAGATTTAGTCCTTCAGCCAAGAGTTAAACCATGGATTATTTGAAATGAGAGCCTCATAAATGGACATTTACTTTTGGCCTTTAAGGGATATTTTAGTTTCTTCAGTCACAAATGTTGTAACACACTGAAGACAATTGTCTTGCAATACATTGGTTATTGCAGAATCACAAAGTTCTCTTGTTCTCATACTCCGATGCAGGAAAATGGTATTTCTACTGCACTTGTAAGCCCCTCTGAATTCAAGCAGGTCTGGCTTTTATTTACTTTGACGTCTTAATAGTTTTGCTGATAAAACTGTCCATTTCCCAGCTTGTAAAGTGCACAAAATAATGCGGACTATCCAATAAAAAAAAAAAAAAAAACTTACTCTCACTCTCACTAAGGAAAAGCTTGGGCCAAGGAGTTCAGTGTATCTATGCATTCATTTATATATGCACAAAAATTTGTGTGTGCAATGGCAGCAATGCATGGTGTGTGGAGGTGTGATTGCATGTGTGCCAAAGTTTATTGTTTTAGTTAATGCTTATGTGTGAGCTACTGTAGACATATTGTGTTTGTGTAGACTCACTGAGGATAAAGGAAAAGCCAGAGACCACCGAGACTGACAGACGAGAGGAGAGGAGTGATTTTTACAGAGATAGACAGACAATTCCTCTTTTACTCTCACTAATGACCTTGTGTTCCTTTTCCGCCACTCTGAAAAGGTCTTTTCATTGAGCTGACAGTCAGTAATCATGCACACATAGCCACACATAGCCACACACACATAGCCACACACACATAGCCACACACACACACACACACACACACACACACACACACACACACACACACACACACACACACACACACACACACACACACACACACACACACACACACACACACACACACACACACACACACACACACACACACACACACACACACACACACACACAGTATACCAACCGTAGCTCTTTTCACGGTGTGGTAGAGAAGGAAATGAATGAACATGGGTTGCTTAGCCCAGGCGCAGCAGGAATGTGAATGGTGGAAAGTGATCAATGGCAGCATTAATTGCTCCACATTACACAGGTTCATTACAGAGTAAGGTATGTTAGGACTCCGTCTTGTTAGAGGAACAATAATCCTCTTTTAACAAGCTCATAGGGAGATGAGTTCAAGACCGGCATTTGAGCATTTCGTGGAAAAGTTGGGTTTGGTGTATGGTTACTGACAGACAGCGGCTGGTGGAGAGTGGGATGAGATAGGAGAGCTCGACAAGTCAGGTGTGGGAAAAAGAAAGATGTGGGAATAGCAGTGAAACTCATAAAAGTAGATTTCAAAATGTAAAACATCTTTCAAAGCAAGAAGAGACTTCTTTTATTAACAACGGACTGTTCATCACTGTTCTGTCTGTGTTAATGGACAGTTAGAGCGCCCCGTTTGGAACCTGGCTGCTAGAATGCATTAAGGTGGGAGAGAGAATGATGAACTGCTTTAGGACGTGGCGAGGAGAACGGGCTGGGAGAATTTTTTTGATGAGATGTGCCGTCATGCTCCTATTAACTGCTTGTTTGGCCATCTGGGCTTCAACAACACACGCTGTAACAAGACAGGAAAGACGGCCTTCAATAACACACAGATAGTAGGATTTCAACAGAGATTGAAACTGGGTGAGTCAGTGTGAAAAGGTTTGTCTAATGAAACGGTGAGAAACACGCAGGTGCTGCAGAGAGCAATGAGCTTCTGGTCAAGTTGACATAAATAAAAAAAGGGAGGGGGCATGTGAGCAGAGAGTGACTCAACAATAAAGTACAGCTCTATAACCTGTATACAGAGCCTATGTAAACTCTTATTATGTGAGCTATTCCATTTCCAAATGCATAAACAGGATATCCCATTTCCAGTTGTGCATGTTGCCCCTTGTATCATCACAGCAGTTTGCCCGCTTTTCAAAAGCTCTAAAAATAAATCCCTCAAAAGTGTTTATCCTGGAAACAAACATGAGGACCACAGAAATAATTGCCAGCATGTTTTACATTCTTGCAGGACAGAATATTACTAAATAAAGTCATCTGTCCTTTTTTTTCCTCCTCTCTTTCTCTGTCGTGCACAGAGAAATATCTCCTAACTTTTTTTTTTAGCTTCTCTCAAGTCTGCCGGTGTGTAAATTATGGACCTGAAAGCACACTGACATAACACTATGGTTCCCACACCGCCCCCCGGCCTCCAGGAAGTGGAGCTGTTGAGTTCTTAAAGGAGCCTGCAGGCTGTGATGGGGCCACGGGACACGAGGAAGTCAACAGGAAGCAGAACATCCAAACGCAGCGACATCCCGCTGTGACAGCTGGAGAGCACAGCTGGGACAAAAAATAATCTAGATAACAGGATGTATGAAGTTCAGGACTGTCTGTTTGTGGCTCAGATTCTGGATACTCAGATGGGATATGTATAGAAATCTACGAATAGTATTTTTTTGATTATGCTTAACCAGCTCAGACCGTGTCCAGAATGTCTGTAACAAACTCATTTTTTATTTTGTAAAATTCAATAAAAATGTTCTCATATTAAAAAACATCATTATTAACGTTTCCTAATCCGGTTAACATGTCATTGCAATGCGCATTATTGTTTTGATAACTGAGTTGGCAGATGATTAAAAGCCTCTCCTGAAGACCAAATATATTCATATATTATTTTATATTGCAAGCTATAAAAGAGGCAACTGATAAAGGACATACTGCCAAATAAATCTACATCTGTCTACTTTGGAATAGTTTTCTAAATGTCCATTTTGAGCAACATGAACCAAGTCAACCTCCCAACATTATTTCATCTAATGGTAGTCAAAACATGTTTTGGCCCTTCGACCTTCCTTTCACAACAACCAAAAATAAACCATGAGCTATATCTCCTCGCGTTTCCTATTCCAGAATTCATAAATCATTAAGAGGACAGACTGCTTTGACAAGCAGAACAGAGTTTTATCAAGTGGTTTGACTCACTGCTCTTGGACTCTAAATTATCTAAAATCATATATATTGATTTGTAAGATTTATAGCCAAATAGTTTAACAGTTAAAAAGAACATTTTTAGGGAAGTTTGGCACAAGAATTAGCCAATTAATGATTTAAGATACTCTATATACTAAGAAAAAACATAAAAGTTACAGCTTTTCATGTGTGAGAATTTTATATTTTATATTTGTGTTAGTTAATACACTTTAAATAAATAATATATGCAAATCGCATATAGAGGTGTAATGAAAAGAAGTGCATATGTAGCCTTGGAAAACATGCATGGTCAGTTCTAACCACAAACAATGCAGACATGATTATGATTGATTAAATCATCATTCCAGAGACGGGTAAATTAAATAACCTGCAGTGAATGAGGATTGAGAACTCAGAATCAAGCTAAATTAAACCAAACTCTATTCATTCCTCTCAGCTCTCAACGAAAACATTCTCGTGAATAAAATGCCCAAAAACAAAAGCAATTGCCTACAAGAAACAATGAGCAGAGCTGACCCAAGCATGTTCCTACAAGCATCTTAGCAAAGAAAATAGGATTTTAATCAGTTCCGCAAGACAATTTGGCAGCAGACAACCTAAAAACCAGATTAGCTCAGATTAGCGAGATAATGAAATTTCCAGCCCTGATGTGATCCGAAACAGGCAAATTGTGAACCACAGCAATTCCAGCAAAGAGCAGACAGAAAACAACCTGAAAATCACACTTTGTGCCTTGGTCTTCAGTTCTCTAGCTCTCGGGCTCTGCTCATGGGGGATCTAGTCTAAATAATAAAAAATAAGGAGCAGGTTAATAGAGTAGGCAATGACTAAAGTCTAAATCTATACATTGTTCTCTTGTATCCTTTTTATTGTCATCTGAGGAAAACACCAAAATAGCTTTAATAAGACGAGGGACACAAACTGTAACATTTTACGAGTTCAAATTGGATATTTCAACTCTGTGTTAAAATTAAAAATGATATTCCAGGGATATAAACCCCCCCAATCATTGTTTTTTTACTGCACCCATTTATAATAGGCCTATGATTGTTCTCATCACTGGTTCCGCCCTGCCTCCTGAAAGCCACAATCCGTAAATCAAAAAAAGGCCACAATGAGATTTGAGAAGTGTGTACTATAAAGTTGATGTGAATCTGGTATAAAAGACAAAAATATTTGCTATTTGAAGACATTTGACAACAGATATGACATTTATTGTTAAGGTTGATAAGATGAATATGTTTTGATTACATGTACATATGAGACACTAATATCTACCTACTGTTTTTTTTTTATGTTGAGGAATATAGAGCCTTTCAACTACAAATTTGACTTGAGTTCTTAAGCCTAACCTGAGCAGATAAGGATTCAGTGTTTACTCAGAGGCACAATGGCAAGGAAAAACACATTAACTGCTGCTGGAAATGAAAACTACAGCACTGCTACTGAATCCCTTTCCAAAAGAAACAAATCATTTTCACCTAATTCCTGAAACATTCTTTTTTATTCGTCTCCAATTCTCTTCTCCCTCAGATCCTCCCCCTCCTCGGATATTTTCACCACCTTGTTCTCTCGCCCACACCCTGCAGTCACAGAGCAACACACACTCACCCACAGTAATTACATGCACAAACGGTACTCTGTCTCGTGTGATTATAGCCATGTCAGAGCAGGGAGAGGGGTTGCGGTTACAGCGTCAAAGCTAAAGGCATACGTGCGTGTAAGACATGGAGAGAAAAGCAGCGATAAAGTGTTAACAAAATTTTCTCAACAACCCCATTCGGATGCAATTAGACACGCAACGTATCCTAGGAGTAACCTCAAGGGAATGGCCTGTCATAGAAGTGTAAGATGAAAGATCAAAATAAGGGAATTATATAAACTGTTTTTTTTTTAATAATGAAAATGGGCACAGACTAAAACCACAATAAATCAATAGAATACGTGAACCTATGGAGGGCGCTCCAGCACTACCAGCCCCGGTCATCGCTTCTTCAGGGCAGATACTGGTACACTCGCTGCTCTCAGACACATATGAGCGGTAGTTTCACACGAGTAACAGCAAACTCTTTCGCTCTACCAGCGGGGGGACGCTGGGGCCGCGCCCAACTGGCAAGATGCTGATAACCATAAGAGAAAGCTTATCTTACTCAACACATCTGTCTAAACGCTAGTGAAAACATGAGAGTCTGTGGTTGTGTGTGCGGCGCTGGCCAGTAGATTGACCCAGAATTTGGAGACATCATCGATCAGCAAACAGAAATGGAGGTGATGGTGATTGAGCGGTGATGTACCCATGCTGATAAGGGTCCACCCCGTTGAAATGCCTCTGAGCTTGATACTCCACGTCCCATTGTAAGGCACTGTAGCAGATATTAAATCTAGAAAAGCAGTGGAGTATCCTATGTCAGTCACAAAAAGCAAACTGCAATTCTTTAAACCATTTTTTTTATATTTCATAAGCTTGTAAAACTACAATGAGTTAATAAGTGGTGTCATCCCATACAGTGGGAGAGCTGACCCACATGTTACAAAAAAGAATTTATGGAGTAATAAGTCTCTAAATTTTGTTTAACAAGCTGACATTTTCATGGCTTCAGAATAAAGAAGAATATAAATTGTGAATCTGAGTAGTTCATGACATGGCTATAATTTACAGCGTGTACTTTTCAGAACTTCTGTAATAGCAGAAAATGTTCTGTACTTTATTCTCATCCATTTGGCAAAGATTTGACTTAAAACCAATGAATTTTCTATTTATCTTCATAATCACTTAATTCAGCCTCTGTTAAAAAAGCCACCAAAATATTACTTCTATAATGATTGTCTGCATCCATTCAGACTTACTTCTCCTTTATGGCATGGATCCAATAATGGGTATTATTGGATGTCTAGATCCTATATTATATTTTTTACTTATCACTGAGTCACATAAAAATGTGCTTTACAAATATTAAGCTTCTGCCCAATTTTTTTTTTTTTTTTTTTTTTTTTCTTCTTCAACTTTCTTTTTCTTTTTCTTTATCTGTAACGCTGCAGTAACACACAAATTTCCCCTTTGTGGGATCAATAAAGTTTTATCTTATCTTATCAGTCACAGGGTTAGATGGTTATGTCAGATATAATGCAGATATAATACATATATATGCACTTACATAACCTGATAACACATAATGCTTACAGCACGCCAGGCCACTTCTCTGATTTTAGACACATTGATATAGACTGACTTTGCAAATGTGACTAATTTTACTTAATGCATACAAGAGTTGCAATACTGTATTACAATTACTAAAGATGGAAAAGTGTTTTTTGGATGTTGGTGGTTGCATGCAAGACTATCACTTCCTTAGCATCTCTGGATGAGATAAGTGACGGGTTGGTGTGTACAGTACCTGTGCATCCACTAAGGTTAAACCCCAGCTACAGCATTAAGTCCACTACCTAAATACAGCCCCCAAGCCGGACTAATGTGAAAACAAGCAGCCTCCAGACATTTATGTAACCTGATCAACGGGCTTTGAAGGTCAGACAGGAAACTTGTCTGCGGTGACACAAAACAATGTGAAATGAGTGTAGGCACCAGATGTGTTCTGCCTGCCAGATCTGCTCCTGGGCCTGCATCTACACGATGTCACACATTATGATTGGCTGATTATCTGTTATGCTTGATGTATACATTTTAATTCCCCCCCCCCCATTCTTATGTTCTAAATTTTAGATTCTTTGCTGTGAAGAAACACCTTGCTGTAGCCTAATGTCAATGCCGATATTTACAGTCGTCCTCAAAATTATTCATACCCTTGCTGATTCTTGTGATTTTTTCATTTAGTGATTAAATAAATGCTTGTTTTCAAATTTGTGTTTTAGCTTCATGTGACCAACAATTGAAAGAATGACAACAATATAAAATAATTTTAAAAAATCATTTCTGGGGTATTTTATTAACGGAGTCCAAAAAAATGCCATGTTCAAAATTATTCATACCCTAGTCCATCGTCTTTATTTAATAGTCAATGGCATAGCCTTTATTCTTTATGACTGCTTCCAGATGATTCTTGTACGTGTCCACAAGCTTCTTGCACGTCTCCTGTGGGATGTTGGCCCACTCTTCCTTGGCCAATGCCTCAAGCTGGGTCAGGTTGGTTGGTTTCCTCGCCATCACTCTGGTCTTCAAGTGATGCCACAGATTCTCAATTGGATTGAGGTCAGGACTTTGACTTGGCCATTCCAGGACACTGATGTCATTGTCCTTGAACCATCTCTTGACTACCTTGGCGGTGTGTTTAGGATCATTGTCTTGCTGGTACATCCAGTTTTGGCCAAGCTTGAGTTTTTCAGCAGATTCCTTGACATTTTCATCAAGTATCCTGATATAATCCTCCTTCTTCATGATACCTTGGACCTTGACGAGATTGCCTGTGCCACTGGAAGAGAAACATCCCCACAGCATTATGCTTCCACCACCATACTTGACAGTGGGCACAGTGTTCTTTGGTCTATAGGCTTCTCCTTTCTTCCTCCAGACATACTGGGTATCCATATGGCCAAATAACTCCAGTTTTGTCTCATCAGACCACAGGATTGTTGACCAAAAGCTGGGTTCTTGCTTCAGATGACCTCTACAAAAGGCCAGGCGAGCTACCAGATGTTTTTTCCTGAGCAGCGGCGTCTTCCGAGGTTTACGTCCATGGAGACCTCCTCTGTGCAAAACTCGCTCAATGGTGGACCGTGACACCTTTGTCCCTGTCTGCTCAAGGGTTTGAATTAGGGCCTTGGTTGTGGTCCGTGGGTTGGTGTTGACCTCTCGGCAGATTCTCCTGGCAAGTTTGGGGGACACCTTACACTTTCGGCCACGCCCACTGAGGTTTTTGACAGTGTTGAACCTCTTGTGCTTGTTGATGATGCTCTGGACGGTTGAGACAGGGACACCATACTGCTTGGAAATGGCCTTGTAACCCTTTCCTTCACTGTGGGCCTGCACAAGACGCTGACGCAGGTCCTCACTGAGCTCCTTCTTCTTTACCATGATGACCAGAGATTAACAATGACCTGAACCCTTTCCCACTATTTATACTCTTCTGGAAAGATGCTATTTTTTTAACCTTGTTTAACATTTGGTCAACAAAAAAGGTATTCATTCCGATGAGACATCATGAAATAACTTTGGGACAAAGATGAACACATTTGGGACATTTTTGTTGAGATATTGCCAGGGGTATGAATAATTTTGAACATGGCATTTTTTTGGACTCCGTTAATAAAATACCCCAGAAATGATTTTTTAAAATTATTTTATATTGTTGTCATTCTTTCAATTGTTGGTCACATGAAGCTAAAACACAAATTTGAAAACAAGCATTTATTTAATCACTAAATGAAAAAATCACAAGAATCAGCAAGGGTATGAATAATTTTGAGGACGACTGTACATCTAAAAATACATGTTAGATATAAATATTTGAATAATAAACTACCAAATAGATATTTTTAATTGAATTATTTTATTCCAATTTCAGAGCAATCTACAAAGCCTTTGGAGAGTAGGCTTATCTATCTATATATAGGACAATTAATTAAATGTAGGCATCAAAAGTACCTGGCAGCTACCTACAAGGTTAGTTTATATTTTATTGGACAACCCGCCCTGATTGACAGGTGAACGTAATGATATCATTTGTTGAAAGTGCTCAGGAAGAATCAACATAAGACACATTATCTTTCTTAATCAAAAAAAATGTGAATAATATATAATACTGAACAGTTTTATTGTCATTTTATGGCAAATGTATTTAAATGAGTGAACCAGGAATGTGGTCCACTGGAATTAAAAATAAATGTTTTATTTCAGGTGGGCTTAGTCAAACAGTGTTAACTAGTTAACATTAGCTGAAAAAATGAAGACAAGAATGAGGGAATCATCAATAGCCTGCAGAACACATCTAGGCCCCAAGCAGATCCAGTACCTCCACCGGTGTGTTACATAAAGGCCTGTTCTTTGAGAATCAGCCAGCTAAAAATGATTGGTATTGAAAAGCTTTCAGAGCAGAAGATAAAGAAAACACAAAAAGATAGAGGCAGGTCTGGATTAATTATTGAGAGTTTTGAATTCACTGGTTTGCATCTTTAAGCACTTAGCTACAAACCTGTTAGAACACGTCAGAAATGAATGAGAGTGAAATTCAGTGCACGCTAACCTAGGATGATGTTAGTATGTGAACTTGAAATCATTTAAAGAGGGGAAAAAAACACTGAAATTCAAAATTAATCGTAAAATGTAAGCATGTTAAATAAAGTCTAGTAATTATTCTGACATTTTAGAGACACTTTGATGTGGGTTTGGCTTCCAATAATTATTCCTAACTTAAACTCCCCCACTTCCATTTGCAGCTTCTTTCCAAACACTGACTTAGTTATACCCCCAGTTATTTTTGGACATTTTGGACACTTTCTTCGAGTGCAGTGGTTTCACCTCCGGAGTTTGTTTTAGTCGTTAATCGTAATTGAAGCATTAATGTCAAGCTTGCTGTTTTTCATGCGCAAGTTATTCATGATAAATCGCGAGGTATGCGGCCAACACAATATCCATACAAACCACTGATTTCTTTCAGATGGTGAGAGCAGACATGTTCCCATGCCTATTTAGGGTACTGTGGTTCTACGCTGGATTCAGATGAAGATGTTTTAACAGAAATGGAACTCAAAAACTTGGCCAGACAGACAGACCGACAATCTGTTTTGACAACTAATTCCAAAGGACGTTTGTAACAGGCTCATTTACATCTATAATATGATGCTTAATGTTTAAATAATAGTGATGACCATCGAGTGAAGCAAAGCATAATGTGAGTAGATTTGTGTTTTTGTGCCTGATATGCATTAACCTAGTGGATATAATATAAATGTATGTTTAAACTTTATTTATAAAACACTTTTTTCTAAAAAAGAGAAATTAAACAACAAATAAAAACTCTAGAGGGTAAATTATAAAAGTGACATGTGTCATGGAACATATGAAATATACTGTATGTGCAAGAGAAAAAGAGACTTTTAACATGCATGTACATGTGTACATGCTGGTGTATTATTGTTGTGTGTTTGTTGTAAGGGATTATTACTTAGCGAGGCTGGCTTTTTGGATCAAAGTCTTGTTGAGGAATGGGAGGTGTCGAGGTTAAGCGATCCAAATTAACTGTCCAGACAAACAAACACGCCTACCCCCACTCACACTCATACCTGCTGTGTTTGTGTTGATCATCACCCAGCTGTCCCAGCCTGCCTCACAGGTGGACCTACCATCCAATCAAGGTAATTACCTTACACACTTTGTACTAATACTAATCTGAAATGTCCCCTGCTTAGAAAACGCTCTCACACACCCCGGCACCTCTTTCTCTCTTTCATTAACCTAATTATCGCAGCACAGCACCGCTTTAGTGCAAATATAGTCAGGCGTTATCTTTCAGACATGTACTGCCATTTCCAAAACATGTTTTAAACCTTGAGACCAATCCGTTTTTATAATCCACAGATTCATCCCTCTGATCCAAGTTAATCCAGTTCAAAACAACTTTACACCAATGACTGTCGGCAAAAGACAAACTCATGACAGTAGCGACAATGGAGCTAATGTTAGGTTTAAAACAAAGTCAAAAACCACTCATATGACTGGATTATTATAAACTGAGCCACACATGGCAGCTTACGGTTTTTCAACTTTTTCGCTGCCTGGGAGCAGTTGGTGTGAGGCTCATGAAACAAAGGCCTCCTGTATGTGACGGTAATGATGGCTGAGGGTTTGGTCTGTTACCCTATCTACCACATGGCAAATGCTCCTAGTTGGACTGGCCTGCTGTCAGCCCTGTGAGCATGATATGAAATGCATTCTCAAATGGAAATGTTGCCCGTATCTAACTAACAAAAAGTGGGAAAAAAGGGTAATATTGGTGGAGAAAGCCACCAACAAGTTTAAGGCCCCACTTACTACTACAGAGACTCTCATATTAAATCTCAAAGTTCTTAGAGTGTAAGGTGCTTTTACAACAAAAAGGAATCTACAAAACCACATATGTCTAATTTGTTAGTTTATATTATTCTATCGTCAGCATATGACGTCACCGTGGCTAAAAGCAGCAAGGGAACACTGAGGTACACAGGAAACACTTACAAATAATGAGTAAATATACATGTCCCTAACGGATGACTCACTGTCACACAAACACACACACACACAGCACAGCCTTTCTATGTTCATAAAGGCAAAGAATAAACCAAAGACTTAACATTTTCAGTTCTACACTCTACAAGGATAGAAAAAGAGAATTAAAAGTGGAAAAGTGCTTGATATTTGCCTGCTAAATGACGTAAATGATTATTCAAGCATAACAAAAGATGTCCATTATTCTTCAACCAAATAACTGAGTGATGAATCAGCAATAGGTAAAATGTCAAGTGGAAATAAGGCAGAAAATCAAGCCTTTCGTGTTACTGCAGTAAAGTACTTTGGTCTTCCAGTTCATGAACCTGAAAACATGAACTGTGACACAGATCTGGTATGACACAGAAACACAAAAGGTGCACGGAGAACTGTGACAGTGCATGTGCAAATAAATACGTACAGGCAGAAATCTAAGCTGCAAGCTTGCAGCCTGTCATGTGACTGAGTGAGCAGGTAGAGACCGAAGTGAAAGAGGTAAGAATAGACGCCGTCAGCTACTCCACCTTAAACAAATCGTGGCCAAACTCCTCCCACTCAAACTCATTCATACACCCTCTCTTACTGTCTCACAACTATTCATCTGCACATTACTCTCATGGCAGTTGACAGTAGATAAACCCATTAAGAGACAATGGACAGCCTCGAGAAGTAGACCTGTCATTTCATTTTTCCCCAGGCCTCTCTCCCTGAGGTTGAGCTCCTGGAGTAAGATATGCGAGTAGCTACAGATGGTAGAGGGGCTTCAGCCTCATGGGTGGTCAGACAATAGGGATAACTCTTCCAATAACAGAGTCAATGGTGTTTTTACAAGTTAATTATGAATGGCTGATAAAGTGCTACACCAAATGGAGGATTTAAAAAATAAAATATGTGCCCGCTGTATGGAAACTGTAAAATTCTATGTGACAATGTTATTCAGGTTGAAATCTTTCTGAAAATGTTTGGATAAAAAAAACAGGTCAATTAGTTGAATTTGGGATTTTAGCTTTCACTATAATCTTCATATAATACTTTAATTCACAGAAGGCTTAATGTGTCTACACATGAGCCTATGCTATCCAATGTTTGACGAATGAAATTCATTTGTATGATTATGGTTTGCAATGATTTACACCCAAAAGAATTTACCCTTAACTGCTATTTAAGGGATTAAAGACGATTCTAGGAGATCCTAAACCAGGCAGGTTGCCTGTAAGGCCTCCGATGGAACAGCTGTTGGTGGGGTGGAATTGGTACTATGCCACATAAAGTCACCAAACAACAAGAAGCAGCAGGTGTGGTCATTGGTGTGGTAATGGCAATGGCCTTTAAAATGTGAAAGGAATCTCCACAACAGACTCAGGGGTTGCCTCTCATGGTGGTGTTAAAGGTGTGTGATATAATCTCCATTTTATATGTATATATAAAAATTAGATTCAGGCCCTCATCTGCTTATGCTATGCTCGGTTAACTGCTGTGATAACAGCTGCTGAAGCGAAGCATCCCTGCCTGTTTCTACACGTCATCCGACACTTGAACAAACCTTCCTGCTGTTGTCTTTTCTCTTTAGTGTGAGTGTATGTTTCGCATGCTACCAGGGTCCGCTAGGCTCAGGTGTCAGCGGTGATAAAAAGTTGAGACGCGTCTGGCACCTTGACGCCAAAGCAAGTATAAAGAGTTAACAGCACTTTTTTTCGCCTGTGATGCTTAGTAAGACCGGTAGGAGAAGAGCTCGCCTCTACCTCAGACCTTAGAGCCTAAAGATCATCTGCTCCCAATATCATTGTTAGCCAATATAAAGAGGGAGGCTGCCATTCGTCCTTCTACTGACCCACATCTTATCGCCATACAGTAGCAGAGTAGGTAAACACGCTTATACAGGTACATGACCTTTATGTTAGCCAGAAAAACGTATGCAACAGAGTCTTTTAATCATCATTATTACATGAGCTCAGGAACAGCCACAACTTTAAACCTGAAGCCTTTTTCACCCACCTGCCCACATCCATGTAAAAGCTAAAGACCATTTTTTGGACTCATGCTAAATAAAACATACAAGGAGTTGCACAAGGATCCTAGAAAAGCAGGTATGACACCTTTTGGTGCCCAACCCTCAGTCTGGTCTACAATGATTCACTGCATTGGTGAGCAATCCACACATGCAGCATGTCATGCTAGTACTGTATCATCACAACCAATATTTTGAAAAACAAGTGATAACAAAAGATAAGATCCTGGTCCCTTTAGAGCATTATGACACTATGATAGCCTCTGTAAAACTGAGAGTCCATACAAAACTGTCTCGTTGCTAGTTTAAACATTATAACAGCCTGAATATATAAAGTGAGTTTGAAGGGGGAACCGACCTCTTTTCTCCTCCAGGTCCTGGAGGAACTGCCTATAAGCAGCCGTGGAGCTCATCCCTCTCTCCCAGAAAAAAGAGAGAGTAGGGGACAGAGATATAAAAGACGAAAGAAATAATTCAAAAGCGTTTGAGGAAAGAGGAAGTACAGAGAAATGGTAAGAAATGGTGGCGAAAAGGAGAGCAATAGAGATCTAGAAACCTCAAGGAAATGAATAAAAGTGAAAAAAGATGAATGAAAACAGAACAGAGAATGAGTAAAGAAGGGAGGTGGAGTCTAGAGGCAGTTGATCTGTGAAGCCCAAAAGATCCACGCTGTCAAAAAAAAGAGTCATCCTTAATCACGCCGCTAATCCCTCATCTTTACTCTCTTCTTTTCTTCTCCTACGAGTCTCGCCTTCTCCCTGCTTGTAGAGTGTGTGTGTGTCGTTGTTACGGTAGCTCCGAGTGTGGTGGTTTGTTAGCTTTAAGCCGGATAGAGGAACTGGACTTCGACCACAAGGCGGGTGATGTCACTGCCGGAGCCAGAAACATGTGGTTCACTTGCGCCTAAAGCAAGCGTGTGTGTCTGAAGGGGATTTAAAAAAAAAAGGAGGCGTGTTTTGATTACCCAATACTCAGCTGTGCTTTTTTTTTTTTTAAGCTGCATGAATGTTTGACTATGACACATTTGTCATTCATTCAGTTTCACATTGTCTCTTGTGTGTGTGACGTTCAGCTGCCTGGTGGATCAACATACTGGAGCAGATTACAGCCTTAAAAGGGTAAAAAAACTAAGTACATTTTCTCCCTTTTTTCTACATTTTCTTCACAGTCAAGTTAGTTTGTTTTTTATTGATGGAAATAGCTGATTACATTTGACAAATAAAGATTGATTGATTTATATTTGAGGTTTATAGTGTGCCTCTGCACTCATCTGTTACTAAAACAAACTAAGGTTCGAGAATGAATCGACTCATTCATCATAATTTAGATTTCTTTCTACAAAATGCATCCTTTTATGGTGGACTGTTGGTCAAAACATGCCAAATGAGCAATTGTGACGACTAAAGCCTTAATATGCAGGAAAAATCTTTTTACACTAGCAATATAAATTACATGAATATATATATATTTTCTGTCAAAAAAGATATATTCATATTTGTGTCGTGTTATCAGTCCTAACCATTAAGGTCCCATGATATCCAGTAGAGCAAGACCTCCTCAAAAACGTTCTGAAAAGCTTTTTTGTTTTAATAAATGACAATAATCAAAATCTGATCTCTATCAACAGACATCAATTCACACAGTAACAAGCAAATCAACTGACCTCAGTCCATCAAATATTATATTTACCTTGGTGAACCTTTCTGTATCTTATCAGGTCTCTTTTATTCTACCTTTGGGAAAAGGTATAAACACCACATGGTAAATAATTACCTGCTTTCAAAGTGTCACCAGGGGGGGCAGACGAGGACCAGCGCCATGGCAACGAGCAGGTTGCCTCCAAATATTTCTAATAGCTTCCTTTACAGCAGGATCTTAGGACTACTCGTAAGAACTATGAATGTCAACAGTAGGGAGAAAAGTGCTCTCTTCATGTAGTAAGAGTATTTACATCAGGAGCCAGATAACAGAGAAAAGCCCTGACAAGGTGAATGGAATACAGCTTGAGTTCACAACAGGCAACACATATTATATCTGGCCTAGAGTCAGAGTCGCTCTGAAGCAAGAACTACTGCAGGAAACTGACAAAAATAGCACTGAAAATATGCAATCAATAAAAGAGGTATGTTTGATATTTACAATAGCACATTCTTACAATAAAAAATGTTACTGATTAGATCATCAAAAATATCTGGTTACCCACACACTAAAATTAGCAAATCCTCGCAGGAATTTAAATGTTTTTCTACTGAAGGCCAAACCTCTTGTGTTTCAATTTCATCTCACTCTCTTTGTCACAGACACAATTTATCACACTTTTCCCACACAAACACGTCACGCTTCCAAACATTTTTCAGACCTACTGGAACACAGCTCACTAGATGCTTATAGTTGTGAGGTCAGTCAGTGATCAATAGCACTGCTACTGCTAATTTCAAAGAGTCAGTTTGCCTCCATTAATGTGTTTCCTCTCACACCATAGAGACAAGAAATAAATCCCCAAGAGATTTAAGGGCAATGCACACCCAACAATAAAAAGGCAGACCTGTTTATGTTCCCACTGCCTGCACCCAACAGCACGTTTTTGTAAACAGATATAATTACAGTTTCAGTGAACACAGTATACAAATCAATGTGACTTTATCATCATGAAAGCAATGCGCACACCCAAATACACAACCAGACTCTCACAAATCTTAAAAATCCTTCTGAGTTCAGAAATCCTGACATATATACACATACACACATATATATATATATATATATATATATATATATATATAAAATGCTGAAAACTGTTCAGTGATCCTGAACACTGCCCTTCGAGATTCTTCTTTCACATGACATTGTCAACAGTAGTAAGCTCACTCCATTAAAAACACACCACATAGAAAAACACTAACACACAGAGACACACACACACACACACACACACACCAGACTCAAAAAGGTGGTGGTGTGACTGGTAGCCATAGCGACAGCACAGCAGCTAGATGGCAGTAGGTTTTTCTACCTTTTACACACAACCCTAATGCAGGATTTAAAGGGACATGGCCCAGCAACACACTGTAAACTGATCTAGGTGTTAAAAGTCAACTTAAAAAACAGAACCAAATCAAAGAATAAGTACATTAGTGAATATTTGACTGAAAACCAGCTCTGAGAGTCAGACAGGAAAAAACTAGAGAAGGACTAATTTTCATTTTAGCCAATTTGTCTCTATGATTTTCACAAATGATATAAATAGAATAAACTTTGCACCATTAGGTCAAACATAAATCATGAAAAGGAAAGATAGATGCATTTACCTTTATTGGAAGTCGACAGCAACAGCAGCAGCAACATGAAAGAGAAAAAAGAAAAACACTTGGATTAGTGATCTTTGAGAAATGATTTATTGACATTTTATTGTAAAAGTAATTGACATATCTGAAATATTTTCCATAGCCGATTATTTGTTTGGATTTTTTTTTGATCACTAAAGAAAAATGTCTGAAACTCAGACTTCTGTTCAAAGTCTATATTTTCTAATTCTTTAGTCTATTATGATAAACGGAAAATCTTCGGGTTGTGGCCTGTTGGCCAAGACACAACAAGACGTGTGAGGATATATCCTTGGGTTTATGGAATAAGTTTAACATTTTTCACTGTTTTCTGATATTTAATAGACCGCGCGGCATATTTTTAAGTCTAGAGTCTGTGCATTCTCTCTGTCTAAATACATCTTTTCACATGTTTCACAGCATCACAAATTGGATCTGGGAGAAAGTGAGGTCTCAATCTAAGTATCTCCTTCAATGAAAAAGCTCAGTGTGACAGAAAGAGAAGGCAGGAAACAGAAGAGGGAAAGAAGCTGGATAGATGGGTGGACAGTGTGATGTGTAGAGGGTGAGGAGGTGAATCAAGGTTAGGCCTCTGATAGCTGGGAGACACACGGACAAAGGAGCATTCATCCGACAAGCACAGTGAAAGGAGCTGGGGGGTTTGTTCTAAGTAAATCACTAGCAAGAGAGAAAGATAGAGAAATTAAACCTTATCGATTGAGAAATGAGGGTTGTGAGATTAGAAAAAACAGAACAAACTATCTCAATCGAAAGGTACAAATATAAATATATATATATATATATATATATACACGCAGACACACCCACACACACACACACACAGTCACAGCATTTATCATCTTATCAACGAATGGGGGAAGGGAGGAATAAAACAGATTCCTGCAGATGCATGTAGGTCAGCTGGAGCACAGATAGTGTTTACAGTATAAGGAGAGCGTTTGACACTGATGAGAACTGAAAGAAAAAAGAAGAGAAGAAGCCTAAAGCACATTATGGTGTCTAGCTAGTGTAAGCCAGGGTATCGACAAGCTTTAAGTAAGTTATTCCAGGCCTCTCGGAGCAGACAATACGACCGTATTTAACATAGCTAATGATGACTGACGACGAAGGGATGAGGAGGAAGGAATCTGTCTGTGTTTAAATCAGAGCTGTTTTTTGCACACTGGGAACTTGTGTGATTTGTATATACTGTAATTATCTGCATTAAAAAGAGTTCTGTGTATGTCGTGCAGGGTTACATATAGAGTGTTGTGTCACGAATATGGAGGTCATTTCAGTTAGTTATGTTCTGTATTTTTGTAAGTTTGTTTCTTGCTAGCTGAGGGTAGAAAGCCACCAATAGTTATATCTGGCTAAAAAACACCCCTTTTCTCTTGGATTATTGTTTTTTGTAATTGACTGCACAAAATAAAGGCAAATAATAAAAATCTTTAGATGATTTAAAGGCAGCAAAAGATGAAAACACACCCACACCCACACACACACACACACACACACACACACACACACACACGTGTGAGCCCCTTAATCTCCTCCAATCTTTAGAGGACAACCTTCTGTTCAGTTATGGCTGAACTACCTCCCTCGCTAACACAGAATGTGTGCATGTATGCTAACATGGAATGTGTGCATGTATGTCATTTTCAGCCTTTGTTTTACTTTGTGTAACGTTTTTGACCAAAGGAACACACAATGAACTGTGATCAAGTTGCGTTTCTGACTGACAGCCCCGCTGACAACGTCTGGACTGTCCGTCTGTTGCATTAACATCCAAACACATTTGGAGTCCAGTTGGTGAGGTTCTCATGAAACACTGCTAAGAGAGATGCTGTTAGTGCAGGGTTCACCACAGCACTTTTTAGTTTAGGTGGCCGCCTCTGCAACAAATGCCCCCCCACCTTGCCTAGGTCTAATTTCACATCCCCACATGAATATCAGAAACCACTTGCTAAGCTGTGTAAAAGTTCACCTACACTATCGTCATTTCTTCGTTCACAGGAAAACCATGCAAGCGTCTTACAGCATCATCAAACAGAACAGAATCTGGGCCTAAACTCATTTATTTATAGAGTATATTTAGGAGTGTTTAACAATAGTGTTCTTGTTGTTAATTAGCACACAAATATTAATTATTTTGTGTGCACCATCTTATCCAACAGCTTTTCTGCTGGGAACACTGTAGTGTGTCATAAATATTCTGTGTTCTACCATGCATTTGATCCCACGCATTGTACAAGTCTGTATGGAAAGTTTTATTCTCAATTCTCTTCAAATAAAAATCTGAGGAACATGGAGAGAAGTGAAAAGAAACAGATATAACCTGAGGAAGTGAGGAAAAAAGGGATTATTTAGACTAAATGATGCAACATTGATTATGAAAGAAACAGAAGAAGAAATGAGAGAGATGGCAGCACCCTGAAAGAGATAATGAAAATATATTTTTAGGATGGAATTTACCTGGAATATATGAATCATATTTAAGTAAATCTTTCAACAATTTGTCCTCCATACATTTCGAGCAGGTTGCTGGAATGTTTTATGGAGAGATAAGGTCAGACACAAGTCAAACAAGTCTCAACCCACCCATACACAAACCATTACATGAGCTACAACATGGGCGCAGCAGCCAATTGGAGGAAATCTAGGTTGAAATATTTTGTAAAACTGAAAATTTGTTCTCAACTTGCTGCTGTTTGAATTTCTTCCAAAAGAAAATGCCAATATTGACATCCTGTCCAAGGTTTCTGTCTTTTCTATCTATCTTATTCCCATAGAGTGGAAAAGAGCAGGATGCAATATATGATCAGTGGAAGGGGTTATTATTGGGTTGGTCATGGGTTTAGTTTTCAGCATGAGCAGCATGTTTTTAGTTAACAGATTGAGGAGGTAGTACTTAGTATGAATAGAAAATATCCACAAAGCCTGAACAAATACTAATATCATAATTACACATTGTAATATTGCTGCAAAAGTCACGTTGTGTCTGTGCAGACAGGCAGACAATGTAGAGGTGGCTCTTAAATTAACCTAGTGAAAAACACACACCAAAGCCTGAATATCAATAGAGAGAGAGAGAGAAGGTGGGCGAAAAGTTGAAATGGAGTCAATAATACGGATGTGAGAATGGAGAGAATAGCAATGAATGAATAGGTGGGTGGAGTAGGAGGGAAAAGCTGTGACAGAGAAAAAGTAATGTGATCAAAAATGTGAAGAATTAGATTCATTGGTGGACAGAGAGAGGGGGAACGTCCGCAGCAGAAAAATAACTTATGCATTTCACTCGACTTTTGCACAGTAGTACCACATGCACAAAACCACTCTGATGGTATATGAAAGATAATCTTGTCCATGTCCTCTGGGTGTTTTTTAGTGTTTTAGTCTACATGTTTTCACTGTATCACTGTTTTATAATCAACATGCTCCTCTTTATAGCTTTCTAATAGAAGGTAAAATGATTAATCGATTGTGAAAACAATTGTAAAATAATGATTTCAATGTAATTGTAAAATTGAAAAATGAAAAAAATGGGTGTGGCCACATTTCACATATGCATAGTCACGCAAAAACCTAATATACGGCACAAAACCCACATATGCATGTGGACATGCACACATTCAAACACCTGTCTAATGTACACCGTTTGTTGCCCTGCTTCAGATTAAATTGCACAGCTGTTAAAGACACTTGGAGGCAGACAGAACAAGCTTGTTCCTTACACACGTACAGTCTGCCACATCTAGATATAGTCGTTCTGTGTGCGTCACAGAACCCATGATAGCGTTTCAGCAGCAATATGCAGCTGCCCAACAATGTCAGATTCTCTTTTTGATAAGTGCTAATAAAGGGCTGCATGTTGCTAATACGAGATATGCTGTCATCATTACACGGTACTGCGATGACTCTTTTCACAGCACGGTGATGACTCATGGGTCAGGTCCAGGATTGAGCTTATGCAGAAAATAAAGGCACATACACAGCTCTCCTGAACTGAAGAACAACCAACAGTGCACTTATATACGTCTACTAAGCAGATACTCTTATCTTAGCACACTGCAGTAACACTTTTTACCTCAGTTGGGCTTCTCCTACTCCAGGTAAAAGTGAAATTATTATCAGTGATGTTTTTAATTCAATATATGAGGAAAATAATTGGTTCAAAGTTTGCACTGCATATTGAACTCTTCGTTCATTAGTCTTATTGTTGTGTCACCAGACGCCAGTGAATAAAATCACTCTGTTTGTGCATGTATTTGGCAGAAAGATGGAGTAATTTGGAGAGTGGATGATTGTGACAGACAACAGAGAGAGATGTTTTTAATGGGGTTCCTAAGTCCAATAAGCTGAATGACCCAAATCCTGTGGCACTGGCTCTGAAGACACTGTCTGTGGGAGTTCCCAAGCTGTGAGAGAGCAGTGTTATTAAATATTCACACGGCCATATTTATAGCACAGGGGCCAAAGAACCCTGGTGAGCAGAAAATGATCATTTTGTATACGTCTATATTGCGTTAAATGAGACTATCACTAAGAAGAAGCTGGTCAGTGCTGATGACAATATGGTATGTTTCCACGAGCAGGGTAAACCTCATGACAGTTGACAAGAATGAAAACATTTGGATAAATAAGATATCCATGGAAGGAACCAGTGTCCTACCACCGAACAAAAACGACACAATATGTCACAGTGAATCACACTGATGGTGTTTTATAAACATATTCAGTGAGATAAGTCTGAGTAATCGAACCAGAAGGTCAATGTGAGAACGGTGATTGCAAACTGTCGCCATCCAGAAACCGTTAACACTGTTCATGGTTTATTAGGATTTCGGTGACATAACTGCGTACACAGGTCCAGCTCTGTCAGCTACTGGCCAGCTAAAAGTTCTTTTCATTAGACAGTGTCAATAATAATGAGCCATTGAAAAGCTGAGCAGCTGGAAAGAAAGGAAAAGGAGAGGAGGATTAAAAATAAGAATGACATTGGACAACCTGTAAAGAAGAGAAGGGATGAAGAGATGGTAGAGGACAGGATGGCAGTGTATTTTTAATTAGTCCTTTATCCATTAGACATCACGTCAGCTACATTTACAGTAAACCAGTAACAAAAAACACCTCAAGCAAGAAAGTAGTGTTGCAACTGTGCTGAAAGTTCTGATATTTTTTTGTCCACTTTCCTATTCCATAAGACTCAGTGACCTTCTCTCACTATTTCATTGGTCATAGACAGTGAACAAATATAAGTTTGACCAAGTCAAGCAGGCAAAGTTACCAGCCACTGAGAAATATTTCTCCTTATTTGGTTGGTGGTAATCCTCTGCCTCCCCCTTCCCCGGTCACACCCTGGCCTGCAGTAGGGTAGAAATTCACTGATATAATTTACGGAATGGCACAAGCATATTTTAACAGTTTAAGAAAAGAGCATGGAAGTACCCTCTTATTAAAAAAGTCCTCAGTCTCTAAATGGACACCTATATGAGCAGTTATTTGCTGCCTGTGTGAGGAAGAAGACACTGTCATTCGATCTGAATTAGCAGCTTACACAGTGTAAATGCGACGTGTGACCTGGCTTTGCTTTTAGCTTCTACTATGTTCTCGCTCCACTGTCAGCTGTTCCAAAGCTGTGTTCATACATATCTAGTACTGATTTTATTCTCAGTTACTCTCCAAATTGTAATTTAACCTTTTTTTTCATTGACATTATTTATTTATCATGACATACAGTACTGTATATTTATTATATATACTTCTATCTATAGTGCATCCACACCCTGTAATGTGACAGCAGTCAGTCATGACCCACAATATGCAAATACCGATCTGACTGCACCCAGCAGACCCATGACACACCCTGTGACCACAAACAGCTGGGCAATAAAGGGTGTGAAGGGGTGGGGGTGTCAGAACAACAGAGTTATGGTGGCAATTTCGTTGATTTTAATAACCCAAAAATACCCCACTCAGGGGACAGATTTGTGGTGCATTTTCTGGATTGATCTCTTCCTGTGTTTGGAGATACAATACCAGTGACATACTTTACTGAACTGTAATTAGGGTGAATCATTTCGACAAAATATGGCGGAATATAAGCTGATAAGCTGTCTGGAGTACAGGCTGTCATTACTCATTGTGGTCAAAAATTGGAGAGCAAAAGGGAGTAATATTCAGAAAGGGAAACTATTGAAGCAGACAAATAGTCTGGTAGGAAAACCTCAGGCAAAAATAAGACAGCCGGGGTGTGCCAAGAAAGACAGGTGGGCTACAAGATACTGCAACAACTGGGAAGCATATGAAATACCCACCTCATTCTCCCCACTCCCTCACTATCAATCATTCACTTCCTGTCAATCGCCACGTCTTTCTCCCTTTAACCGCCTATAGCATACAGGGCATTTTTCATAGAGGGCAGGGCATTAGCCAGTTGTTCCTGCAGCCTGTATCCAGGCGTGGGGAAGAATTCAGACTGGCTCCGCCAACACACCTGTTCACCCTCCTTCTTGCTTATAGTCTCCAGGAGAGCCATCATCACTTATTTGAGCAAAAGGAAGCTTTTAATTACAATACAACATCATCTGACTATGTTCAAAATGACTTGTATGACAGACAAGTTTGACAAGCACAATGCCTTAGGAAAAAGTGATTGCATCATAAATAAAAGGGCATAAATTAAATACGGCAGAGGCACCTAGTAGTGAGGTTAAATCTTGAATGTCTGAGATACACTCCGTTCTATGATAAAGTTCTAACCTCTTTTGGGAATTGCAGAGGTTAGTTTATTATTAATATCCCACTGTCGACGTTATGTCAGCAATAGAGACAGAACAATGTGAACCTTAAGGTCACTATAAATACACTCTATGTGGTGTACAGGAAATTGTGGACATATTCAGTGTGAAAGTCAGCATTCAAGGTCTGCAATCTGCATGGAGAGAAAGTTGCTTTTGGAACCACACTTCTGCATTCCAGCAATGTAACTTAACCCCAAACAGTGAATCAGCTTCTTATTCCAGGACATTAAGCAGGAAAAACATGCTCCTGAAAAAAGTTGTGTGACAGAGTATTCTGTCTAAACACTGCGTCAGCGCAACTGTGAAGTAGCCAAATATGTGAGCAAGTCATGAGGGATTGTGTTCACCCTCAGACATAACAAAGACAACTGCTGGAGGAGAAAGCTACATATGGCTGCAAAACTGATGGTACAAAAATAGGCCTTTGTTCGACTTCTGGCTGGCTCCTAATGCCCTTCCTGCTCTCTACCGCCTTTCTCTGATGCGTTCCTCCCAATCTCCTCATTTCCTGCCCCTCCATCTTGCCGTCTTCCTTGTCCCTCATTCACTATTTCTCCCTTCCATTTCATTTCTACATTTTTTCCCCCTATTTGATTACTTGTCATAAAGCATGTATCCCTGAATCACAAAGTTTACATATATTACAGGTTGTAATCATTAGATAACACATCCCTGGCCAGGCTGCATTCCTCCACACTACTTTCTCCTTCTGTCAGCAGCTCTCACGTTTATAGTCACAACACCACTCTGCTGCATTCCTGTAAAAATGCCAACACATAACCTCCTTGTCTGGCTAGAGACTTTTGAGCACATGTCTCAATGTTTTTTTTTCTTCCTTTTTTAAACAAACTCTTGTCATTCAGACAAAATTTCAAGTGTGACTGTTTTCACCCCACAGGGTGAGAACTTTCTTAGTGGATGACCCTCAGGTGACTACAAATAGCATTCAGCATCAAGAATAATGTTAATAAACTATATATATATATATATAGGAAAATCCTATATAGTCAAAATAGTGCTGAAGTCAATAGGCACAGTGAACACCGAGGTCAACAGCAGCGTACCCTTAAGCACAGCACTTTTACTTGACATTCAGCTGCTCAAACCCTGTTGAGTTTGCAAGGCGTGGGCGTATTAGGAGAAGTTATTTGTTTGCAATTTCCTGTTCTCTCCTGGGGCAGAGAAACAGGAAAAGAAAACCAGGACAGAGAGAGGAACGGCTCCCTGACCTCCACCAGGGGGCTGAGTCCAGAGAGGAGGGATAACCGGACAGGAGGAGAGCAAGCAAAAGGCAGATGAGAGATACAATAAAAAAACGGAGAAAGCAGGGAATAGTAAAAATGACTGAGTAAAGATGGGTAAAACTGGTAAATTAGAAGACAAAAAGAGTAAACAAGATCAAAAGGGAGTGATGAAAGCCAATGAGAGAGCAGCCTCGTCTCCTCTGTGTCAGATAAAGATTTCATTCATTGGCCTCGGACAAACACCACCACTCTGTGTCCTCCTCTCCCCTCCTCCTGTCCCCTCTGTTCCTTTCTCTTGGCCTTTGTTGCTCTCACCTCCCCTCCTCCCTCTCTTTCTCCCTCGCTCGCTCTTTCGCCCTGCTTCTCCTTCCCTATTGATGTGGATCCAGTGAAAGGGAAATCGCCTGGTGCAGGGCTGTGATCTAGCTCCGCTCACACCCACCCACTCAGCCAGAGCCAGCAGAGCGAGAACAACACTAGAGCCTCAACACTGGAGCCAGGATGCAGGACCTGGTTCACCAAAGAACTGAGTCTCAGGAGGAGCCATGGAGTGATTTTAACAGCCCTTCAGGCCAGTTTTGTGTCCCAGAATAAGGGAATGACATGATTGCAAAGCCTAGAGCCAGCATGCTCACTCATCCCTGAGACCAGAAGGTGTCCAGTAGAGTGAGAATACTGTCAGCTAGAAAAATACCATGCAGATGCATTAAATGACAGCTAACCAATAAAACTATACAATGCTCTTATAGTAATTGCTATTACTGCTCTATGTCTGAGGTGCTTCAAATATCCCTTTAGTCAAGAGAACTATAATTATATGCATGTTTTTGGGAGTGACAACAGGGTGCCAAGTGATTCTGGAGAACATCCTTCAGATGGAGAACTCATGTTCAAGCCTCTGCTGCTGTGCTGAAAAGTCCCAGAGCATGACAGTGCATCACTGCCTGCTGTTCTGCAGCTGAGCTTTGACCTCTGACCTCCCCATTGGGTCCACAAAAAAATGTGGATTCCTTGAACGTGAACAGATTGCAGCTGTGCATTATATAGAGGGATAATGTTATAAAAGGTGGTAGTATGGTTTTAATATAAAACACTTTTATTTGTGTCTGATTTGTGTCCCATGTCTGATTCAAAATATAAAGACCAAATCATAATGCTAACATTTTTATTTAGGAATATTTTGATGAGGCCTGGATACGCAATACAATTTTTTGCAGTAACTAATAATCTTGAGCTTGTAACTTGTAAAATATCTGTTTGAGGAATTATTTGTGTCATTTTAAAAATATCAAAGTATAAAATACCATAAAACTCTTCAGATGAGAATAGGCAGCTCTCTCTCTGTAATATGTTGCACTATAAAAGCCATCATTATTAGCTGGGATGTTCACATTTAATAATCAACATAAATCTTATAATAAAGTGTGATAATATAACTTTTTAATGATATTCTATCTATCTATCAGGCTTGTGAATACACAGAACATGAGTCTGTGCCAATATAACTGTAGTAAATGATACAGGTACAATTAATACATTTCAGGCAACTATAAAGAAGAGCAAAAAATCTAAAGAATGAATTCTTTTCTATTTGAAGACGACCATCTGTTGCAGGTATGGAACCACACTCAACCCAACAACAAACGAAGCAGGCTTTCCCTCAGGAAATCACACTGTGACACAACATCATCTGCTATGATCAATTTAGTCACGACACGATGGTCGAAACAACAGAAAAAATGTTTTAAAAGCTTCTAATAGTCTAATATTTTCCCTGAAAGTTAGTCTGTAATTAGAAGAGGCTATTTTCCACCATATACAGCTTCAGGAAACAATGCAAGAACAGAAAATGTGAATATTCATTGAAATGTGAGCAATATTATTTTACTACATTAGAAATACTTTTACTCATGGATGCAAATGTTCTCATTGCATCATAAAACTACTGATTTCTGATCAGAAGTACTTCATTTAAATAATGTTATTAGAGGCTCTGGAAATTTATTGTATCATTACCCTATCTAGCTTAACAGTATTTACCGTTTCCAAGGAGGAAGCGATAAAAAGTCAAAAGGTACTAATGGTTGAATGCATTCAACCACAGAGAGAAACATGGTGTATGTAAATAAAGAACATTTCAGAGGGTGGAAAGAGAAAGAGAGAGAAGGAACTCCGCAGGGAAACACCAGAGAGGAAGTATTTAATAACAACTGGGGAAAAGTGAGTGATGGAAATACAGAGAGCATTGTTTAATCCTTAAGAGAGAAAGAAGTTCAGAAAAGAATGTTAAGAACAATTGCATTGAATGTGCAAACCAAAAAAAAGAGAGAGGAAGAGAGAGAGGTGTGGCATAGTCATCTTATTGGGTAATGGGTTAGACTTGTAGATCTGAAACTGCAGAGCAGGCTGCAGGCAGTTGGGGCTTCCCCGGATCACACACACCAAGCACAGCTACACACGATCAGCAAATACAGCGACACATGCACTGCAACCAACACAATAGTGAAGACAATCCCTTAGTCTTAGGCAGAATACAGACAGGGATAAAAGGTCAAATACAGTGTGTCAAGGAAGGGTCAAGTTATCTGATCCCCGAAGAGATGTTTCCTACGACGACAGATTGCTATCTCACTCTTCTCCCCGAGGCAGCACTTAAAACACTTCCTCAATTAAGAACAAGACAAACCCAAACATCATCTACATGCTGACTTGGCCCCGAGGCCACACCACCTTTAGTAAAAAAAAAGGTAAACCAGGATCACATAAAGTCATTCATAGCAGACGTAATACCAGACCATCAGGAATATAAATAAACAGACATGGCTGTAGACAGACACTTGAGCTGATACACTCACAGCCTTAACACTGACTTTGTTCTACAGGGATCGAGGTATGTGCTCTACAGAGGCAGACATGCCTCAACTTCCAGAAAACATGCAAATTGTAAAAGGACAGGCCGTAACTGGACCAATGTGTTAATGGCATGCTGCTATAGGTGGAAGAAGGTGGAAGCAAAGGTTGTAAATAAGGGATACAGTTATACAAAAATAGATTTCTATACCTATGAGGACTCATTGGAAAAAAATATTCTCTTGTCACTTTAATTGACTTAATTCTAACTTAGAGCAGTCCTTTTAGTGGTCATTTTGGAAATATTGGCTCATTGATAGTAGGCTGTAGGACTCACAATGGGTCAGACTATTATCGCAATGTTTCGGCAGGTTAAAAGATATGGTGTATGAGTTAGCTGTGTCTAGAAATATAATATTCAGAAGTGTGTTTTAATTAGTATATGACTAAATAAACTGTTCAGGAGGACAAAGCTGGCTTTGCATTGTCCCCCTGTACAGTCCATGCCAGTTGCCATGTTGCAACTACATATAGTAAGTTGGATGCAATCTGCAACATTGCCATAAGATACTGACAGAAAGCTGCACACTGTACAGTTTTGTGAGGCTCTTGGGTTTTGTATAGGAGTCTGCTTATGTATCAAAAAGAAAAATCCTAACCAGACAAACTAGCGTTTTTGTTGTGCACCCTATTGATGCAACTTGAGTACGCATGAAGTGCTACTATGGCTGAATAAACATTAAAATAAAAATTTAAGCACCCATTTACCTCTAGTGACCAGATTTTCAGAGAACTACAAGATGTGCAGACACACACAAAAAGGGACAGTCTGTGCTTATCGCTACGTTAATTCAATATTCATAACTTTATTTAAAAATATCCACACATTCAGGAAACCAAGTGCAGAAGATGGCTGCCATCTGGCTCCTAAAAAGCAAACGGCTCCAGATGGTATGATCTGACATTCATTTAGGAAGAGACAATTCAAGAGAGAAACCAGAATTAGAATTTATTATAATCTCAGAAATTCACAGATATTTTAAAGAAACCTGAGGAGATTCCATCCATTTCTGTTTGAGAGATGCACCAAATCAATTTTGCACTTCCATAATCTGTTCACAATACACATTTAATTTATCATTATTTTCTCTCTCGGACTCCTGGGCCTGGTCTGAACCTGATCTGTCCTGCAAGACTATATCCCACTTTGTTTTTTTGTGAACATGCAAAGTGAGTCATTCAAGTTCTACACCAAGGCAACCACAGATACACCTGAAAGACGCATATGACTTTTCTCAACCAGCTCAGGGGTACAAACACATTTTGTAATTAGTTTCCAGGCATTACTTAAAAGATTTAGTGTAGTTTTTAATTCATTTATAACCCGGTAAAGTTGTGGTTGAAATGAACAAGAGCAATTGAAAAAGGTTCATGAACGGACTTTAATTACAGGCATGTTCAAGGTCGGAATAGAGATCGAAGCATCAGGGGCTCACTAGAATTCTTGAGTACGATGGTGATAAATTCATTTAATACCAATTTGTAAAGTGCTTTGCTGTAAAATATGCAGTAACTAAAGAACAGGGCTAATTTACTGAAGAAAAACCACAGTCCATCACCATCAAACCCAAAACAGACACTAAAAATCATACAGATGATCGCCAATAGAAAAAAATAGTGTCAATTCCAGGATTGTAATTTGGCAGTAAATAACTACAAAATTGAGGTCTTCAATGACTCAGACACAGGAAATGTGTATTTTCTTATGTAGACTCTCTCTTTCAGCAAATATTGTATCATATACTATTCAGAAATTAAAAAAAGCAGACTTTGCCGATCTGAGGATTGGAGGTTGGGCGAGCTTGATGGTAAAAATAGCATATTGTATATCCACTTCTTATGTTATTATGTAATTTGTAAATAAATTCACATTTAATAATTAAAAAACACAATTGAGAGAATGGCACAATATAGAAACCTTTCTGATATTGAAACTTCCACCTTCAGAGCACAGTCTACTCACCAATAAGCAAAACGAGGTCAAGAGGTCAAACGTCTGTCTTGACCTTTAATGATTATTGATGGAAAAAAAATCTGCAAACGCAGCTTGAATTTATTACAAATGTATGATGTGCACGTTAAAGGACTATTAAGCTGATCACATATCAGCTCATCAGAAAAAAAAATTTCAGCCAGCACACCAGCACAAAGCAGGAGACCGTCAGACATTTGGTAACCACTGGAGTCTAGAAACATTAGGCCTAAATGAGAAACAGAACCAGAGCTCTGGGGAGACCAGCTGTAGATGCAATTCTTTAAAAAGGATGGTTTGTTTGCAGACATTCTGAGATTTTTGAGGCCTAAGTGCCTCTTTGTGGACAGAAAAAAAATATGAAATGCAGAACTTAGAATTTAGCACTGATTTAAAATAAGTATCAACATTCCTTAAAAGCACTGTAACTGAATGTTTGTCTGTCTATCTTTGTGCATATCTTTTTTCCAACGTTCCCACTTATGACTTAAAGCTGCCTCTTTAAGAACACCAGAAGAAAAAAGACCCAAACTTTCTCTCTTCTTTCCATCATGTCTGTTATTTCAGGAATGTTCTCCAGGCTCACTCAGTTCTGCTGTGTCACTGCCGCATGGCGTACATGCAAGTTTCTTACAAACATGTATTTTATACGAGCAATTGTCTTCAGGTGAGACTCTAAGGAATATGTTTACTCTAACATAAACTGGAATACACAAATAGAAAGTGACTCTTCAAGCTCCACAGCACACAAACAGTGACAGAGCAGCCTCCAGCTGTAATGGAAAACCATACTGACAGTAACCGTAACATTGCTTTGCCTCCTTTATCCTGTTTTACTAGTAGGACTTGTAACTTTTGGACTCATCATCAAATGTGGCTCAAACACTTCAGTTAGGAGTTAGTCTGAGACGTCAGATTTCATGATTCCTGTTAATAAAGATGAAGGCAAACTATTTTACTTTTCATAACATTTTCCCCACTCGATGACTTTTAACTTCTCCCAACAAAGTGTTTGTTTGTTTCCATATCTGTGGCATAAACCTATCTTAACAAATCAGTTTTCTTTGCCAAGTGGCAGCCAGTCAGGACTCGCTCAGCTCTCATTTGATGTCTGACGAGGTCACTATCAAACTGAGAAATCTGCAGCCAGTAATGTTACAGATAGAATTGACTGTTTAACCTGCAATTTGCTCCATAGAAAATCGAATATGAATGAGGGAAATCCTTTTAAGTATCTATAAGCATCATAAATCAATCACTATCGGTGTCTACACTGAAAGTGGTTCATCCACGTTCTTTGAATCGTCCATCTCACGCACTTTTGATGGACTAGATGCGCTCTCATCTTCATGAATACAACTTCAAGCCCATTACCTTCAGTTTTACACACATGACTACAGCGACTTTGTGTTGGCTTCTAAGCACCATCAATACACAGTTGATCTACGCTCAAAACCGTGCCTAAATGGATCTTTTGTAGACAAACGAAGCAGTAAATCTGCTAACTTGCTGCTTTAGTTATGCCACCAGTGTAGACATAGTGGAGGAGGCAACTCGCTGTCTGGGTCATATAAGTGGTGTCGCCATGGCTGCCATCTCTCAGACAACACATATAAACATGGTTTGTGATCTCCTGCCTTCCTCTCATGTCATGGTGGGCCTTTTTTTTTTTTTTTTAAATATACTCAATCAGATTCACTTCATTAATTTCCTACTATGATGCAAAAATCTAGTTTTAATTTATTAAATAAGTGATAATACAATGTACATAAATATCAAATGTCTGATCTTTAAAAAATGACTGAAGAAAATAGTCAATTAACCTTCGCAGCTCTATTTAATACTATCCATCAATGCACGACAATGTTCACAGGACTGACCTGCCTGCACTTGAATCTCCCCTCCCCCTCGTCTGAATTCCCTTCACACCTCTAGCACTTGTCTCTCCACTCATGTCTCCATCTATCTATCCATCCATCCATCCATCCCTGCCTCTCTCCCTCCCCCTCTCCCTACTGGAATGTTATTGTCTGATTAATCTAAATGCTTGCATTAAAGAAGAGAAGAGGCAGAGCGAGGCAGTGTAGTACTAGGTTGGATGGAGGAAGGATTACCAAAAGAGGGGTGGCAGACGGGAAATCCGGGAGACCTGCTAATGTGGACGAGTACAACACCCTCCCCCCTCTCTAGTATTATCCCTCATTCACTGGATAGTAGGAGGCTTTACACTACAATATTTAAGTTTAGATCTTGTTTTAAAACCCCAAAATATAGCGATTCCTCAATGTTCTGAATGTCATGTTTTCTTTTTTCCCCTCTTAGATAGGCCACCTTCTGAAATTTTATATACCTATGTAGTTTGAAATGTGGAAAGCCGTTGTGGTTTAAATTAGTGTCATCGCTGCCTGTCAGGAAGCTGGAAACTGTGAAGGAGATCGACCCAGAAAAACTTATTACAAGGGAAAATCTCAGTAAAACAGAATGTCTACCGGGAATGAAAAGGCTCTGGCGATTAATGCAGGCTTCAAAGAAGTATAAGTAAAAATAAATAATTAAAAAAAAAAAAAAAGACATGAGAAGGCAATCGATGCTGGCTGTCTAACAGAGCAGTGGCACGATAGGCTGCAGAGCTTTGTGGGTGAAGCCTGGTGATTAAAGGGTGTAAAGACCCTCTGACAGATGGAGCAGGTCACAGAGAGTGGGACGAGCCAGGTCTCTCACAAATGCGCGCGCACACACACACACATTCACACAGTTAACACACACTGACATACTTAACAGGACAAAATTATGTGTGCACAATCACACACGTAGACTCCTTTGCTTAAGTATGCAGGCGTGTGCACACAATTATGCACATACACCCATATGTATATGGACATGCAGCCACAAAGATCAAGGACAGATTATTAGTTTGCAAGGGCAAGCATTAAAGTCACTGTTCAGGCGCACACACACAGGTAGCAAGTGTATGTCTGTATGCATTCTCCTTTCCTTGTCTCGATGAGTCAATACCACCAACCAGTATTATAAAGTATCCATCACCACATCTGACCTGTCGGCTGAGTATCCAGCTCCCATCAATGAAAAATCCAGGCTAATTGGACATATTGAATCCTCAGACGCTATGAATATCAGACGAACAGCCAATCGTCTGGAATTTAAACTTACAAAATGCAATATTGTGAGAGAACCTTACTTCTTTATTTTCACAGATTTCCTGTAACAGACGTCCTGATTTTGCTGAAATGCTAAAATAAAGAATAAAAAAGTCAGGAGGGTAGTTTATGTTGTAATAAACAGAGCCTTATGAGGCAAATTTGGGAATTGGGGTTAAATAAGTAAAATGAATGTGACATGACTTGATAAGTCTGGGAAATAACACAGGGACAGATAATACAATAAAGATATAAACAAATGGAATGTATGATAAAGTGATAAAGTGAGAGGCTGTTTCACTTGATAAAAATGCAGCATTAAGCTAAATCTGTAGAAAGTATAAAAGCAGTAGTAAAATAACATGACATAACCTTACTCAGTTTACCTTTGTTAAATAGATCATTAGAAAGCCGAGTTAATCAGCCATTTTCATTGGCTCATTAGCATTCCAGACCGGCAACACTGCATCTAATGATTATTTTTATAAATCAATTAGTCTTTTGGTCTTTAAAACTAATCAAATGGGGAAAAATGTCAATCACAGTTTCCCAAAGGTCTAGAGGTAACAAAGACAAAAAAAAATCACATTTGTGAAACTGAAAACAGAGAATTTGAAGAAAATGTATCAAATTTATTATCAAAATAGTTAAGAGATCAGACTTTTTTTGAATGACAAATCTTTGCATACTTATTTCTACAAGTCCTGTTCTATAGGAACAGCCATCAGCTCATAGTCAGACACTGCAATCAGGTCAGGTCTGGGTCTTCAAACTATGAGCCATAAACTCATAAACCAATAGAAGAGAGACACACACTCAGCTAAATCAATACACTTGTGATTTGATCCTAGACTGGATATGGATAGAAAATAAGTCTGTCATAATGAGAAACAAGAGGTTAGTGCAATGATAATGCTCTTGTGATCAATACAAAGGAAAGATCTGTGAACATTCATTGTTGGTGATGAAGGATTAAAAAAAAATATAAATCAATAATAACTATATAAACAAGAATGTTTAATCTGTCTAACAACACGCATGCACGCACAGACAAGCACACTGAGAATGTTAATTTTAGAGTTTCTCAATTAGGAACAAAGCCTGTTAAGAGAAATAGCTGGAGCTGCAGGAGATTACAAGTGGCTCTGACTACTGAGCTAGTAAAGACAGACGAAAAGAAGAGGGAGGGGTGATAAAAGGAAAAAAAAACAACTAAGAATATGTCAGAAGCTACGTTGAAATGAAAAAGAAATGGAATGACAGATAAGGTTAGAGGATAAGACTAAGATGATGGTGACCAAACATGGAGGATAAAGATGACAAAGACACCAAAACAACAAGCAGAAATGTTCTCCTTCATACTATTTTTAGGCATGGTGAAACCACGAAAAAGTAAAAAAAGTAAGTTGAGGAGAGAACCACAAGTGCATCATGAGAATGGTATGATGCGGCTTCCAGAACAGATAAAAAATAAAATGATGAATCAGAAGACTTTACACTCACAAGACCACAGAGGGTTCTGTGGCAGGTCAGGACGCAGACAGTCAATATTAGCAGCGTGCTACAGAGAATAAGTGTGTCCAAACTTTTCACAGGTATTGTACCATGTCTGGAAATATTAACACTGTGAAATATTGGAGTGATAACATTTGGCTACTTGAAATTCTTCTCAAGTTGCTTCACTCTTATATAAGCTCAGCATTTGGTAAGATTTTTACAGTATGCAGACATGTAACTGAAATCCAGGAGCCACATTCACTAAATGAGTCAAAATGTTAATTCAAGCCACTTTAGTAACACAGATTTATTGGGAGAACATACCATTATGGCAATCATTGTTCCTTCGGTTTTTATATGAATTTGCAGAGTACATAAATGCAGTTAGGGTCATTAAAAAAACATCATATAGTTTGTAATTGAAGATGAATGTCAACTATGAAATAGTAGTGATTTAATCCTTCAGATTAGCCATCCCAGTGTTTCAGGTTGTGGCATAGAAACACATGGAGCACTGAAACTCCATTCTAGTTTTATTTAAAGGTGATAGACAAATGGAGATTTGATGACTTATTTCATAGAAAAGTAGTTCTTACTCAAGCATAGGTTTATCGAATGTGCTGAAAAAAGGCATGGGAAATGGCATATAAACATTGAATTTTAGTTGATATCTATCATAAACCCATCTTTTGTCCTTTTCTTCCGAAACTACTGATTCAGATTAGCATGCACATTTCAGTGAGTTGAGTTTTAGACAAGTAAGAGAGAACTAAATCAGAATCAATGAAAAATGATACAGTGATTCTACTTTTAACAAGTTCAAATTACAATTTTCCAAATCTAATTTTATGTTGTTTGTGTGTTATAAAATATTTTAAAGGGAAAATTAACAATTTACACAATTTGCATTTCACTAAACATTGACATGGTATACAGCCTAAGGGTTTCAGAAAGCTCGTAGAAATACAAAATTGACTTTGGCTCTTGTCCCTGTTTTGTTACCCACACCACCTACAAAATTCATTATGTTCTCTGCAGAGGTGGGAGATGAGAGAGGAGAAAGACATTATTGCTGGCACAAAAAAAGAAGTTTGCAGAGGGATTGTTGGAAGCCTTTTAGGGTTTAAAATTGTTAGTTAAGTCACTGCAACCTGATTGCAGCAATGATGAGAGAATACAGATTAGTGTTGGTGATGGCTGCAGGTGCAAAAGAGTCTGAATCAAGCAGGAACATTATAGTAAATGGGGAGAGGAGAGACGCAAATCCCAATAGAAATATAGCTTATAGTTACTTTTTACTTCAATCATCTAACAGATAGCCATATTATCCCCCCTCTAAAAGACATTTAGCCACAAATTCCTCCACAATGAATTACATAAGAGCCACAGCAAACCCCTGTATCAGCAGCATCAGTGGTACAGGCCTGACACCAGAGATGTATGTGATGCAATGTAAGGGCCAGTCCATTGTGACAGAGGTGAGCTATTTCCTTGTCAGGGCATTGGGCGCTGTCTGTGTGCCATCCCACCTAGATGGACAGATTACCCTTGCAGCCTGATTTTAGTGGCAAATCCTTGCATACACGAATGCAAGTTGTTGAACAAACACACTTGCACGCAAGATCGTGTGGAGAGCAAACTCAACATTGTTGTTGCTACACATGTATTTGGATACGAAGCCGCTGAAGTTAACTCTTTGCTGCTGCATTTGGTGCATGGATTTGTGCCTACAGGCCCAGCTCCAGTGCGTAACTCGGTGTCCCCACAGTGACTGTGCAGTCAGCTGAGAGTCACAGGCTGAAGGAATTGGAGCAGATTAAAAGTCACCCTGCCTCCCTCACAGTCACAAGCTGGGGTCGACACTCACAGCCACTCAGCACAACCTTTCATCTCACAGGATTTAAGAGCGGTACACACGTCCGTTTGGATGGGGCCGACAGTTCACACAGTTATTAGAAGGCCTATACAAAAAATAGTCGTGTGTACAGTGCACGTCTTTTATCTCCATTAGTCGACAACCTAATGGTGATCAAATAACAAAAATGTGAGGTATGCAGCATGTTCTAACTTCTTTCTCGTCAGCAACTAAAATCAACTGATTTGGGAAACTGCTGAAATATCAGGATGCAAAAATTGTAAGTACTAGGGCTGCAATTGTTTTTTCTATTTGTCAATAAGTAAAACATCATTAAGGACAATGTGATGTCTTTAAATTGATTATTTTGTCTAAAATGAAAAGATATTCTCAATGGGTGAGTTTTTTTTTATCTGCATGTAGACATGTTTTTATAACTTATCATCACCATCTTTAAACAGTGCACAGTATATAGACACTTACTCTTCGTCTCCTATAGCATCCTATCCCTGAGCTTTAATCTCAGCAGGATAGAGCCTAACGAAATAACATCTAGACAGAATAAATGGAGAGACAAGGGGGGCGTATTGATTTAACTTCCTAAACCACCAGCAAGTTTCAGCCTTCTTTAAAAAATTAAGAGGAAGATAATAAAAATCAAGGACTAAGGAGATGAAAGCTGTGAAGGCAGAGCTCTTATATACTCAATACTGTACATGAACAAGCACAGACAGGGAGAGGTACAAAAGGGCATTAAAAAGAAATCGGGAGGAAGAAAAGAACGGAAGATAAGAAATAAAAGATGAGTCAGAGAGCAAGATCAATCGTGAATGACAGAATTGGCATCAGCGGCTTAGCCTTGTCTCACAGTTCAGAGCAATGAGACAGGAAATAACACTGGGTAATCTGTGAATTAGCAGCCAGATATTTCAGTACTTTCCCAAAAGGCCAATAACTCATTTTCAATGTGGAGTAAAATGATAATTAGAGAGCAAGCAAGGTAACACAGAAGGGGGGTGGGGGAATGAAGAGAACATGCAGATGAATAGATGATGCCCCATAGGGAACGGACTGTGTGTGCGTGTGTAGGTGTTCCCATTCAGCAGTGCATGCAATCGATGCTGCAGACTGGCCACCTTCTTCTATACTGCTTTAAAAGCAGCGTCCATGATTAATTGATTACCATCTCTCCCTACACTACCTCATCTTGTGTCCAGTGTCACTGCATGGAGCATAGTGTATACATAGTAATATACATTTTTACCTCTATAGAAATGTGTGTACAGAATCTGCTCAAAAGCTTGCAGACTTGGACAGAAGACACTATTAGCACCATGCTAATACACTGCTAAGTATAATTTGGGCTTTGAAAAGCCAAAATTAAACTTTGCTGGCTTAATGTAATGCAGTCTAAAACTGGAGGTGATCATAGAGGTGACAGCAACATTACAGGGTGTTTGTTATGTTACAGTTTGTACAAAAGCAATACAATATCCATAGACCCTCACATTGTACAAAGTAAAACTCCCAATAAAAAACCCTTTAACGGGGAAAAAAGAACAGAAGAAGGAGTAACAGAGGAGGTATCCCTCTTCCAGGACAGACAGACATGCAGTAGATGATGTGTGCAGATGAAAACAATACAATCCAAACAGGAAAGTTAAATATGAGATGAAATAGAATAACAGAAATATATCAACATGTGGTGTATGTGGAGAATGACGTGAGACCCATAGCAGCTTCCAGGTGAACCAGGACAGCAACCGAACACTCCTTCAGTGGCTGCACTGCAGCAATTTCTGTTCTTATTAGTGATTTAAACCGAGGCACAGCTACAGAAATCCTAAAGACCATGTGCACACACAGTGATAACATGCGTGGCAACATCCACCGATATTCTTGACCCATTTTCTTCTCTTCAGATGGATGCACACACAAACTGACAGCCAAACATATGCCCATATGCAGACATTCTTTCTCTTTTCTGTGATTACATTCAACAGGAAGCACCAACAGAGATGGAAACAAATATCCCCTTTCTGTATTACTGCAAACACCAGGAGCTTAATAACTGCTGTGCAACATTGGACAAAAGTTTAAAAGATGTGGGTCAGGCACACAGACTTCACTGTTACAGTGTGCGCCCGTCAGCCGTCATGAATACAGGCCCTGTGTGCTGCTAAAAGAAGAGAGCGCTACTGTTGCCATACAAACATTTATACACTGGAGAAAATATTTCACACTCCCTGGCTTGAGCCCTCACGAGTCACAACCATTCAACTCAATTTTCTCCCCTGACACACAGACATATACAATGAAGATCATTGATTATTTTACTGAAAATCAGCTGGGTGCGAGTTATGCAAGAACTCAAGAACTAAAGAGGGATGAACTGCTGTGAATGGCAAGAGGCGGAGAAAGGGGGGAAAAAAGAGTAGAAAAAAGGGGGAGGAGAGATATCACAGTGACGGATTTACTGCTTATGAAGATGAGATTTTAAGACCGCTGGTAAGAAAATGCAGTATTTTTCTTTTAGCTGGGAAAACTTGCATTATTTTGAGAAATTTGCAAAATCAAAGAAATCAGAAACTGACACAAAAAAGTAATTAATACTGAGTGCATTATCTAAACTAAAACAGGAGAACATACCTGCCATCAGGATTTTAATGGATTTCATTAAATGTGAAGGATGATTTTTCAAGAGTAGTTTTTAAATAAACGTGTCAAATTTAACTAGAAAAATCCTCTAAACTGTGTTAAAAAATGTAATCGAGATAAAAACAAATTGGTAAAATTTGACCAGAAGATTATATAGGGTTTTGTTTAATTTCCTTTCTTATTCTTTACTCAATTCATCTTTACTACGTATTTGCTGTTCTCTCCATTACATATAAATATCTCATTATTCATTATCCCCTGGTCTTTATGGTGCCCATTTGTACTGCATTATTAACAGGCACTTTGTCACAGCAGGGTGTAGAAGCCTCCCAAGTAGGGCCTACCAATCTGAGAACATTTGATTTCTCCGCTGGCTTCCTCCTCTCTCTCCTCCTCTATGATCAGAAAATCATGCTTTAAGCTTGGTCTGCATTTGATTCCCCCTGCCGCAGCTCTGACATCGTTTGCTTTTCCTGCCGACATAGTCAGGTGCTGCTGGAGAATGTGACTAAACAGGAAGCAACTCAGCAAAGACGGGAAAGCAGAGGAGGGTAGGAGGGAGGAGGCAGGGAAACAGAGAGAAGGGATAGAGGCAAAATAATTAAGAGATAATGAAATAGGCAAGTGAAAATGTGGGGAAATACACGCGAGAAGAGAGAAAGCAATAGAGCAGGTGGATCGATAATGAGTATGAAGACAGAAGGGTGAATTAAGGAAAGGGAGGAACAGGGAGATCATTATTATGAGATTCAACCTGAAATGCAGTATCAACTGTACAAAAAACTAAAGGAACAAATTGAAGTAGTAATAACTGAATACAACTGAGGTATTAGCAATTTAAAGACCTCATCTCCAAAACAACCAAAAAGCTGTCCTGCAACTTGAGAAAGTACAAACGTGATGGATGACTGATAGAAACAAGGGCAGAGATGATGGAGAAGGAGGAGAGGTGGAAGAAAGGATGTGCTCCTGTAGGCACAGATCTAGCATGAGATGAGAGCAGGAGAGAGGGAATGGAAGGGAAAAACTAGGCCACATGGAAAAATCCAGCTGTAATGATCCGACTCTGGGACTGCCCTATAGCTCACATGTCTGCCTCTCTTTTCATGTCCATTGTTACCTCCATAGATATGTCTTTCTCTTCTGTAATATTCATTTAAGTCTCTTTTTACTACCTATCAGTTGTTTTCCTGAGACTACAGTCACACACCATATCCCTCCGTCCTCACTCTTCTTTCTTTGTTTCCTCCAATGTCAGATAGTTCATCCAATAAGCAGCAGGAGCAAAGAACAAATCATCTACTCTTTTTCCTTCTAATCACGACATTTCAAGGTCTAATTTTACCACTAATGGAGTCACATTAGTCCAGAAGCACAACATTGCTCAGGCAGAGGCACAAAGGTGGGAAACATGACCAACAGACAGAGTGAGAGTCATATTCAAAGCAGCAATAGATAGACTTTAATAGGATTCATGAAGTGAATGGAAAAACACAGGCTTTCTTTGTATGTCCACTGCGTGCGGAGAATCAGAGAGGCAGGTTCACACACAAACAAAGGTCTGGAAGGACAGGAAGAGCCAACTAGCCACTTCCTGTATTCCATAAAAACGGGAGACGCCAGCAAACACTCAACTCCAAACCAATCCTGATGGTCTGTCTAGTTCCTTTTCTCTTTCTATATCAGTGACCTCTGTCTGTGAACATAGGAGATTTTATGACAAAAGTTCGATTAGTACCTCAGTTTTATATGAAATCATATTGAAATAATATGATCATATTTTGCTGTACCTTTCATAATGTAACATGCAAACTGCTTTCAGGCAATATAAGTGACTTAATTGCATCAATCATACATCAATTTGTTTTTTTCTGATTGATTATTCCCTCATAACTACTGTTCATTACAATTTCCCGAACCCAATGATGAGTACTTCAGTTTGTTCTATGCATTAAACACAGTCTAAAACCCAAATATATTTTGTTGGCTAGCTATCATCTACTATAGTAGACAGCTTAATAGCCTAAATAATGACTTAATATATAGCCACAAATTAACTTAATGTAGTACCCAACTCTAACTTCTACATTTAAATGAGCCTTTTGAAATTAAATTTCCCTGTGTGTCAGAGGTTGCAGAGTACAGGACTGGATGCAAATACCAGTATACTCACTGGAAGCATCAGGGAGTTACCAGGAAGTATTGTTAGTGAGCCACAGTCAATGCAGTAAAAACATCAACTGAAGGCCAATACGCTCCCATGTCTGCTCTATTGCTTATAAGGAGGCTCCAATTTATATTTCACTTAAAGGGCACTGCCAGTTCATGCGTCTGAATGTTTCTGCCAGTGTCAATGTTTATCTACCTGTGTGAACTACAGGCTGTATGAGCATGTGCTGCATGAGGAGTGTGAATGTTAGTGACATTTACCATTAAATGTGGAAAGTTTCTAATACATTGACTTTCAAATACTAAAACATTCAGCCTGAAGGGCAGAAAAGGCCACAGAGAATGCATCCTGTGCTTCCAGCCACATATCAGCTGATCAACACCACCAAAGAGACCCACTGGCAGGGTGGCTGAACTGAGCTGCCAGAAGTTGTCACTGCCGATTGACTGATGAGCTACAGGTGTATAAAGAGAAAGAACATTGTGATGCCATCCTTGGCCAAAGCTCTGCAATGATGTTAACCATCCAGACTACACAAACAAACTACCTTGAGCAAGAGCACCCGCACACAGGATCTAGCCGTCTCTGTTTGCTCATGCCATTCAGATTAAGGTTTATGATTACAATTGACAAACACACACAAGCAGACGGCATACACACGCTTTCTAGCATCTGTATTTGTTTGAGTTTTAGGTTTCCTGTTCGTCTAAATTTCCAATTGTTCTGTTCCTTCCCAGGGTTCCTGGTTTATATTTAATTCTGTGTGGATTTCAAGGAATGACACTGTACCTGTCATGTTTTAATGAACTTGGTGTCCTTTTAGGCTTTTATTAAACTCATGGAAAAATAATCATACTTGTTTAATTAGGATTATTAAAGAAAAAAAAGCAGCAACAAAATCCTGTCACTAGCTCCATAATAATTAAGGAGGTACTTGGGTAAATATAATGTTCTTGCATGTGAGTGTTGCTGTCAACCTGCCCTAAACCATCTGCTTTTCCACTGACTCAATGCGTGTGTGTTTTTTCTGAGTCAGGTCCCAGTGTTTTTCCATATACGACCCTGTCGCAATGCTTTGGATATCCTGTCATTGTTACACAGCAGTTACACACATCAACACAAACACACACACACACATGCAGAAACACACAAACACCCACCAACCTGAATGATTTAAGCTATATCAAATGTCCCTCCTCCCATTTCAGTCAAGTGATGCCGCAAGCGGGACGCCAAGTTCACATTTCTCTGTCTATTCTTCCCACCAACTGCTACAAGTGACTCACACACAGCTGAGAGTAGTGAAAAAACACACCATATATACACAGGACAGACGTATATGGGGTATATGCTGTAGCAGATTAAATTCATTGCAATCAAGAAAAGCAGGGGAGGACGAGGAAGCGCAATATAAATAAAAAATAAATGAACAACTGACAGTAGTGATTATATATTGTTGAGAATGGTCTTCAAAGAGAGAATCATCATTAGACTCACACAGATATACAACAGCACGAGTTCTATTGTGGTAGAGTGACTCCAGAGGGCACAAGACAGGTCTGATAGGGTTACAGTCCTATAATAGCAGTGATGTCTGACTGAACACACAGGTACAAATCCAGGATCCACAGCCATACAACAGTAGAAAGAATTTCAATCTAATTTTATTGTAGCGTAAAGGACAGTGGAAGAACTTCAACAAAGTATGACTTACTAATCACTGTCAAATCACACTCATTCTTCTGTCTGTTGAATGATATTAGCAAAGCAATTTCAAAAATCTATCCAGCTAGAACCTCACAAAAAGATATGCTTTCTGAATTTCTTACACCTTCATTTCCAACAACAGCAACTGAAGCTTCAATTAAAAGTGTGTTCTATTTGACTGCTTTTGATCACCATTCCTGTACCTAGAATTTTATTATTGACGTGCACGCCTTATGTCTTTTTTCATAGCTCTTCACATCAGCCAAAACAACTCATTCTCTATTGAAACATTCGGTATTTAGGGATGGGCATTTGACTTTACCCTATAAATAACTGACTATGAAACTAAAAGGATGGGTTTGCAATATGTCTTAAAACAACAGGTGCCCAAGTGACTATTCAAATAGGCATTACTAAATTTAAGATCCCCTCCAAATGCACTTACAATTTAAGTGAAGGGAATAAAATCCACAGTCCTCATTTTGAGCAAAATATTATCTAGGAGTTTATCTGGAGATAAAAGGAGGCTCTTTCTGTCTTGATAGATGGTGTTTTTATTTTCAGCAGCTGAAGCATCATATTTGCTTCAGATAAACTAAAAATAACAATATACACATTCTTTGTTTTATATGTTCTGGATGTAGAAAGAGGTTAGATCCTGTGTGATCCTGATGCTGGTATGTATGAAATAGCATGGTATCTGAGTCTATCCTTGCACAAAGTCAACAACTTCCTATACATTAATAGCACAGGCTAAATACAGAATGAGCAAACGGTTTGTGGCTATCAACAATGCTAGAGAGTACTGCCCTGTGATGCATTTTGGACTTTCTGCTGTTACATGCTGAGATTTCAAATAGGGGGAAAGGCCCAAGAGACCCAATGTCCAGCTACTTAGATCAATGTGCATCTCTTCCTTTCCTTTAATCAAGTCTCTCATGGGAAACGCCACCTCCAATGATTTATTTATTATTCGAATAAAGCAATTCTGCACTGAATCACAAAAATGAACTGTGATTGTTGATCGACAAATTGCACATCAACAGAGTCATTGTTTGCTAAAGCCTGGGAAACGAACTGCAGGTCTATCTGCGTACTTAAGTAGACTTTCAGAGTGTGTGCATGTGTATGTGTTTGTGTGTGTGTGTGTGTGTGTGTGTGCATGCGTGAGAGAAAGAGAGATTTAATGGAGGTGCTCCCTCAGGAAGTTCAACAGCTTTACCATTAGGATTTGTCTCAACATTAAACAAGCTATTAATGCCAGACATAAATAACAATCCCTGTGTCAATAAAACATGGGTCTAACAGCATCAGCTAAGTTATGCCTGGAATTTGCAACATGAAAAGTATTTAAATTATTTTATTTGATGAACTATACTGGTAATAATAACGTTCTGTGCATTTAAAACAAATTGCCTGCAGCAAAAAGATAATATTCAACCAAACATACTGATGTTGGGTACACTGAAGACATCTGCATGTTTGGGTTACGATACATTCCAGATATGGTTGACACAGTTTAAAGCCACGTGTTTTCACTTTCCTTCTGTGGAAAGCTCATTCCAGCCCCTGCAAATCACAAGAGCTGGACAACGTGTTGCCATAGCAGAGATGCTACAAACGGCGACTCCCAAAGTACTTCTTCCTCTTTGGTTAGACAGGTTGGTTGTACAAAATACATATATTGGAGAATTTTAAGAAATGTTGATGTTGTGTACCTCTTCTTAATGTGCAGTCTTTCTCCTACTGTCTCACATTTGCTGGTGAGGCACCCACAGGCTAAGTCTCAAACCCCAAGGAGTGTGGTTTCATTATCATAATCAATAATTAAAACCACCTCTTTTTCATCAGCACCAGCATCACAGATGTGACCCAAGCCTATTGGCTGTCCGCACCCCCATCCTCTCCCTCACACACACACACACACACACTCCTCCGTCCCCCCTCCCAACCAGCCAGTAGAGGCATTCATTTTTAAAGCGCCCCTGTCACTGGGATTATAAAAACAGCGAGTCTCAATGCTGCAGAGGGGTAACAATAAGATAGAGATGCGCAACTAGCACCAATCTGTATGGGTTGTTTTCTCATCCTAAAAACTGTTCAATCGCTTCAACCTTTACCCTGACCTGCAGAGCAGCAGCTTCGATATTTACAGGACAAACAGCACACACAAGAAAGAAACATGAGGCCAAGCAGGAAAAAAATATCCTGATGCTGGCGAGCTGAGGGGGGGGGGGGGGACGTCAGTCATGCAACTGCTTCCGCTGGCGTCTCAAAAAGCACACGAGTGATTACAAGGGGAGTCGTGGCAAGTAATATGCCTCCTAATTTACTGCAATACACACAGAAACACTGCCTGGTTTATCCTAAATATCAACAATGAAACAATCCAGATTATGAAACTGGGGCTGGCCGCCTGCCCAGGGATCAATTTACAATTTCAGACACACTCAGTGCCCCATGTTTGAGTTCCTGCAGCCCATTCCTTTCATCTCCTGACCAAAAATATATTAACATTCCTTTCATATTCCCAGGGGACTTGAACTCGTCTCTAATTGTCAATAGAAAAGTTAAAGGTCACTTCATCCTCTTAATTAGTGAATAATGCATTTCAATGTTGTCCACAACTGTGACGGTCTTGTTGAATGTGATGAAGGAATATTATAAATTGCACACACACAATAGTTGCTGCTCCACCCCGTTACCTTTGTATCTCTCCAGCACATCCTCGTAAGCCTTGGCGAACTCCTTCTCCTGGGAATGGTTTGTCGGCAGTAAACCCGGTATGAAACCCGCCATGGTGGCTGCCCAAGCCGGCTTGCGAGTATCGCGGGGTCGGTCTGCAGACTACCGCAGTGACCCGGTGGTCCGCTGCTGTGCGTCAACCCCCCAGGTCTGGCTCCTTCTCTCTCCCCGGCGTCCAATTCGGCAACACCTTGTGTCAAACTAGTGAATGTGATGCATTGGCGCACAGGAAAATACCTCACTTCAGGGGTTTAGATAATCCGTATGGATACTACCAAAGAAAAAAAAAAGCACAACAAAAGCCTTAAATGAGCGCGTAGTTATGAAAATATGAAAATACAGTACGTTGTACTTGACTGGCGGTTACATAAACGCTATCTATCCATTATCGTGTGCGAGAACGCGCAGTTGCATCGCTCTGTGTGTCGTTGCCTCCGACCAGTCCCTCCGTGAATGTCGGCTTCCAGCCGGCTACTCCACGGATGGGTGTCCGTAGGGGAGAGAGAAGGGAGGGGGGGAGGCAGAGTGTCAGTGTCCCGGACTCTGGTTTCCTATCCCAAGCTGTGTCGGTGTCCTGAGGATTTGAGGCGAGCCGCCCAAGCTCCCAGCATGCTTTCCCCGCCGTAATGGCCGCGCTTCTGTCCCGAGCTTTGCGACGTCTGCTGCCTCTGTTTGACTGTGTTTCTCTCTCCCTCTCTTTCTCTTTCTCTTTTCTCTCTCTCTCTCTTTCTTTCTCAGGCTCCTCGGCTCTTCCCGCAGCGGCTGTCTTCCATCCCTCTCTACCGGCCACGCCAGGAACCTCCGTCACAGGAATTTCGAGAGCCGGTCGGGAACAGCCAGAGGTGGCCGGCTTTACATGGCTACCGATGGGGGATGGAGCTGGAGCGCCCCCACGCGGCGCCCGCTGCTCGGTGACAGACAAGGAGCCAGGCCCAAAGTAATAATTATGTGAATGGTGTTAAATTACTTCAATATGTGGCTCTTTTCAATAACATTGTGAGACCCTATTAATGTTTTAGTTTGTCACAATGGAACTAATGTTAGATATTGGGTACATTAATAATATATATATATATATATATATATATATATATATATATATATATATATATATATATATATATATATATATATATATGTATATATATACACACATAAGTCTATTCACTTTATGTAAATATTAGCCTAAAAGTAAAGCGGTCAAATAAATGTAGATGAGTGGAAATGCTAAAATACAGTTTTAATAATTATTATAATTACACTTTAATAATTATGTGAACTGTGTTAAATTATTTAATTATTTTAATATGTTGCTCTTTTCAATAAAATTTTGAGACCCTATTAATATTTTAGTCTGTCAAAAAGGAAAATGGAGCCAATATATATATTTTAGACAGCTTTCACACAAAGTGCATTCGCATTTAAAAAAAGAAATAAAAAATAATACAATATAGATAATAAACTATTAAGTCTATTCACTTTATGTAAATTTTAGCCTAAAGTAAAGCGGTCAAATAAATGTAGATGAGTGGAAATGCAAAAAATACACTTTTAATGATTATGTGAACTGTGTTAAATTATTTAATTATTTTAATATGTTGCTCTTTTCAATAAAATTTTGAGACCCTGTTAATATTTTAGTCTGTCAAAATGGAAAATGGAGCCAATATATATATTTTAGACAGCTTTCACACAAAGTGCATTCGCATTTCAAAAAATGAAATAAAAAATAATACAATATAGATAAACTATTAAGTCTATTCACTTTATGTAAATATTAGCCTAAAGTAAAGCAGTCAAATAAATGTAGATGAGTGGAAATGCTAAAATACACTTTTAGTAATTATGTGAACTGTGTTAAATCATTTAATTATTTTAATATGTTGCTCTTTTCAATAAAATTTTGAGACCCTATTCATATTTTAGTCTGTCAAAATGGAAAATGGAGCCAATATATATATTTTAGACAGCTTTCACACAAAGTGCATTCGCATTTAAAAAAAGAAATAAAAAATAATACAATATAGATAATAAACTATTAAGTCTATTCACTTTATGTAAATATTAGCCTAAAGTAAAGCGGTCAAATAAATGTAGATGAGTGGAAATGCTAAAATACACTTTTAATAATTATGTGAACTGTGTTAAATTACTTAATTATTTTAATATGTTGCTCTTTTCAATAAAATTTTGAGACCCTATTAATATTTTAGTCTGTCAAAAAGGAAAATGGAGCCAATATATATATTTTAGACAGCTTTCACACAAAGTGCATTCGCATTTCAAAAAAGAAATAAAAAATAATACAATATAGATAATAAACTATTAAGTCTATTCACTTTATGTAAATATTACCCTTGTAAAAGTAAAGCGGTCAAATAAATGTAGATGAATGGAAATGCTAAAATACAGTTTTAAGAAGCAGCCAAAGTAATAATTATGTGAACTGTGTTAAATTATTTAATTATTTTAATATGTTGCTCTTTTCAATACAATTTTGAGACTATTAATATTTTAATAGTCAAAAATGGAGCCAATATATATTATATATATATATATATATATATATATATATATATATATATATATATATATATATATATATATATATATATATATATATATATATATATATATATATATATATAATATATATATATTTTTAGACAGCTTTCCCACAAAGTGCATTCGCATTTAAAAAAATAAATAAAAAATAATACAATATAGATCTTTATGTAAATATTAAGTAAAGTGGTCAAATAAATGTAGAGGGGTGGAAATGCTAAATAATTCTGGAGGCTGACGATTGGACACTTTTGCTATCCCTAAAAAAAATAATAAAAAAGTCATCTTAATATAGTTTCATATCTCCTTTCTTAACCTACTCTCTTGAACTCTAGAAAGAACAAGGTTGTTTTGTGTCTGTGTCATTAATATCTAATGACACAATCTAATTTTAATACTTGTGAATGTGGGTGGGTTACACCAAGACGTTTTTATTATAATCAAAAATGAATTAAAATCCCACTTTATATGATATGACACCTTTAAATGTGTTTGAATGACTATGTTTAGCTGTGTGTATGAATGCAATGTTGTTGAGTCACTGTAGTTGTAACAGATGTGACATAAGTTGTGCATCATCGTTTGCAACATGCATATAGAACAGAACCTCACTCATCCGACAAGGTGAAATAGGGAAAAAAAAAAGAGAGAGTCAAAGAAAGTGTCAGCAACTAAACCAGCATGAAGAGCACATACTGTCCTTATCACATCATATCTGTGAGGATTCTCAGTCATCCAGGTCATAGTTATCCAAGAAGAGTTGAATCGAGGCCGACCATGTCCACTTGCCCTCGATTTATCACATCATGGATTCAAGCACTGTGCAAACATTCACGCACCATTTTCCTTTTTTTCCCCTCCCCGTTAGTCTTGAATCACAATCTTAGCACATCATAAATAAGCGAGGCCATCCCCTCTGTCCTCTACCGTGTAGAAATCAATGACTTTGCTGCACAAAACAACATTTCTCAAAGTAACAGATGGCTGGAGGAACAAGCTGGAGGCTGAAGGAAAAATAACTGTCAATAAGTTTATCGTAAGAGAAATGGTCCCCATGCAGAATTACTTCCCTGCACACACACACGTCATACAAAAAAGAGAAATGTTGCTGTGACCCTGTTCTCAAGGTCCCTGTGACATTTCATGTCCAGTACACAGCAGAACATAAAAAACAAGATGCTTTTCACTTGATACACAAGTGTAACAAAGCCCAGCAGTCAAAGTCGATGTTCCTAACCTCTTTCGTCAGGCCGCTGGTATGACAATAAACCAAGCAGATGTCATTTACAGAGTGTAAGAGTCCAGCTGGAAACAAGACACAACTTGTCAACTTTGCTGATATTTATATTACCACCTAGTGGTGAACACTGAAAGTGGCAGTAAACTCTGACCCCAAATGACTGAAGTCACTCGTCTGATTCTATTTATATATAGAATCACACCAGTATAGGTTGATTTTGATGCAGTGTATCAAAATCAACCATCTTTATTTATCGGCCTCTTTTAAATCATCAATTCATGAAAGTGTAATACTAATTCCCTGGAGTGTGTTTTCATGTGTCACTTCTTCGGACATCTTTAAAAGTTTTTAATTCTCTGATGGTTTGATATATTAAAATATTCAATGTTATTTAATCCCAGCTCAAGTAACACACCTCCCTCTGTCCCACTTTATCTGATCTTTTTTTTTTACCTCCTTCAAGGTCTTTCTCTTCCTCTACTCACTCTCTCCCTCGGTTCAAAGTCTCTCTGCGCTTCATTTCCCGGTATTCCATTCTGTCTTTTTTTGTTTTTAAACTTTCAGCCAGTTGATCTTAATCTCTCCCTCTTTCTCCACTTTCGGTGTCCTTCTGGCTATTTCTTTTTTTCCCCCTCTTGTCCTCTTCAAACTTTTACCCCCTTCTCTTTCATGCCTTTCTGGTTTGATCTATCAACAAGCTGTCCTGCAGTTCCTGGCTGTGTTTCAAGTTCCTCAGGTTTACAATCCTTCTTTCTCTTCACCTTTCTCTTTCTGTTTTGTGACCTCCCTCATGACCCCTGTCTTTAGTTAAAAAGTCATCATTTCTTTCTTTGTATACCCCCGCTCTTCTTTGAAACTTGCCCTCCTTTTACTCCTCCACTCCCTCCCTCTTTCAACCCCTCACTCTTTCTTTCCTCTCTTCATTACCTTTTACACTGACTCAATCATTCACTCCTCTCTCTCTTTTCCTCCTCTTTTCTCCCGATCCAAATTAAAATTCTGACACTCTCCCTCTCTTTCACTATTTGTTTTGCCCCCCCCCTTTTATATCCAGTGTCAGTCTCTCTCACCCCCACCACCATTGCTTTTCGCTCGCCTTTTATAACCATGGAAACAGAGGAGACCACGTAACCATGGCAGCAGGAGAATAGCCAGGGTCCTGGGGCTGAGGCTTCCTCGCAGCTGCCTGTGGAGAAATGCGGAAGGAACAGCAGCAGGCACGACATTGGGCGACTAAGTTACATGCTGGCACGGATGTCTGGGGTCCTGATGTTCACGCGCATAAATGAACACTGCAGCAGTCTGACACACACACACACACACACACACACACACAGACAGATATTATAGATCATACACCCTTTTATTCTGTTTTGCTACTAGTTTTGTCCATTCGAATCTTTATATAAATTGTTTAGTTTAGTTGTTAGTTTTGTTCCCATTCATTCCATTTTTTAGAATCCTTTTTTTTTAAATGAATTAATTTAGTCCTTCTCTTTGGTTCTGTCTTTTCTCTTGCACTTATACACACACATGCACACACACCGACACACACTCATAGACATACGCTTGTGTGCCATGCACAGCCATTCTTGGCAGCGAGAGCTGTCTTGGATAATTATAATAATTATTGTTACCACAGTTGTTATGATTATAGCCATAGATTTTTTTGTGTAGTGCTTGTCTCATTTGTCTTTTCCTTTGTCTTTTTTCAATAAAGTTTCCAATAAAAGAATATAATCTTTTTTTTTTTTTAAATCTCACTCTTTCGTGATTTTTCCTGCTATCCCTGCACCAGACTAAACAAATCTATACATATAGAAATGTACAGTCTCATCTAAAAGCTTTACAGAGATGCTGCTGTGCCTAACTACATCACATCTCTCCTTTCTCACTAGAATTCATAATTCGAGAGGTGAATCATGAAATCCTTGTTCACAGAAACCAGCAGCTGTTGGGAAGTTTCCTTGACATTCATCAAGCTCAGCAGGCAGACTGACATCTGAATGACAGAGTCAAGACAGCAACCTCTGTCTTTATCCTCAAAACTCATCTCTTCACAAAGCACCTTGTGTCTCTCTCTTTCCATTCCTTCTGCCTGATCTTACTACTGACATGTAGGAAAGAAACTTTCCAACTCCTCCGTTCTCTTTTAGTGATTTCTCTAAAAAAATAAATATTCTAGTCAGAGGAGGTGTTTTCCTCTGTATTACTCATGGTTATTTTTCTTACCAATAAAGCTGAGCTGTAACTCATGGGCTACAAGCAGCCTAATGCACTAATTTACCACATTCCAGCCTTTGCCTGAATAGAAATTCAGGTCAATGTAAACATGTAGTCAACATTATGTAAAATGTAATATCATCACAATAGCCTTCACGCCTGGGTGAGCACGAGTCACGGCTGGGAAATACAGGATGTTACCAGAAACATGAGCTAATGTTGCATTGCTCCATGCTTACAGAGGGAATTTGGCAGCATCACAGTACTACAGAGACACTCCTGTTCCATGTTTGTGTTGGGTTGCCCTCATCAGATTGGTGTCTGGGGTTTGATTCTGTATATACAGTCTATTGAAACATGATGTTCAGGTTACTTCCTCCTTTTTTCCAGTTAAAGATTTGGGACTAAACAAATAAAATTGACTTGAATTAAAGTGACATGTGTCTATACAAGAAAAATATACAGTTTCTATTTTTAACCAAATTTTTCAGCACAGAATACTCATTGAGTTATTTATAACTGTAATGACCTTTAACCTGTAACTGATTAATCGGAAACAACAAGGGCCTGTGTTTATTAAATAAGCTGTGTCAAAAATGTTTAAAAAAATAAATAAATAATAAATCTGTTTTATTCCTGCACTTAGCACCTAAAAAGGTTATAAACCTTGCACCACAAGGAAAAGCATTAACATAGCACAACAATCAAACAATATGAGCCCACAGCTGATTTGTGCCCTGCAAATGGGTTTATCCACCCATGACAGAAAGCATCAAATCCTTTAACCCTCTCAGGCTTAAACCCAGGCACAACCAGGGAATGAAGCACTGTGTACGGCAAAAGGGCAGTAGAACTTACGCATCAGTTTGTAAGCGCTGGTGCAGCTTGTTGAGATTTTTATTAAAAGAAGACGTCTTATAATATGTGTAGAAAGCCTGAACCAGACTGGCTCTACAAACCAGCAGTTCTCACAAATGTTTTGTTAGATGAGCATAAAGGACATTTCACACAGCAGAATGTTTAAGATGTCATGAGTGAAAACTAAATCATCTCAACAATTCTGACTCGCTAATCAGCCAATAGGTTCTGTCAGAAAAATCACACGTTTTCAGAATTGCCTTCTTGTCAAGTTATGTCACACATCCTACTACACACGCAAACCCCTGACATATAGACATCAGCTGTGAATTGTCAATATGTTACATATTGTTACAAAATCTGTCATCAGAAATGTAAAGACAAACAATCTATCATATTTTATTGGATGTCTGCATTTCTGCTAGGAAATATGTTCTTCATTTGTTTTACTTACTATATAAGGACCCACTTGGGTGAGGACAGTGAACATAAAACTAATGTTGAAATATGTTGTGCCCATGAAAAAAGATGACTACGGGACGTAAAAGTGATGTCAGCTTTCTTTTACCAGGCTCCAGCATAATAAGTGATTCCACATTTCTGCTCAGATCTGGTTGCAATCAATAGTTCACATGTAAAGAGTCAAACGTGAAAAGAGGTTTTTAGCATTTCACAATGTTTGTGAAGTAATTTGTTTGCAAAAGCAAGATTAGTTACAGCTGGTTACTGGTAAGAAAACACTTTTTTTTCAGCATCATTTAATCATTTGTTGGATGTTTTACATACTAAAGGGTATGTTCACTGAGTCTGTCCCAAAAGAATATTTAGTTTCCCAAAATGTTTTCTACTATAATCATTCCTTCTGTTCATACTGACCATTAAAAAGTACTTTTAATGTAAGTGAGGGACAACAAAGTTTGTCTTAATTAAAGCAATATCTTTATAAGTTACAGTCTTTTTTGGTGAAAATTCCCTCTTTTTCATAATGCAGCAAATACAAAGAGAGAATTCTTTTTACTAAAAAGACTCTTACATCAAGACTTACATCAAGAACACGCCTTAATGAGCAAAGTGTTGAGAGAACTAATATTAAAAAGAATAAATCAGACACATTTGCACATGCACACACCAGTTCCACACAAGACACAGAAAATCTGAGCTGACATTTACAGATTTTAAAAGCGGAGACTGAGCTTATAGCTGCTCTTAAACCGGTCATGAATGTGTCTGATAGTAAAACCAGATCTCTCCCGTACGCCACACAGGTTTCTCTTGTGAAGGGACACAGGAGCTTAGAAACCCTGAAACATTAATGCTTTAAGACTGGTGGTGTCTGCCAACTGGAAATGCTTCCAGTGCAGGAATATTAATCATTGTCTTAACCTGTGTCACTATAAGAATAATACAATAAACATACAAATACAAACACAAGTTAATTGGGTAAAAAACTACAACTGTTTGTCCTAAACATCATAACATATTGCTGATATTTCATACAATAGCTCAGTTTTCTGTTGGGTTGTTAGTAACAAGGCCTCATTGACTGCTTCTCTTCAGCAGAGACACAGTGAGGACACTGCAGCCAAGGGCATCCATCCACTGACATGCATTTATGAGATAAAAGCCTCAAACAGTAAATAATCAGACCAATTATGGCATCATGCTCAAACCTATGTGAGCTCAAACAGCCTCAAATGATACAGCACTAAACCCACTTTTGCCTCAATTATCAGGATGGAAGCCGCCCCCCCACTAAAAGAGGAGAAGCTATTAGTGTGCTACCAGTGTCTCTTTACTATAGCGGGGGAACCCTGGCTCCTCCAGAGGACTGACTAACCTACATTTCTTCTCCACATTCTCTGCCCGCAAGTAAGAGAGTAAGAGAGAGAGAGAGAGAGAAAGCACGCTCATCACCGTGCAGGGCAGGAATGAGAGTGAGGGAGTTGTTAGCTGATCAAGCTTGGAACATAACTAATCTTCATCTCAGCCAGCTTGAGTGTGAGGATGCACTTGATAAATCCTGTTATTAACACTGTCTAGACATGACCACTATAAAATAACAGTATTGTCCCTGTATAATAAATCAATCAAATGTCATTTACTAGCTCTCACGTCTTCAATCGATCAGTGTTTTCAACTAGCACCACAAACTTTCACCCTGTTTTGACGATTGATACCCTCCACTTTTAAAAATGAATAATGACAACTTTGAGTGTTAGAATAGCAAATATAAACATATTTATCCCAACAACATAAATGCCATCTCCTCCCTTCTCTGTGACATTTACATGTGAGCCTTTAAGTACAACCAGAGGGAATTAAACATCAGTGTCTGAGAAAATCCCAGTAATAATGAATCAGTGTTTGAAACGTTTTATCAAGCTGTCTGATGATTAAAGAACAAATAGATTGGAAGGGTGCATGATCTGTAACTATCAGAGTTACCTTTATCATTTATCACCAGTTTTATTATATTTACGCTCATATCATGCACAAGTTCCCTCTTCACATCTGATTCATCATTTATTCATCAGCCAGTCACATGGAGGTAGGTATAGAAACCTTCTGTATGAGTATTTTATTCATTTTTTTACTTCAGTGATTTTACAAAACGCCACAAAAGTCAAAGTCCATTTCGGATGCTTTTACTATGCGTTTGACAATTCTGACAAGAAATTGACTTCTACATGTGAGAAGGGAGAAAGACCCTACAATTAGGACAGCTGCAAAATGTGTTGGTGCTTTAATGAACATCTCTACTCACACACACTGAGACACACTGTGTAAGCACTGGGAGTTTGTTTGATTTTGGAAGTTTCAGCGACGTGGTTTCTCTCCTACCTGCAACACGAACGACCGCCCTTTCCGCCGGGTCCAGCACAGAGTCCTGGCTCTTCCTCTTCCTCCTCTCGTGTTTGGACAGGTTCCATGGCAACGTGTCTCCGGGCGGCCCCACAGGTCCAGAGGAGCACGGGGACAACGACCCCCCTGACCGCTCGCTGCGGAAGGACGGCTCGCTGACACAGGAGCGCTCGCTCAGAGTATCATCATCTGATGTCTCCATCTCACTTTGGGCTGCAGGCAGAAGAGGGTTGAGGAAGAGTAGGGGAAAGAAAAGAGAGGAAGAAGGGAAGGAGGAATGGACAGAGGGGAGAGAGAGAGAGAGATGTAGAGCAGGAGGGGGAGGGGAAAGAAACAAGGTCAAAAGAGCGGAGGAGGAAAGATGAGAGCAGAAGAATTGTGGGAAAGAGGGGGAAGAATGAGAAAGTGGAGACTGTATAATTCATTGCTGCCTTACAGTGGAATCACGCATCATAAATGATGCAAAGTCTCAACATAAGCACTAAAACAATAGTTATAATTCAGTGATCAGGAAGCATTAGGAAAAGGAGAAGAAACAACTCATCATGATGTCCAGACACAGTTAAAGGGTTAACTAATAAAGAGTTCAGGGAGGTTGCAGTGATGGCAACTGCTCTGAGGGAAAGATGAAAGGAGGAAGCACATGACACCGAGGATGGTTATTGAGGCCCGCTGCAGGACTGAGGATGTGTGAACTTATTTTTAAGACAATATGAATGAAATTCCATCTCCCCAAAATGAATGAGGCAAAAAAAAACTTGTCCTTTGAGTACAACTTCTAGCATGAGAAACAGTCTTTAAAGTGTACTGTGTTTTTTTTCTTTTGGTTTTGCAAGTTATCAGCTACATTAAAAAGCTATTAGCTGCAAGGAGCAAGCTTAATTAGCTCAGTGTTTGAAACTACTGATATTTGGAGGCTTCATATACATCTCAGAACTGTTGAGTTGACCACATGGATGGTGCTTTTTTTTTTATTTATACAAATATATTTTGAGGTATGTGTAGTTACTACTCAGCTACTAGGGCACTTGTAGTATTTCTATTTTTATAGAAGTTAATATGAGGCAGGCAAGAGTGTTCTTTTATTTTTTTGTCTCACTTTCTTTTTTTCTCTCTTTCCTCATTCTTTCTCTGCATTTATGTCACTCTGTCTGTAGCTCATCCATTTCCCGGGAGCTGACGTTCTGCTCTGTCTGTCACAGTGTCAGTAAATCAATACCTCTAAACTCAGCACAGCCGTGTCCAGTGAGAATAAAATGCCTTTATTGGCTCTTATATTCAAGGAGCACAAAGCAAAAGTTGTTGAGTGTCTGCTGCATGCTCGAGGTGGTTTGCTTTTTATGTGTTTCGCAGACTTTTTTTAAACTGTTGCTTACAAACTTGCTTGCATAATCTAACAAAGTTCGAGTCATTTTCGTAAAAAGGTAAACTATCACAAGTTGTTTATATTCACCCTGAGTGAGGCATGAATGCAGCAGTGTATCACATTAAGTAGCAGGGAATCCAATAGCTGCAAAGATTTCACTCAAAACCACAAATGTAAACCTTGAGGTCATACTAGATGAATGTTGAGGGCTCATCAAAGTCTGCAGGAGACGTCATCGAGAAACCATGAATAACTGGACTAAATGTTGTATCAGTCCATCTGAGAGGTGTTGAGATATTTAGACCTTTAAATACCAAAACCCAAATAAAATCCTGCTTTCTACAATATGGTTCATTAAAAACAAACAAGGCAATCTGTAACATGAAGGTATACAAAGGAGGTTGATCGAATTCATCTTTTTGGAAAGTTGCAAAATACTTATACGTCACAATGAATCCAGTTACAATTAAAAATGCTTTACTCAGGCTTCTGAGAAATACCTCCCAGCTAATGTCCAGCTTAACCTGCCATGTCTTTATTCATCCCGAAGCTGTAGCAGAATAGACTGCAGCGTGACATGAGTGGTGGTCACAGGGTGGGAATGTTTCTGTGTACGATCATAACGGCTGGGATTTCCATCTGGGTTAGTGCTGCCAAAAGTCCTCCTCCTACTTCTCCTCCCACTGCTGGCCCCTGGCTAGACCACTGGCAAAGCCCCACTTCCCGAATCCCCGTCTCCACAGCAACGCTGCCAGGAAGAGGTTAAAGCCTCCCGATCCCGGTGGTTGTGATTCTTTGTGTGTGGAAGTCAGTTTCCCTGCTACTTGCTTACAGTGTGCCAGTGCCACTGCAACTAGCAGTTTTATAAATAGGGCCCAAATGGAAGCTTCAAAGCCACAGCGTGTCATTACAGCTCTGTGAAGGGAAAATAAATGAAAAATTCCAGCAGAAACACTGGGGAAGGAGTGTGAGACAGTGTGATCACTTCCTGTCTGATGATAACTTTGACGAAGCATTCTACATGAAACTAAACACGCCTTCTGACTTATATATGTACGACTTGTTCACAGCTTAATATCAGGGCTGCAGTTATTTTTATGGGCCTGAACAATATCAGAAACATCTGCAGTTTTTTTGAAGTACAAGTTGATGTTTTCATTGCTTGTTTTGCCAGGCAAACAGTCTAAAAGATATGAAGTTTAGTAACATAGAGAGTTTTTACATACATACAAGTAAAAACTAAATACGGGGGTACAAAACAAAACTATAGAAAAGTACTTACATAAAAAAACTACAATCTATGACTATATTACAATGATATAAGAATATCAGTAAATATGTGTTTTTTATAGAGTAAATAAATTATTAATTCGTTATCAAAATTGTTCTTTTTCTTTCAGCCAAGTATTAAATTTTTAACTATTTGACTTATATTCACTACACACCCACACATGCATCAATGCAGGGATTTTGGCCTGTGTGTGTGCGTGTGTGTGTGTGTGGGTGCTATCTCTTCCAATGTGCAGTCTCTGAATCGGACCATGCAGTGATGCTGGATGTTGAACTGGCCTGATTTATAACTGGCTAGCAGCGTTTGCATTCACACTGCCTGTTCCCACAGCTTAGCCTGAGACTATAAAGGCAGCGGAGTGACGTGAAACACACAGGAGGAGACTATGTCGGACATGTGGAGGCAGCAGTTAGAAATAAAAGCAGCAGAGTAAGAAAGAAGCAGAGAGGAAAAGATCGGGGTCATGACAGAGAGAGAGAAGAAGCAGATATTTTGCCGACTAACGGCCATAACTGCCACTGCATGTCTGTGTGTCATTCCAGAGCAGCATTCCAGCGCTTTAACAGGCACTGGTGGGAGTTTCTCCAACAGCCATGCTCAGAGACTCAAACAGAGATTAATTCTACCTCACAAACTGGGGGAAACTCACTAACTGTTCATATTGACAGGTCAGGTGTTATGGCTCTATAGAAATAATTTCTGTACACACTATTGGTACCTGATTTCTGTTATTACAGGTATAAAAAAAGCAGTGATTATTTCAATACTAACAAAGCACTATTTTTGGGAACATCTTAAACAATAATGATAAACGGGATTACGACCTGAGACTTTTCCAGTGGGAATATAGCCGAAAAGGTTGGGTCAATTTTTTGGGGGTCACAGAAATTTGTGTGACACCTGTTAGCCATTAGCGGGAAACAGCTAGCTTGGCTTTTTTCAAAATTTCCCATATTCCATTTTTTTTTATCCAACCACAGACAGAAATAATTATGTCCTGTTAATATTAACAACTGTTTTGATATATAATTCTCAATAAACAGAACTGATAAAGTCAGGCTAGCTGTTTCCAAGCCAGTAAGCTAAGCTAATAGCTAGCTGTAGCTTTATATTTACAGAACTTGGGGTTGCAACCATCTTCCTATCTATCAGCAAAGAAGTGTATATAGGACTAAACATATTTTACAAGAATTATTTCTTTACCGTTAAGACCAGACATTATTTATTTTTTCATAATCTTACCCGAGTCACATTTCTACATCTAAATCTTTTGAATCACATACAGATTTTGTTCCTGCATTAACTAATATTATCACCTTTTGAGCTAATTTAGGAAAGTTAGTTACACCTAAATCAGTTGCGTAAAAAATATATCATTTATTTGACATCTACCGAGTAAAATATTAGTATATTAGTTATTAATATTAGTTGCTAAACACTTCACTAGTTGACCAAGAAGAAAAAGAAATGAATAATACCAACAGAGTTAGATGGAAGAATGGAACAAATGTTCCGACGAGAACTAAAAAGCGAAGTTGTTGATCACTATAATGAACTGTTGCTGTGAATACATGAATTGAATATTATTCAGAACACTTTTTTCACTAGATATTAAACATTAAAAGATGCCTTGCCTTTCCATTTCTATTCCCACGGCTTCAGGCTGACTGAAGGTGAGAGGCTACACAGCTACATCTGCATAGACTGTAGATACTGTATATGCAGAGAAAAGCATGCATATACTGTGTATAACACACACAGGTCTCTCAAAAATACTCAAAACTGTGTGTGAGTGCAACTTAATTAAAGAGAGAGTGTAGTGTGTGAGAGTGAGTGAAGGGCAACACTGGAAGCAGAGTGAGAAAGAATAAAGAATAAAAAGGGATAATAGTGAAGAACAAGGAGTAAACTGCCAGAAAGGATCAATGGCGCTGCTTTTATTAGAAAAATACAATCATGTGTCATCATACAGAGAGATACACACATACACTGGTCAATATTTATAGCTCAGAGACATCACAAAGACAACACTGGGGGGATAGTAAATCTCTGCCTTTCTGCCTGTGGTTGATTTTTTTTTTTTATTCTTTCACTCATGAGAAGATGCTGTGTGCATACGAAACAGCTGCAGGGGGAGTAAAGCGAATGGAGGCAGGCAGGCAGAGCGAGGATGGAGCTGGCAGACAAGCGTTTTACGGCGGAAAGAGATGATTTCACATCATCGAAAATAAACAAATGATTCTGGCAGATTTGCATCGTTTGGTTTACGACCGTTGATCATTGACAAAAAGCAATTTCAGAATGTCACCTTCAGCTTCTACATATTTTTTTTTTTAAATTGCACTCATGTCAAAACAAAAGAGCAAGCAGTCAATGTAATCATGGACTCCCCATCTGTTTCTGATGACAAACTAACTCAATTAACAAATAAAAGTCGCCTGATTCAACGATCATGACACTATTTCTAAAAAAACAGGACTCCTGATTAAACTGAATTGCAAACGTGCCACATAATACCAGCATTAGAGAGTGTATTATTGCTCTCCACCTCGAAAAACTACAGTAGTAAGGTGTGTGGGGGGGTCTATGACCTGTGTAGGGGGTCAGTCGTATAATTTAGTCAGCACATAGCTGAAATGTAGGAGGCTGTTTGTGGCTTAGGTCAGATGGAGCTGAAGAGAATCCTGCTAGCTGAAGGTCCAACATAAGGCAATGGCCATCTGGTATAAAGCGGCAGGAGGGGAGTCCTGAGTCTCTTTCCCTCCCTCTCTCTCTCTCTCTCAATGGCTGCACCTTGCATAATATTACTGAGGTTTTCCAGACAGACAGATAGACAGACTGCAGTGATGAAGCCCACTGGGATTCACATACAGCAGGTGGAGGTGATGATGAAGGGTTTCGTTTCTTGATGTAATAGGCTGCAGGCTTTGCACAGATCAATAAAGGCAGCCTCTGTGTGTGTGTGTGTGTGTGTGTGTCTGTGCACACGGAATAGAGCTATAACTGCAACTGCATGACACCAGTCATTTCTGCACGCATTCCTCGCTTTCCCTTTCTTTCTCTTTGAATGTGAAGGGGGGGGGGGAATGTGCTTGCATGAATGGACATCAGACATGGAGTCCAGAATGCTTTGCAGGCAGGCAGTTGTGCAGGCAGGAGGCTGCAGGAGCAGACTGGAAGCACGGGACTCTTTGTCCACACACCGCCCCGCTCGTTGCTTTTACACACCAACTAACTACGTTCATCCATTTGTAACTGTTGATGAAATGCTGCCTGTGGAGTGTGTGGGCTCCACTGCTGCTGCTGAGTCTCTCATTATAGTGGGAAGAACCTCAGCAGCCTCCTCACGACCCAGAAACCCTCTGTTGGTCCTTTCCAACCCAGCCCTGTAGCCTATATAGGACGCTTTTAGCAGAGATGTGAGATTATTATAGTGAAATCACTACATCCCAGTAACCTACATATCCCTTAGTGAATGTCAGTGAACGTAAAGCCACCACACATCGCCACGATATTCAGGTCAGGTTACAACGCTAATTAATCCGAGAATTGATTTTAAAGTGGGTTTAAAGTGTCCCTTGCTGCTGTCATCAAATAATCCATCCTCGTATTGATGAACAACTGATATTGTCGCCTGACCCGACAGGTTGGGGATAAGTGTGAGTGATGGAGCCGCTTACCTTCACCGGGCAGCAGCGGTGCTGCTATCCGGGCACAGAGCGAGGGAGGCCGGGGATGCTGCCCGCCGCTGCTCCCTCTCCTCCTCCTCCTCCTCCTCCGGACGTGTGGAAGGAGCGACGGACGGATGGATGAAAGGGTGAACGTTTGTTACGCTCCACCGCCACCGGATCGGCTTTTCTGACCAAATAAAAAGAGGGGGGGGGGGAATAAAAAAGCGATGAGGTGAGAGAAGAGAAGAAGAAGAGCGGGCAGCGTGATCCTGAATGGTAATGGCTGTCCTGTTCCTCCTCCTTTCCCCTCTCCTCTCTCTCTCTCTCTCTCTGTCCCTCGCTTCTCGCCTTCAACCCCCCACCAGCCCTCCTCTACTGGTCCGCCCTCTCCCTCTCTCTCTCTCTCTCTCTCCCTCTCTCTCTCTCTCTCTCTCCCTCCATGCACTCTGTCTGTTTTCGACACTTTAACCCGTGTCTATTCAGAGCGTAAAGTGTCGCGCATAATGAAATTTCGGCCGCAATTCTGCGTCATCCGTGGATCAGCGGCACCGACAGGACACACACACTAAAACATACACACACACTAAAACATACACACACACACACTTTCTTTCAGTTTTGCTTGGAAAGGGGTAGAAAGGGCGTTCACGTTGGCTGCGCACTTATGCGCATGTTTGCATAAAAGAAGCTCCGATCTGCGCTTTCCCGTCACATGAGTCAACCTATAATATATAGTTAATCTTCTATATTTCATGTTCATGTATAATCCCCATAGACACACACTCCCCCCTCCCTCCCTCACACAGCTGGAGGAGAGGGAGTAGCGACAAAAAGTGATTGATTACAGCTGGAGAGATGGAAAAAAAGAACCGCTCCCAATCAGCTGGGAGATGAGCTGCTCCAAACCAGGGTCTGTGGACTGGAGAGAATCCCACAGCTACTTGTTTGGTGTGACTTGTACATTATTCCCCCCTGTCTTTGACACTCGTACACCCAGCAGATGCTGGGAGGCCAGAACAACTATTTTATACTAGAAATGGTAAAAGTAAAGAATAATATTTAGCTTTATCTTTTCTAGTTCCCACCTCCCTTCTTGTATTGAAAAAAATTCAACAATAAATGGGTGTTATTTAAAGGTGAAGTGGGCAGTTTGCTACTATGATAAAACTGTAGTGGCCAATAAAGTGTGAAAGGCCTTCTCTAGAGCCTCAAACATGGTGGTGCAACAAGGCGAGCAACTAGTCTTCATTTATCTGCATTTTTTCCAGCTTGAAAGATAGTGTCCTGTCTGCACATACCTCCCTTTACATCTGAAAAAAAATAAAATCACTCATTTTTAATGATGATGACACTCTTATACTTGTGATCTTTCAAAATGACTTACACTCGGTTACAAAAAGGGTCCATCCAATCAGTGTTGCCGTTCAAGATGGTGTAAATGGGCATGGGACATGGATAGGGACTCACATTGGGTAATGACAGACCCACTCCCCGTGTAGAGAAAAACATCTTAATGTAACTCAATAAAACTCAACAATTTTATTTTGATTGACTTTATACAATAATTCAAACATACTTATAAATATTATTTTCCATTTTTGTCAAGTGTCTTCCACTACAAGCTGCTGAATGCCATTAAATCTTACACGCTGTCTACCTTTAAATGGAAATACCAACATCTGCTATCAGTGTTCATACTATAGTCACTATCAAATCAAACAAAGATAATCCTTTCAAACAAAACAATCAAAAGGAGTGCGGAGAATGCAAACATCCAAACGGTTCAAAGCAGCACAAAAAAGAACAAAACATTGTAAATCACATATCCCTCTTTTTAAAATTGATGATTGGTTCACATTTTCATTTAATCACAGCAATTGTTCCCTATTTTTAATTCCTTTGACTATGACACAATAATATTTTGCATTTGTTCTTCCATATCCCTCCCAGATCATTTTTACTTTCCCTCAACTGGATAATGTTGGATTCCATGAATTAATATTTGGCGCATGTGTCGCATGTAGTGTGTAAACCCACAGAAACGTATCGCCTGACTCTGTGGTTCTCCTCAGCTCTCCTCTCGTTTTTTTCGGTTTTACAAGCCACATCAGAAGTGGCTATGTCTCCATCTAAATATAGCACAGTGTTTTCTAGAAAATCTGTTAAAAAATTCCCTCCACTGCCTTTATACTAATATTTGGAGTTGGAGAGTCAACTTGCTGCTGCTAATTTTCCAGTCAGGAGGCCATTGCACCAATGCGGAAAAGGCCAGTCAAAACCTGAAACATACAAGTGTAAAAAACAAAAGAAAATACAGTATGACAATATGTAGCCAAAAGTCTGGGGTGCAGAATAACACATCAGGGTCTGATTGAAGGAGAGAGCGTTATCACAATTTATTGAAAAATACTCTTACATTAGTTGATGTGTCTGTCTTTTTTGAGCCTGTCTGGCACTCAGAATGATAAGGCCTTGGGTCAAATGAGGTGGTGGGGTCATTGGTGTCTGGGCACTGTTGCAGGATAATCCTGAGTCTCTCCCTCTCGCATCCTCCAACCACTGTGTCCCATCGGCCATGTCGGTGAGGAAAAAGTACTGTATGATTATCTGTTCTGCTGTTACTTTAATCAAACAGAATCTAAAGGTCTGACAGGCCACATAAACTGTACACTACTGAGATGATAAACAAGGGGTAAAGTTCACTACTAGTACAGCGGATTGATTCATTATCAGTTAATTATTCAACAATGCTGCACCTAATTACCTGATGTTCCATCACTATGAAAAGCTGCAGGTCCAGTAATCAGCATCTGGCCTGTAACAGCAACCAAACTGGAAAAGGTTGTGAACCCAGACAGAAGTTAATCTAACAAATTGGAACCTTGTGATAATGTCATAATTCTACAGTAGGTGCTGTATAATGTTGTGCAATGCAGCCACAGTTTTCTGTAATTTACAATTTAATAAAGCCAATTTGGATTTGAAGAGGACTATGAAGCGAGTGCCTTCAGACACTAATTTATGAGTCTTTCTTCATGGAAGAATGTGCTCATTCACACTTTGGCATACACACACACACACATACAAAGTCAAATACCTCAGTGTTTAGTTTAATGGCTCAGATTTTAAGACGTGATAAACAACCCCCATCTTTATCTTGGCCTGACATAAACAGTTGAAGCATTTAGCTGATACTTGCACTCGTCTGATCTAAGGAGCAAGGTTAGTTTTTTAATTTGTATAAGTCTTTTTTTCTCCCTATAATCACAGTTGTAGCCCAGATTTAAAATGCAATGGATGTTTCAAGGGCAAATAGTTAAATGTAGGACATGCCACCAACTAAACTCTGTAAACTAATCAGAATATTACAAATAATATGTTTTGTGTCATATATGTATTTCTGATGGACAATGCTAAATAAACATGCAACCACAGAACTGTAAAGGGATCTAAATGTAAATACTCACCCAAAAAAATCTGAAACATTTACCTATAAAATCTGAGATTATAGAAAGACTTTAATTTGGGTAAATGGAGTTTCCCCTCCTGCATTTTCTGTGCTCTTGGCGCCATCTGGTGGCGTCTCTTCGCGCTGTCTAATCACATCAGCCACATAAATGCTGGTAATTGAATTGAGGATGTCAAAGAGCGTCCATTCATACATGTCTCTCATAGGAGTAGACCGTCAGTCCCCTGGGACATATTTTCACTGATCCATTCAACAATTGGCTAAAATAAAATCAGCGGGTTAAGAAAATAGACTATAGTTTAATTTCCACTTACAGCCAAGGCACAGCTGGACAATTACAGACAACCACAGCTGGAGAAATGGGTTTAAGTCATTTACCGGGTCTCATGAAATCAGCTGTGGAAAGGATATTAAGTAATATACACAGGGCTACTAGACTGAATTATTGGACATGTTTTTTGATGAAAGCATCCAGTCTTTGTAGCATTTTTAATTCTGATTTGGCTAATAATTAGCAAAGGTTGACACCTAATAGTTCACATTATGAATATGATGAGAAAATATATGCTCCTAAATTAAGTTCAAATTATTAAAATAACAAAGCTTGGTTAATTTTCACACATTTTTGGAGGTATTTATAGAAGTTGTGGATTATTATAATGTTATTGTGGGAAGCCACATTTCAAATTCCGAATGAAGACCTACAGTATCACCAAATGCATTTTAATTCATTGGAGTGTTTCCATAGGTACCAAGATTTGAGCACTTGGGATAGCTTTCAAAAATCATTCAATAATGGTGAATCATTAGAAATTATACCAAATTAAATATTTGTATGCACATTCGATCGAGAATCAACACAATGATTCATGCTTTTTTGTTGAGCTACCCTCTTATCCAAAAAAAGGGTATCTCCTTTTACTACAGCATTAATAAAATTAACTTTTTTCATTTTTTCTGTCTGCACTTATGGTAGAAATAGAGTGAAGAGAGAGAAAGAAGAAGACAAAATAGAAAAGACAAAGAAGTCAGTGAATGACCACATTTATTTGGAAACTCGTACAGGTGAACTGGAAATACTTCCTTCTGATTTACTATATACAAGAACATCTCATTCTCTCATGGTGTCTGCTCTTCCTTGCCTGTGTGGCATGGAGGTGGTGTGTAGGTCCCCTCCTTTACCATCTTGTCACGTTGCTGACGGATCTGATAGAGCCGACGGTGCTGCAGGGAAAAAGAGAAGAAGAGGAGAATGTTGAGGATCGACAGAAGGGACAACGCAACTGAATTTCTGACATGACTGTCCATTTGTCTTCAGAAGGAATGTCATTTCCTTATTCTTTTGACTCTTTTTTTAGGAGTCTCAATCAGATGCTTTTTCTCTCAAATGTCCTATTATCTTATCTCTTATTTGATATTAATATAAAACATTAAGCAGAGTTTATGAACAGCTTTTAACAATTTATTTAACAATTTCATGAGGGACCCTGTATTTGTCTTCGCTGACATTCATGCTCTGTCAGCACTTCATCCTCCTTATTCTTGGTCATGTTTCGAAAGATGTGTCCCACAAGCAAATCAAAGCATCTGGATTCAGGAAAAGAAGTTCCTGCTGCTGCAGCACATTTGCAGTGAGCAGCAGGCAGTGCATCTGTCAATCTCACCTCTGCTGACACACGTCAACACCGACCCATAGGGCTGACCACAATTTAACTAACAAAAAATAAATGTGGAAGCTATTTTTCCACTGCTATTATTTTTGTTAACCTTTCAGCTGTTTTTATTCCTACTTCAGATATGCTGCTTTTTCTTGTTCCCAAACATTCTTCACACCAAATGGTGTATAAGAACAGGTTGGATATAAAATCTAAAAAAAAAAGCTTCAAGAGATTTAGAGGCAATAACCGTTCTTATTAATCTAAACTTATTACTAGAAGGTTGATATGAAACTTATGAGCAGGTCCCTACGGTTGTAAAAATGCTCATGACCAAAAATCGTATGGGTTCTGTCTCAGAAACTTTGTACAAAGCTTATAAATGGTGAGTTTATGGTGATATAACATTAAAGCACAGTTGACTTCTACTAAACTTCTCTGACATGGACCAATAGAAAATTTACCTAAGGTGGCTGAATACTGTGATCATCACTGTAGATTTGTAGTGTAGCAAAATTACAATGTGAGCGTCTCATCGCATCCTGGTATCTCAAACTCAGCAGTGATAAAACAAACTAATGTACTCGCAATCTGCTGTCTAAATATGGAAGCTCCTAACGTAATTTCTCAGATTAAATATAAATCAAAATTAAGATGGGATGGAAATTAAGCACAAAATAATTATAGTGGTTAAACTAAAATAATGAATTTGTTTAATTATAAAATTATAATGAAACATAAAAAAAAAAAAAAAATAAAAAAAAAAAATAAGAGTGACTATGTTAATTCCTACAGCTGTGATTCATTGCATTTAAGACACTGTTGTTAGATCATCACATGATTTAAGGTACCTAGAAATTATTGAGTAAGAATGAGTTCAAACCCTTATGTTCAACTTTTTCCATAAACCCAACACAATAAGTACATTGTTTTTAGTGAGGGATACAGAAGCATTTCTTTCATTTCCCTGTGCCCCCTTCTCATCCCAACACTCACCAACTTCTTCCTGTGCATGCACTCATAGAAGTCCTCGAACTCCACCTGGCACTCTTTCTTAGCCCGGACCTGCCCGATGCCAGAAGAACATTCAATCCACTCCTTCTCAAAGGCGTGGCAGCGTGCTGGCCTCTGGTTGGGATGCTTGCTGCTCTGCTGGTTCAGCCAGTGGTCTGCACTGATGCCAAGTTTTGACTGCAGGTCTATAAACGGCATGATGCTGGGGAAGTGAGGACAGGAAAGAAAACAACTAATCCTCCAAATCAGGATGGAGCGGAGGCAGACACATAAGGGAAAGAAAGTAATGAGAAACGAAAAACAAAACCGTTATTACTACATAAATCAGCTCAGTTTAACGATTAGTAAACGATAAGAAAACCTAATACAGTCTGCCTATCGGTCAGGTCCATTAGAAGCAGCTCCTTGTAACCGCCCTTAGCCAAATAAGCTACCAGTAAGCTAGCAAAATATCGTTTTCTCTTTTATAACCCCACATGTGACATTGTAATACAGTTAATCTAAGGAACAATGTATCTCTTTATATATATATATAAATGCTACGTGTGTTAGCATGCTAATGCTAACGGGGTTTCTCTTCAATGACAGTCTACTGACAGCGGCTCTTATACCATATTTACACAGTGACACGAGTTTATACCGTTAGGTTTTTTAAAAGTATATATACTCTTGTAGAGTGTTCTTAATCTACCGAAATCACACAGAATACATGTCAATTTACCGTGTTTGTAGCCGTCACTTTAACCTTCCTCCCGAATTACACGTCTTGCTTTACGGCTGGCGTTAAAAAAAAAAAAAACACGGCCGTAAAGCGGTAGACTGTGCTGTGAAGGGACTGTCTCATCGCCTTACATAACGACCTTTACGGCAGCTTCTAGAAGTCAACTTTCAATAAGTCATACTGTTCAACATAATAAATTTTGGATTTTTTTTTTTAAATATATGATTCTGCAGCTCTGACATGTCTAAATAAAATATATGTAAAATATATAATTTCTGGGCGGCATGGTGGCGAAGTGGGTAGCACTGATGCCTCACAGCAAGAAGGTCGCAGGTTCAAGACCTCCCTGGGCCTGGGTCTGGGACCTTTCTGTGTGGAGTTTGCATGTTCTCCCCGTGTCTGCGTGGGTTCTCACCGGGTACTCCGGCTTCCTCCCACAGTACAAAACATGCTCAGGTTAATTGGCAACTCTAAATTGCCCGTAGGTGTGAGTGTGTGAGTGAATGGTGTGTGTGTGTGCCCCACGATCGGCTGGCGACCATCTGGGGTGTATCCCTGCCTCTCGCCGTAATGCGCTGGGATAGGCTCCAGCAGACCCCTGCGACCCTGAAAAGGAATAAGCGGATAGAAAATGGAATGGAATGGAATATATAATTTCTCTGCAGTGTTTTTTTTTATTTTCTGACCATATATATATATATATATATATATATATATATATATATATATGATTTTCGCCCCACTGTAAATGAAAACAACTCATTACTTTGGTGCAACATTAGATTGGTGTTTATTTATTTTTTTCCCCAAAAGTCCACAAGATGTCTCTCACAGTCCTGCATGTACAACCCCACACAGAGCAGGGCTTAAACAGTGACAGGAAATACACAAACAGGTTAATAACACTTAAATATTGCTATCTATATACTCTAAACCTTTTTCAAATAAAGACAGGACCACCTGTGTTCTTAATGGGACATTTCATCGACACTCATTCAGACTCTTTCAGGAAGTTGGGTTTTCCGCCCGTGGTACATTCGAGTGTTTCCTCACAGGCAGGCAGGCAGAAACAAGTGATAAGTGCAGCAGACCAAACAAAGCACTGTCAAGTCATAAGCAGCTAAATCCATAAAGCTACTCTGAAATGAAGAAGGTTCCCAAGTGGATTCCTTGTAGAAAACCTTTTTTTTAAACTGAAGCACAGAGGTGATACAAGGCTAAGAAACAATCCAGGCTAGTGATTATGGTAAAGAAGATCTTATCGGCAACAATATTTGAAGTGTTTGGCTCCAAAATGTACATTTGGAAAATTGACACTGACTTTTAAAAGCTGATTAGTACAACATAAATTAATAGAATAAAATATAAAAAAATAGGTACATTATAGTCCTTGGTTCACAAAATTGATTAAAAAACACATTAGATCCTCTATAAATTAAAAACAGTCTACTGAATGATAAACTTGACAAAGCGTAATATTTTCAAAAATGGTTGTATAATCTTTTGGAACTAAACTCTTCTTTAGTTACATCCACCATAAAAGGCCTTCTGGTAGGTGATTTATTTTGGTTGTACCACAGACTTTTGTATGAAACTGAAATAAATCCACTAATAGCAACTGATGATGAATAGCAACACAAAAATAAGATCATTTCAGATAAAGTGCACAAGTGCTCATTCAAAAAACAAAGTGGGACAAACAAATACATTCAACAGGAGTCCATTCAATTACTGTAGGAAGCTTTTTCTTTCTCTTTCTCTCTCTCTCTCTCTCTCTCTCACACACACACACACACACACACTGTTCAAGTGGTTCAGACAGCCAGTTAACATGTTAGAAAGTAAAAACCAGGGTGTGTTGTTGTGTTGGTCAGTGAGCTTCTATAAGGCAGGCAGGCAGGCAGCCAACTGTTGAACCCCAATCCAGTCACATGACACACACCAAAACCACAAAGTGAGAGAGTTCTGACAACAACAGGCCTCAGTGTGCAGAGTTAAAGTCAGTTAAAAGCTGCTGATGGAACCATTCAATGGCTCAATTAGCTAATCAGCAGCAAAGCAACCAGCAACTAATTCTATAAATGGTCATTATTCCAGCTCATCAAACATGACAATTTGTTATTTTTTTAAATAATATGTCATAGTAAACTGACTTTATGACTATTATTCAAAGAAATTTGAATGAGTCACATTAGGCTCTGCTGAAATTACAAATCAATGAAATTGTATGCTGAACACCGTGAACCTTGTATTTTTTGTCCATTACTGGACAATCAAATAAAATTTGACATAGAAAAAATACCCAATTTATTAAATGTAAAAAATAGTAAGAAATTGGGAATACTGCTTGCTAAAGTACTTTATAACCTGTTAATATATTTTTAGGGTAATTATATTACAGTTTCTGTAGGACAAATGTGTGCAAATTGAACGTTTTTTTTGAGAAAATGTTTTGCCTCTGTTCAAGTAGGTTATTTACTTTACTGGATTACTGTATTGTTCTAAGTTCTAATGCTGTATGAGACATGTTGCCTTGAATCTAAGGTTTCTTTATTTCTGTCTGGACAGTTCAAGCCACCAGAAGGCAACTGTTTCTACATTCATGTATTCAAGTATATGTTGAAGATATAACTGAAGGTTGCAGACAATCCAATCCAGTTACCTGTTTAGCTACAAAATAGTAGAAAACCAGCATATGCATGTCTGGAGACGTGAGATTAACACATAAAAAATATCCTGTACTTTCTTAGACTAGTTTGAAATAGGATAAAAGGCTTCTCTCAGTGCATTTCTCCATAGCGACCTTTGACCTCACCATGTCGTTGTCAGAACTCATTCCGTTATTTTTGTAATTCAATAAACATGGACTCAAATTTTCATCCTCCTCCTCCTCCCCCTCATCCACACAGGGAAAAGCAAGATTCAATTGCAGCTTGATCCCCTCACGTAAACTTTAACTCTCACCAGTGTAACAGAAACACGCTGCCTTCTGGGGCCTTCCACGCAAGGCATGGCTCATGCAAACACATGCACACAGCAAAATACAATTTCAAGGTTGTCTGAATATAAATAGAGGAAAAGAGGGAAAATAAAGCCACAATAGTTGAGTACAAAGACCACATTCATTCACACATATGTTATAAATGTTTCCCTTGTCCTTGTCCATCGGTCTAAACCTGTTTTCTAACCAATCCTTCTCCCCCCTGCTGTGCTTAGTGACGCTTCAACACATGTCATCAGTTTCGTTTTGCAATAATTCTTGTGGAAATTTGGTACCTCTTGTGTTTTTTTTTCTTCTCTTTTTGCTTAAGTAGCCAAGGCATTCTGCACCAAGGAGTAAACATAAAACATCATCTTATAAATCTCAGAGGTAGAACCCTGACAATTTACTCGGTGAGGAGATTGACAGGTAGATTGATAAGACAGACAGACAAAAGTAAACAAACCCTGCCTGTGTTTAAGACAATGTCTGTGAGTCGTAAAAGCAGCAAAGGAGAAATGACAACAGAAGAAAAGGCTATGAATTAGGGGGAAAGCTTAAATGAAAATGTTGGGGGTGGGGTCGGTTCGTTTTTAACAGTTAGTTGTTTTTTTTTGTGCAATCCTGAGAGCCGCTGTTCTTCAGACGTAAAGGATGACGTTGCTGTCTGCGGGACAGTGAAGGCCTTCAGTGGAGGGATTCAGGGCTCGGCAGGAGGGGGGCTGGGGCTGCTGGCCGGCAGCCGGGTGACAGCTTTTCGGGTGAGGCGAGTCACAGTCGTCCGACGTCAGCTCGGCGATGTCGTCCGACTGCGTGTCCGACATCTCCAGGTCGCTGCGGATGCTCTCCGGCTGGGCCAGGGTGACGTCTCTGAGCCCCTCCCTGATGGACGCGCCCGGCGACAGACCCAGCGCCGAGCCAGACAAGGCCCCGCCCCTCCTGGAGCTGCAGTCCTGAGGCTCATCCCCCGCGGAGGCCGTCGCCATAGCAGCAGAGCCGGGGGGCGGGGTTAGGTCCTCTTCACTGGTCAGGCAGAGATGGCTGGGTTTGGTCTCGATGTCCACCTGGATCTCCAGGTTGGTGCACTCCCTGCAGAAACAGCCAAGAACGATCAGACATCAGGAAAACATCTATGGTCCTAATTCTAACGGCACAGGTGAGGAACATCCATCCATCCATCCATTTTCTATCCCGCTTATTCCCTTTCGGGGTCGCAGGGGTCTGCTGGAGCCTATCCCAGCGCATTTTATGGCGAGAGGCAGGGGGATACACCCCAGATGGTCGCCAGCCAATCGTGGGGCACACACACCATTCACACACCATTCACACACACACTCACACCTATGGGCAATTTAGATTTGCCAATTAACCTGAGCATGTTTTGTATTGTGGGAGGAAGCCGGAGTACCCGGTGAAAACCCACGCAGACACGGGGAGAACATGCAAACTCCACACAGAAAGGTCCCAGACCCAGGCCCCAAGGCGGTCTTGAACCTGCGACCTTCTTGCTGTGAGGCAACAGTGCTACCCACTGCTCCACCGTGTCGCCCAGGTGAGGAACATAGGTATCATAAAGCAGAACTGTTTTAGCTTTCAGGTAAAGTTAGTGCAAAGTCTGGGCTTGTACAGGAGGTAAAAAAAAACATATGTTTTTCTACACAAAAGTTCAAACTACTCTGTAAAGGTCTGATTTTGAAAAAAATCAGTTGACTCTTTATAGTGAAGCATCACTTTTCAAGTTTTACAAAAGGATGAAAGTAACACAGTGATGTATTTACGGCTATGTTTTGAAGCATGAATCCATTTTAGCCTTTGATGGATTAGGAGGTAAAAGAGAGAACATTTTGTTTTGTATATTTAGTATCTAGGGGCGATCTATTTCAAAATGGTTTACATGCTCATGTGATTATAAAAAACACAAATATCCACAGATAGAGGAACACAGACTTCCTTAACTGCAACCATGTGCAAAATTTATTGCAAAAAGAAAAAGAGAAAAGTGCTGTGTGTGAAAAAAATGTGATACAATAGGAAAAGTTAAAACAGGAAACAGGGGGAGATCAAAAAGATCCCAGAAGGAGACAGAGGTGTGGTCTCACCTGTCAGGTAGCGTGTAGGAGGAGATGATGGATCCGGCCATTCCTCGGGTGCTGGCACAGTCGCTCCCTGCCCCCAGACTGCCCGTCTCCCTCTGGGCCGACTCTTTAGCCAGCTCCCCTGCCTGCACCTCCAGCCTGCAGCAGAACGGACAAATTAATAATGGAACACTATCAAAACTTATCATAAATCATCGGCACTGCAAACAGATCTCTTTATTGTTAGCATTAATTACGTTTTATCACCTGTGATAAGAAGTTGTCTTTTCACCCCGGTAAGTTTGTTTGTCTTTTTATGAGCATCGACAAATTATTAATGCAGTTTCATGCAACTGAGAACAACTTGATTATATTTGACTAATAAATAAAATGAAATAAAATACTGAACTTCTCTACCATAAATGTATGTTTGCTGCAACCATAACTGAAGAAACCAACTAAACAAATGATTTAGTGCGGATTATTAAATTGACTTAGAGAAGTACTGTATATTATGTTTAGTTTATTATAAGATATCCATAAAGTCTATTTCTTGTGGAAAAATAAATGAATAAAAATGTGTTTTAAACAATTTTGCTTTATTTGGAGGCATGTCTTCATGTCTTATCCTCACCTGCTGTATTTGCCAGTGCGGGTCCCCAGGGCGCCGCCAGCCAGGGTGTTGAAGTGAGGCGTGTCACCCAAAGCCCCGGGGGCCACAGAGAGCCCCTCGCTGGGGGAGGTGGTGCTCAGACCACTGACCGCCCCGTCCAGACTGCTCTCACCAAGGCTTGGAGACTTGAGGGCTCGCCATGCATCCGCCACTGCGGAATTACATAGAGAATGTTCTTTATTTTACATGTGACTGCATCAATAGCAGTGATGCTGGTTCTCGGCTTTGCAGAAAATGTCGCTGTCAGTTTGGTGTCCTCACCTGTGATTGGTCCATCGTCCTCGTCGAAGTCAATCCGTACGCCCCGCCCCTTCCCCCTGCTCACACCACAACCTCCTCCACGACAGAGAGAGATGGGCACCACGCCGTACACGTAGGCCAGCATGATGGGAACGCCGATGCCTGAGGAGGGAGAGAAGAAGGTTTTATTACCGTTAGGGGCTTTTGAATTTGATTTCAACTCTTTTAATGGTGTAGCGTCAGAATTTCACACCAGCCGGCGGTCCTGTGGAGTCTCTTACCTACGCTGACAGCTGCGATGACAGGGGCGGTGATGATTGACAGGGCCACGCCCCCCGTGATGGCAAGGTTCCTTCTGTGACGAGACGTCTTCTTCAGCTCGTAGTGGGCGTGGATCTGCAGCACAGGAGAGGGAACAGAATGGTTTAATAAACATTCCCAAACATGTCGAAGTCACAATTCTGCGGAGATGTTTTGAGAGAGAGTTAACAAGCTATCTGCACTCATGAGAAATGCTGAATCCTATATTATTTAAGCAAAAAGAGTACATTCCTACAAACAGGCCCATGATGTGACCTCAGTGACCTGCCCCTGACTTCCCCTGGTGTCCGGGCACAGGGGAAACTGGAATCATACAATCTAACTAAAACACTAAAACTTTAACAAGTTTCCAGTTTAATTGGTAAAAAAAATCTATGGAAAGCTGATGTTTAGAGACATAAGAAAAGCTTCTTTTAAAAGAACAAAACCGGTCATAGAGAAAGAAGGTGGAATCACATCTTTTAAACTGCTGGCCCCCTCACTTAGCATATTAAATATATTTAAGTGAACCTCTGACTGAGGTAATTAGATCTCCTGAACTCGTGGTCAGAGTTAACATGAAGGGAACATGTGTGTGAGGTTGCAGCTCGTATAGCCAGGCCATACTATACTAACTGTACAGCTGATGTAAGTTGTTAACCACATCTGTCACTTCACACAATGAAAAATGGGCAATTTCACTATTGTCCACAAGAGGGTGCTGCAGTGAGAAAAGTTGTTCCCTAACCCTAATCCTTTCTTATTTAAGGAAGACTTGGACACACCTTCTCCTTTATTTGAAATAATGTGTTTAGAAGATTTTATTTACATATCTAATAACAATTTATGATACATTTAAGGCCTTAAAATGAGATGTATTGTATACATTTCATAGACCCTTACAAAAGTGTGTGCTTTAATAGTGTAATCTACTGTAGCTCTAGTTTTAAGGGGCTGGAGTTTGTATTTAACGGGCAGGTCAGTGTCATTGTGACATAGTTGATGTGAAATGAAACTACTTTGTGTTGCTAAAACAAAATGAAAATACTTCCTACCATTTCTTGGAAAGGTTTAAGTGTGGTAAGAAAAAGGACATCATACTGAAACTTATCTCTAAAAAACTTTTTTTTTTCATTGCTGTAATTTCCAAAGAATGAATTAATAAATAACTCGAGCAATAAAACAATTTGTGTGTTGATACAACGCTGTAGTTTGTTATTTCTGTTTCGTGTTGCAGTCTGGACAAAGACATTATTTTAGTAAACTGACTACTAGATAGAAAAGAGGCCTTTTAGTATGAAACGTATCTCAGTCAGTTAAAATTGAAGAAAAGGTCAAAGGAGACTTTGTTTGAATTTATGTTTATAGAATGGTACCAATATATGAGATATGATAAGATTATGAAAAAATAGATTGTGTTTCCCTCTATAGATTTAATTCCCATATTCTCTCCTAATAGCCTTTTGCTCTTATCAAGTTAGTTGGAAAGTGAATCTTGGTCATATTCCACATTAACTAAAATGAAATAACAACAAAAATTCAATAGAAATAAGTCACTTATATTTCATATTTTTTTTTACATATGCTGACCTATTCAAAACTGAAACTATATGACAGCAGTGTGTAGTAAAGGTGTATTTTTTATTTTTCTTCGTCCACCTCTGCAGACGTCTCACCTTGCGGCCGACATAAACAGGGATGCCGATGACCATGGCGGGAACAGCGATGCCGGCGATGAGGGTGATGCCGACCGGAGCTCCGATCAGAGTGCCCAGCTGCCACAGAATCTTCTTCTTCCTGCTCCAGGGCTTCTTCCCCCAGAAGGTACAACCAGATGGACTGATGGAGGGGAAAAGCAGGTGTTGGATGGATGGATGAGGAGGGGAAGAAAGATGAGGGAAGTGCAAAGAGATAACACATTAATACAAAAACAACTTCAAAGTCAAACGGAGCAGATGAGAAAGAGAATGAGGAAGAGAAGTTTCCGTACCTGAGGTAGTGCAGGTCAGAGATCTCCTTCATGCAGAGCCAGCAGAACTCGCAGCCGCAGACGGCGCAGGTCATATGATTGCAGCTCCCATCATTCATCTTGATGATGTAGGCACCGCAGCGGGGACACGGCTTGATGTCGTCAGCTGAGGCCACAAAGAACATGGGATCAGTGCTCAGTGACGTCACCTTTTTTTTCTTCTTGCGTTACTTAAGATAGAAGTAAGTGTAAACACTTTCTTGGCTCGAAACAGAGGAGGAAATGATACCACTCATTTCTGTGCACTAAAGCTACAGGTAGCAGCTAGCTTAGCTTAAGAAAAAGAATGAACAGGGGGAAAACTACGTGTTTGGGTCATAGATTCCATCAGTTGCCTCGCAACCTCATAATAACAACTCGTAACAACAACAGGATTCCGGGAAGCCGCTAAAGAAATAGTCCCACACATAACCCACTCCTGTGCAAAAACCTCAAATTGCAACTGCAGCTTTTATAGATAAAACTAATGAGATTCAACATGTTGCCATGAGAACGTAGGTAGGGTACAAGCAGGGAGATTATGCGTGTCAGAAAAAGTCAGAATAGGTGTTCAAATCAATCTACAAATAAGTTTTAATGACCTTGGAGAAAATTGAGGATTTGAGAGCAAAAATCCTACATCAGGTCAAATACTAAATAATACATTTTATTGCACCCTGCAAACACAAACAGGTTAAAATAGTTTAAATGTGTGAAAACACCTTTTTCTTCCTTTCTCTTCTGTCGGCTGCACAATCAAACCTCATTAGAGTAATGGATTGGACATTTGCAGCAGTTTGTCCTCTAATGCATTTTAAAGGAAAGGAAGCCAAAAAGCCAGAAAAAAGTCAATGTGAGTGTTAGAATTGTGAATGCTGGGTATGCGCTCTGCTCTTCAAAGGGCATATTGGCATTTTAACTCAGAAAGACTCTGACAGGCCAAGGCATCACGTGTGCGTGTGTGTGTGTGTGTGTGTGTACATGTAGGAGCATTTGTTATTCTCTCTGTACTTTGTATTCTGCTGACACGGCTTCACACACTCTCTCTCTTCGCCCTTGTTTTCTTCCTCTACACTCCCTTTTTTCCACTCCTCGGTCTCTTCTCGGTCTCTCCTCCTCTCATCTCTCCATCTTTCTTTCGCTGTCATGTCTCTCCTCCTCTGTCTGTACATCTGTCTGTATCCACTTGACTGAGCAGCGTGAATGAACTGACAGACAGAGACTGAGTCTCTGGTTTTTTTTATCAGTTCTTCTGAATACTTGGCGAGATACAGACTGGAAGTGGTGAATTAAATAAAGGGAAGAATCTAGAGACAGCGGGAAGGATTTAATTCATAGATTTTTAATCAAAATAGGATTAAAGAAACATGGAGATGTTCCACTTCTTGCTTTCTAACAGCAAGCGTTAGGTGGTTATCTTAGCGTGGCATAAGGCCTGAAAACAGAGGGAAGCAGCGAATATTGAATGTGTTAATTAATAGATTTTAGAGGTGTTGGTAGACAGATTTTTCTGGGTGTAACTGTTTTTTCAATCCGTCTCAATAAATTCTGTTTCCTAAAAAAATGATAATATTTATGTGTTTTACCTGAGCATCTAAAAAGGTCAAAAATCGATTCTGCAAAAAATAATTACTCGCTATTTTTTCATATCAAAAATGAGAACTGAATGCACACTGAACACCAAATTGGTTGAATTTAATCAACTTGCTTTTTAAAAAAAAATGACCGGGTTAGGTGGTGAGGGTAATGGGTTAGGGGGTTAGGCTGAGGTATTAAAATGATTTCTCACATATACATTCACACTGTAGAATCGAGAAAAAGGTTAAGACTGAGGAATATTTGGAAATCCTGCTGTATGACGGGAGGCAGGGTGCTGCAGTCATGGATCCGTTGAGTTATATAAGGAGTGTCTGATGCTTGTTTGGATGCTGACACTTCCCCAGCAGTGGGAACACTGGGGAGCTACGGCAGTCATGAGTTGAGATTGACTCAGTGCTCTGACAGACTGACATGTGATCAAAACTGACAGAGACAGAGAGACGACGAGGCAGGGAGATCTCAGCGGTGTGAAAAATATTTTCAGTGTGTGTGTGTGTGTGTGTGTGGTACTCACCAGGTCCCTGCTCCTGTGTGTAGCTGGGGGAGTGGTTGCTGTGGGTGTGCAGGGATTGTGCTCTCTGCTGGCGGGCTGAGTCACAGGTCTGGTTGGGGTGCCAGGCCTGTTTGCAGTGGTAGCAGAACTCCGCTCCGCAGCCCTCCCTGCGACACACCAACCTGGGGCAGCTGGCACATCCCGAGGCGATGACGGCAAACCTGAGCGCAAAAAAAACAGGAGAGTGAACGTCAAAGGAAAGAATGTGCCCCACCCCACAACCCCCCAGGAATATTTTGGATTATTGCCACAAACAGTTGATTATCTTGCAGAGGATCTTTATTATATTTGTGTAGCCCAATATCACAAACCACAAATCGGCCTCAGGGGGCTGTATAATCTATACAGCAATACAACATCCGCAGTTCTCAGACACTCGATCCGGATGAAGAAAAGTGCCCTCCTGTGCCTCATCCCAACTAAATAAAAAGCAGCAGAGGGAATCCTCCTTCCAGGATTTGACAGCAACAGATCTGTCTGTGCAGAATAAACTCGGAAAGCTGCATTACACAACCACAGCATGAGGAAAACAGGGCGACTAATTGAACTCTGATAAACTCTGACAGAACCATTCGCACTATGGACCAATTGCAAACAGACAAGACAACGCTGTGACATTTGAAACGCTACGATCAATCCAAAATATTCCATGCAGAGATGCATCATGGCTTGTGCTGCAGTCAGTCATGAGACAGGAATTGATGACGAATGCGAAATCTTGTGACCCGACACTGCTACATATTTATACCTCATTTAATAAGACAATAGTCTTGCTGCGCCCTTCTACTACCTCTGTTCCTAAACATTTGTATAACAGTACCACAGAGTATGCGACAACTTCCTGGGACTTTATATTTGGCTCCATGTTACATAAGGGAGTCATAATGCAGCAAACAGTTAACTCAACCAAAGTTTGTAGGAAGTGGAGATCTCTCCGATACAGCCGCTAAATGGGCACATCACTTAGCCCGAAAAGCTCTTTGTGGACTGAGAGGAGAGATAATTTGATCAATGGAGGAATCACTTTGTAACAACATTGAGAGAGAAAGAGGTCAATCAATATGGATTTCTAAAAGCTCAATATTGAGACTGTGTAGCTGTGATGGAGTGTTCTTAGTGACGGTTTCTGTGTTGAAATTGCTTCAATTGACTATGTTACATAGAAAAGAGCCAGATGTGACAATCCAGATTTCTGTGTATATATATATATATATATATCACGAGTTAATAGAAAAAGAAAAGTTTAAATTCTTTCAACATTTCAACATGTTTCGAAGTGAGCACACTGTTGAAATGGCAGCAAAAAAGTGTGTCACTTTGCAACAATGAGGACAAAGAAGGAAATTAAAGAGAGAGAGAGGCAGAGATTTACAGTCAGAGGCTGTCAGTCACTGCAGGAACCACAAAGGAGGCCTGTCATGAAATCCTGACACCACGCTAGGCGGGAGAAAACATGCTGGAGGAGTGGGAACAAAAGCAGGCCGGGATTTTAAAATTGTTTAACATTATTTTCTATCTTGACAAAACAAAGACAATGTCAGTTTTCTGCACGTTTGTCAGGACGCTGTAGATGTGCCATGAAAAGATGCGATAATGTGACAAGACGTGTAATCGCGGTGGCACGCCTCCAACACAGCCGCTCCAACATGTCCCTCATGGCCTCTCTCAACGCTGCGACGGGAGGAGGAAACAGACTAATGGGTATTGGAGAGGACAAGACTTTACTTTCTCCGGGACAAGATGAAACAAGAAGTGGCATTCCTGCAGAGACACTTCACTCTGCCTCGCTGGGGATTTTAAAGATCACCCTTGTCTCAAAACGTAGTTTACACAAGCTCTCCTCCAAAATGAAATCGGTGTCACATGAGTCATTAACAAGCGTTTCACAGAAGGACTTTCAGTTTGTGTGTTTGTCCGGGGAGCAGAGGTGAGCATGTTTCTGCTTTCCTTGTTTTGCATTGCAAGACAGCCTTTTTCCTGAGAGAGCGCCCGCGTCAGTGCTGCTTTGCAGTCGGTGGGACTTTTCTACGGAACAATTCCGACTGACATTTCCAGAATGGCGAACAGGAAGAGACAGGTGAAACAAAAGGAGGGTACGAGCGGCGTGCGAGATCGAGAGTGGCGATGTGAAAAGGAACAAGGTAGAGGCAGAGACAAGAGGAGGAGGAGGAGGAGGAGGAAGGGGTATTTTATGAGTTCTGACATGCTGCGTGTTGCGAGGAAACGTGCGCAGACAGTCCTGTCAGTGTTCTGCTCAGCCGAGAGCCACCTGGGAATTCTGCTGAGCCTGTAAACGCAGCGTTGCAACATCCCCGACGCTACTGCACCCTGTGAACAAGCGGCGCGGTGTTTCACAGCAGCACCGTGCACGGAACGTACATGCAGGTACACGGGTACGCACATGCAGACCAATGTCACACGCGCGTTCAATTAGCACATATTGATCTGCCTAATTAAGTCCCAGCTCCTGTTACCCCTGGCAACGCTCCCTTTATGCCACTTTGATAGTCGCCATAGCAACTGACAGCCAGAGGAGACGGCAGAGGGACAGTCTTTGTTCTCACTGGATATTCTGGTGTGCCCGTCATACAGGACGCGACCTCATTGGCCGGAGAAGGAGAGCAAGTCAGCGGTGAACAAGTGTGTCTCTGATGGCTTGGAGAGGAGTCAGGAAGATTAAAAAAAACAAAATTAAAATTAGCTTAGGATGGCAATGACACCTCCCAAATAAATACATAATAATAAAGAAATGCTCCACTCTGTTCATGAGCCAGTCGCTAACTTTCAGTAAAGTTTCTAAAGCTTTAAAACAGTCGCCTATGTGAAAAGAGCGAAAGTGTGGGATGTAAAACCAAATCAATGAGCTGAAAGATGCAAAAAGAGCTAAAGGGGAAACTGCAGAGATGGGTGAAAATTCTCTGTGTCACCACATCAACACAAGAGTTAACCTTTCACTTCACACGGTTATTTGATCAGTCGTTAAAACGTGATTTACTGGGAGGGGAAGCTTTAGTAGTTCTGTTCACCTGAACATCATTTGTCATTTTACCGAATGCACAACAGCTGCAGAAATATTGTTATGTCTGCCAAACTTTCCCACATGAGAAGGAAGACACCGCAGCGTGCACGCGTGCAAACACACACACACACACACACACACACACACACACACACACACACACACACAGCCCATCCTCAGCTAAAAACACTACAAGTTATATTCACACTTGAAGAAATTCACACCTATCTCTCTGTTTCTGTGTAAACTTCCTCTTCAGTGGCAGACAGTCTGAAGCTGCAGCTCTCAGATGTGTGTGTGTGTGTGCGTGTGTGTGTGTGTGTGTGTGTGTCAGGCTGTTTATTGTGAATAATAATTTGGAGTTAGTAGTCAACTGGCCTGATATAAAGAGGGGATGAGTCACTGCTGGCGTCAGACAGAGCATCGCCCCAGTAAATATGTAGGTCGCCATTTGGCCTCTGCTGCTATGAGACTCCTGACGCACACAGACACACTTCTGAATCATGTTCATCAGGACATTTTATTGACATTCATCTACATACGTAAATCCTGTGTGCTTTCCCCACCGTTTTACAACCTGGTTTTATCGCTTCGATAAAGTATAATGAAATCAACAATCAGCCATGCAGAAATAGCGTACGTTCATGCCTGTGATGGGTCTTTTTTGGGGCGACCATGATCCCACTCAGAGTTTTGCTGAAGTTCTGCGTTTGGTGAAGTGAACTCACAGCAGCTCGTACACAAAAACAGGGAACTACAAAAACAGAAATGGATGTTCGTTGTCACTCGGTGCTCACATGGTTCTGACGGAGAGAACAGTGGCCTGGCACATGTTGGTGTTAAGATAGAAAAAAACGGACCATGGTTATTTATTCTCCCCAGAGGATAAACCTTTCATGTTTTGGTCCGAACAGCCATCATCATCATCAATTTTCCATTTTTCTCACTTTCAGTGCGAATGTGAAAGTTTTATTTCATTTATTTTCTTTTTAAAAAGTTATGTAGCCTGGCTTTAATGCTCCCCAGAGGATGAACCCCAATCATAAACACCCCCCTATCTCACAATCTAAAAGGCTCGTTAATTGCTAAACACCATAACACTTCCAACAGGATCTTTTTGCTACTGTGGCTTCATACCAGTGCTATTAAACACTTAGCATAGTATTTTAAAACATGTCATTGATATTTTTTTTCCCTGTAGAGGGGTGACACTGAGTCATTAGAAAACAGAAACAGACAGATGTGCAAAGCTACACCACACAAATTCTCTGGCTTTCCCCTGTGAAACTACCTGCATCGCTGTTCAAAAACCACAGCAGAGAAACTATCACTGAATATGTGTGATCCTCCGTCCCCCACACACACACACACACACACACACACGCACACACACGCTCGCAGAAAGGCAGACAAACACAACACAGTGAATCACTCCTGCTTTCTATGATGAAACAAACGCCTCTCATTTGTTCCAGAAAGCGAAGGAGAGCCCCTCCTCCGACCACAGGCCCGGTTCACAGCCTCCTCTAACCCACTTTAGGAGTTCCACTCCTCCACTTTCCAAATCACCGTCCTCTGCTCGTCTTTCTCTTTCTAGATGAGCAGGTCAGTTCCTGTTCTCTCCGGTCCAGACAGAGCGATGCACACATATGTAGGGGCTGAAGCAATAATTGAAATTACAGCACAAAGAGTGAGGAAACAGCTACCGGTGCGTCTATTTCTCCCAGCCAGAGGGTTTTTTTGAGGGGAATTGTTTATCTACCCATATGTAAATATGTATTTCCACATAGATTGAAACACTTCCTGTATTTAATTAAACACGTATCACAGATAATAAAGGCTGAGCCACGTTCTATGTTGAATTCAGTTGTACAAAGTGAATTCTCTAAAGAGCAATATTCATTCCATTTCCAGAACAACGAGCTAATGAAACTTTTTAAAGCTGATTAGTTTAATACACGTGTTGTTATCACGGAATCAAGGAAATCCAACAAAGCTGAGCTGGATCTCAGACCAGCAGCTGGAATGCGGACAGTAACCTTGAAGCCATTCTAACCTGATTCCAGCACTAACCTCACTCCTTTTCCCTCTGTGTGCAGTCTGGCCTGAACGCCCCCTGCACACTCACACATTGCAATGAACTAAATCAATTCAGCGATCATTCAATTAGTCATGTGACAGAAAAAAAAATCATCAACAGTGCTGCGAATCAATTTGAAAGATTTACAGCTTTGCTCAGGTTTTATCTGCACTCAAATATTTTCAACATGTGTCATTTCCCAGCAATTGGCTGACTATTAAAGGATGAATTGATACTTGCAAAGATGATGAACAGAGGAATCAGTAATATGGGAGTCATCCTTCATAGCAGCAATGAACACAGTGAAAATTAACAGGTGACGCCAGGCGAGGTTCCTTACCCGCAGTCCGGCGCCGGGCACCAGCGGCAGTCCGGATCCGAGGCCAGGCACCTCCGCAGGAGGAACTCCTCATACTTGTCCAGCAGGGCCGCGTCATCCAAGATGTCCGCCACCTGCCTCGGGGCCAGCCGCTCGGCACACTCGGGGCAGCTGAGCTGGACGCGGCTCTCGGTGATCTCGATGCGCAGGTACTGGCGCAGGCAGCAGAGGCAGGAGCGGTGGCTGCACCCCAGCAGCTCGGGCAGCTGGTCGGCGGGCTGGCGCACCAGGCACAGGGGGCACTCCAGGAGGTTGGCGTCCCCGGAAGAAGGGGTTCCGCCCAGCGACGGCTGGCTGGAGGAGAGCGGCTTGGAGGGGGTGCCGGAGGCGGCGTCCTGGGGCGTCGCGGTGACGGCGGGGGGAGCGGGGGCTTGGGCGGCCGCCGGGCTCAAGGCAGAGGTGAGAGGCTGCTGCTGCTGTGGGAGGTGGTTTTGGTGATTGTGGGATAGAGGGGCGGCCGCCGCTCCTTTGGGGGCCCTGCTGCCTCGCGAGCCCCGCTTGCTGTGGAAGAGGCTGTGGAAGGAGATGCGGCCCTGGCGTTTGCCTGCCGCACGGCACTTAGGGTTTGGGACGCCGCTCACAGAGGACTGAGGCGACTCGGAGTCCTTTTCTGATCCCATCTTCTCAGAAGAGGCAAGAACAGGACCGGTTATTGTCCCCTGATACACGTTAATGTATCGCAGAGGGACACTTGGCTATACAAACACACACTCTGTCACACGCACAAGGGAGGATTTGTCTTCTTGTGAAAGCCAAACCGGAATGCAAATGCTGTTCAGGCTCCTGACAGAGCAACTCCAGTCAGTCACGTCTTTCTCTTCCTTTTATGTGAGTCTGAAACGTTACCAGGAAAAGAGAGTGAAGTAACACAGAAGCAGAAACAGAAAATGAAAGAGGTTGCGCAAGTTCAGAATGGAAAAAAAAAATCCCTTTTGGCTCCCAGAGTTTGTCTCGAACTTTAAAAGGTTCACAAAGAAGAAAAAGTCCCCAGATGTTCATCTCTTAGGCAGACGTCGAGGTCAAACATTACGGTGATTCTCACTGTCAAACAAAAAGAGGAATGTCTGTTTGAATGAATGGCTGTGCCTCTTAAAAGCAGACGGTAGGAAAGAAAATGTAACAGAAAAAAATCCAGCTTTCAGTCTGAATGTTGTAATAATTCCTCAGTTTGGTTCTGACTCCCCACAGCTGTGATCAGAGCCTCTTGGCTGCTCGTCTTCCTCTCGTTCTGCCTGTACGCCGGTCTCTCTGAATCTTGTCTTTATCTGTCAGGAAGAAGAGAGCCGGAAGTTAGCACAAAGAGCATGCTCAGTATGACACACACCTCTCTTTCTCCCTCTGCTCTGCCTCTCTCTTTCTCTCTTTGCTTTGCTCGTCCTATGTTATGATCTGATCATTAACTCTTGTGACCCTCAATCTCTAACCCATGTTCTCGTCACATTTAAACAGGTACACGTGCAAGCAGGGAAAATGTAATTAAAAAAGGTTAAATCGAACGGTTAAATTGTGCAGACACGCTTTAAAACAACCAATCAAACACATGACATCATCGACCAGCCTGACCAATCATGTATTCATGAGAAACCAGTCGCTATCTCGCTCCATCACGCTGAGCACCGCAAGCTCTTCCTCTACTTCACACTGCGCTGCTGGTGCCGTTGCCATGGCGACGCTCACTACGAGCGAGGCAAACAGCGACGCACTCTGTGACTCTGGCACTTAGGTATACGTGTACACACATACCCGCATACACACACACACACACACACACACATACACAAGGGAAATGTGATAATTATGTATACACACACACACACACACACACACCTACAGTACAACTGAGCATAAACTGGTAAAGAATTACACACATATACACATGTAGATATATACTCCTGAGTGCACACACAGGCATACACACACACACACACACACACAATTCTATCTGTGCTGCTATTTTTTTTGTAAAGCACTTTGCACACACATCTACAGAAGCATGCACAAAGGCATTTTTTACACATACATTCACACCTGTAAATGAACACGCACGTTAGTGAAAAGCGATAATTATGTCATCCCCCTACACACACACACACACACACACACACACACACACACACAGAGTGTAATTGTATCCTGTGTCCCCACTACAATTACAGGCTGTGTGAGGTCAGGACAGGAGTGTGTGTGTGTGTGTGTGTGTGTGTACAAGACACTTAAAACGCTCCACCGTGTTATTATGTTTGATATGTCCAATTGTTCCCGTGTTTTTGCTGGCGTGTTTCTGTTCGTCATGTGTAAGATCCAGACGAGGGGTTGGAAATCAAACACAAGAACCTTAGGAGACGAGCGAATACACATTTTTAGTGACACAAACCAGAGAAACCAAACAGTGGTGGAAATGATAATATTATGAAGAATACGATTCCAGATGAGCGAACAGCTGACCAGATGTTTTCTGGTGTTCCAGCGAAGGCCGACATATTGTTCAACAAATGTGATTACGGACACAAGCACACGCATCAGAGCATTCAGTTGATTGACGTATTAGCTGACCAATCACTGAACAGAACTATACAAGCTCATATTTCATTTATTATATGTTTATTAGTTTCCAAAAAGGGGGGAAATAGGACGTTTAAAACATATATTTTTATAAAAGTGTCACACACACACACACACAAACAGACAGGCTGCTATCTGTGAGATT